>CM077081.1:123310475-123857975 GCA_039513925.1 Platanthera zijinensis | reverse complement strand
AAAAGAAAGAAAATTAGAGCACAAAATTCGAAGAGGTTTTTCTTAGGATAAATACAAATGGTGCTTCTATATTTCTAAGATTAAGTTGAAATTTTTGTTATAAATTTTATAACGTTGACGAACTTGTAATAAAATTTTGAAAATAGTTGTGGTCTACCTCAACGTTTTATTTGCCTTGTTTTAAAAAGTGTTGTAATATTGAGTTTAACACATGCACTAGCTTGATAAAACTACTACCTCACATGATAAGAATCGGAATATCAACAGTTTCTTTAATTCCATTAAGGTTCAACCCTGTTACGGACAACTCAAAGCTCTTGGTAGACCGGACTAGGCCGCCTTAGCCCATGGAGCGGTCGAACACACAAACAGTCGCAGTGTAAATAAAGAAGTACAAAAGACGATTTTAACATGAAAAAACACCTCAAATAGGTAAAAATCACGTGAACGGTTCAGTGTCAGTTAAACTTCACTATCAACGACAATTTACAAGTTGTCAGAGAAATCGAGGGCGACAGATTGCTCCTCGTTACAGCTTGGAGATGAGAGAGAACACGGAAGCGCTCAGTGGGCATCAGACCGCCTCACACAAAGCTCGGTTTTTATTTCTTTCGGACGGTGGTAGACGTTCTCGGACGCTTCCCGTCTGTTGAACGCTACTACGAGGTGCGTAGGGATTCATTGGTGGGAGCTTACAGAATGTCGTGCACATAGGAGACTTCTTAGAGAGGTTGGCAACACTTCTTCTCTAGAGCGTTATGGACTATGATGAATTCTCGGGTTGCTCGACGGGAGGACGTGACTCATAGGAGGATTTCGACAGAGCTTCCGCACGAGGAGAAAGAAAGCTGGGAGAGAAAAGTTAGAAATGAGAGGGGTCTATGAGCTTTTTTATAGACCCCAGGTGATGGTTACGGTAATTACGCGGCTATCCGCACACCGTAACCACCCAAATTACCGAGTGCAGATCATATTTAGTATAGTTTTAAATGCGCATTATTTCTATAATATTTATTATTCGCACACCGTAATTAATTAAACAAATTTCCCCACTAACCATAGTGGTTATGCGGGTGGTTATGTGGGTGTTACCGACGTAATGGAGGGCGTCGATCACGATGGAATGATCGGACAGTGGAGAAGGATCACCATCAACGGTCTATCGGCTACAAGTCCCCGACGACGGGCGGCCGTTGGGGGAGGAAGAGGATCCGCGTCCGTCGGAGCGGCTAGCCACGGGCGAGCAAGGTGGGCGGCCGACATCAGAGCGGCCGACCATGGCGCCCGCTGCACCTTGCGGTCGTGGCACCAGCCGCCCCTTGAGGGCGAGGGAAAATGCGGTGCGAGACAGTGCCTTGTCGTCGGCGACCGACCACGCCTAGTGTAAGACCCCATTTTTTTCCTTTTAAACCACTGGGTCTTATGCCCAGAATCGCCGTTTTGCGGTGACACTGACGCTCGGGTGGGTCGCCACTACAAAACGCCGATCTTGCCGGCCTTAACGATTACCAAAGAAATAGAAGTATACAGATTGACAAATAAGTTCAAGTCCACATATCACATATAATATGAAATAGAAATCACAGCAATGTCCACATGATAAAGAAGTACTGAAGCCGAAAGACAAATAGAAATATAAATGGGCTTAAGCCCGGTACATCAAGTCCTCACTACAACACTCTCGCAACTCTTAACATTTAAGCAGAAGCAAACTTAAATCCATCCTCGACCCTTCGCCGTATAGTAGTGGTTGTGCGCAGCAACTGCTACTCATGCCCTGCCTCCTTGTCCGTCTGGTGTTGATGCCCCAACTGCTCGGTCCCCTAAAATGATGTGGTCACCGACCGTTAGTCAAAAGACTAAGCCACTATCGTCCTTGCCTCATCCCCACGACTCCTAGGCACCGTGCGGGGAGGATGAAATTGGAGGACAACAAAGCAGAGTGGAACAAGCAGGTGACAACTACCCTAATAGGTGTATGTATAAAAGAACTATAAAAGAAAAAGCAAGCTAGCAGTTCTATAATAAGAAAGCAGTAATGTAAACAAGTAGAGTAGAGCAGTAAGTGTATGAAAAGTAAACTAAGAAATAAGTAACCTTAACTTATATGAATGCTCATACAAACTTATAAGTTAAGGGGTCTTTTGCAAGGCTCCCATCGTAGAAAAAGTCTCATACCAATTTATACGATGGGGTGTCAAGTTTAATGCACGTATGAGTGTAGTGATATGTTATGTCATGATTCATGCAAATTCAACACATGCATACGACTCTGAGCACACAGACCTTTAGTTCCCCCTTTTTGGATCCTAACCTACCAGGATACCTCCGTAGTGGCAAACGGAAGCGATGGGTTGGGCCTCACTCACCTCTAAATCGGTATCCGAGAGTTCGGCCAAAAAAATAAGGCCACGCTAACGCCAACGGTAGCACTAACGCTGTACGGTAGCCACTCAATGCCTACCTCTCAGCACACTCAACGCCAAGCTATTGCCGAGCGGTAGCTAGCAAACGCCTAGCGATAGCTTCCTGAGCCGCAAGACAGAAATTAATGTCGCGCTAACGCATGCGGTAAGGCTAATGCGGCGCGGTAACTCCTTTCTCGAGAACTCAACGCTCTCGACGCAAACCCTGGAGTTACCGCCACACAGTAAATAACTAAACGGCTTTCGTCGAGCCATATACACCCGACGAAACAAGGCTACCGCCAGGCGATAGCGACTACCGCTGCACGGTAGCTTCCAGAGATTCAAGGTATAGAAAATTGGAGTGTTACAAGAAAGGCAGAACATTTTCCAAGGAAAATTCGGCGAATATCGGGCTGCAAACTTGTCGATTCATCGGATATCAGTGGACACTCGTCGAATCAGACTCTGCGTCTAGTGAATCTCGCCGAATTCAACTTATGCAAATTTCTATCTTACTATATTGGATCAGAAGAACCGTCAAAAATGAGGTACGTGCATTCTAGGTCGATTTGAAAATTATATATATATATATATATATTGGACAAGGGGGGTAGCCGCACTATTCTTTTCTTCGATACCAGCCAATTCGCCGAAAAAGAAACCCGGCGGTTCGGCTCTCGCGACATGATCATCAGCTTCCTCCCAGCAGATTCGTTCGTCTTCGCGGACTTCAGTGGAAGATTTTGTCGGGTATAAGGATTCGATCTTCATCGCCGCCAACCCTAACCCTAGATCCCCGATGACCTCTTGGACTCGCCGATTCTGATATCTTCTCAATTCCAGTGCAGTGCAGTGGTAGTGACAATTCTACAAAGTTCTCAATCTAGATTCCAATTCCTTTTTTCTCCATGACTCCCAAAAGCACCAGTGGTTTGCTAGGGGGAGGAGAGTTGGTTCGCACAGGATTTGCCTCAGCTTCAGATGAATTCAGAAATGCCATCCTCATTTTGGAGACTGTAGGACTCTGCTTCGTCCTCGAACACCCATGCATAGTTTTGGACAAGGAAGTCCTAGAGTTTTTCTAGAATGCTAAGCTGCGTGATGAAGACATGGTCATTAAGAGCAAAGTTCAGAAGACAAAGGTCAAGGTGAAAGCTTCACTCATCACTAGGTACTTGCGGCTCCCAGTCTGTGAAGAGGCCGATTACCTCTATGAGGGTGATTTCTCTAGAGCTCTTTTGTTCTGTAGACTGCCTAGAGGCACAAATGCAGTCAAGCGAAAATGGATGAATGAAGAAGGCAAGCTTATTTCAGACATCATTGGGAAAGTGTTGTTGTGCAAGACAAGCTCTCATGACTACCTCTCTACTGAAATGTTCAAGACTTTAGTTGCAATCATCTGTAGGAAGAGGATAGATTGGAGTGCACTGCTGTTTAAAAATATCAAGGACAACCTTCACACTCTCAACTTTGGGAGGATTATCAGTATGTACCTGAATCAATTAGATAGTGTCAGGTTTGATATGACAATAGGTGTGCATATCCATCATCTAAAGAAGATAGACTCTACCATCTTCTCAAGGTGGGATAGGAGGATTGTGAGGCAAGGTGGAGCCCCAGAATTGCCAGTGGAGGAGGGACAACAAATTCCTAAGGACTGAATTGCAACTCCACTCCCCAGTGAGATTCCTGAAAGATTGAGTGCAAGAATGGAGGGGGAGCTAGCTGTAACACAAGTGGCCACTTCTATAGTGCCCTTGAGTGTTCAGTTAGGGATAGTGATAAATACTCCAGCTCTAGAGGTCAAGATTGCTGAAGAAGAGGTTCCAGCACAATCTGAGCTTGAAGATGCTGTTGATGACTTGGATGATGAAATTGCTGCTGATGATTACCTCACAGCTGAGGATTATGAGATTGAGGACACTGATGAACACCTGGAGTTTGTTGCTGCTAATGAAGTAGCTGATATGGTTGTGAATACTGCTGCTGCTGATATTCAAGTTGATGGTGTTGTTGATGAGCATGTTTCAGCTGAGCACCGGCTTGTCACTCTCCCAGACATAGTTGCTTCTGCATCTGCTGAGGGGGAGGTGACTCGGTCTACTATATAAGTTCCTAATCAGGTTGACAGGATGATCCGCAACCTTGAGAAGAGAGTTTCCAAGGCAACAGGTATACCTCAAGTTCTTCCTTAGGAGGTAGTTGAGGTTTTTGATGAGGAAGAAGATGTAGAGGAGCATCCTCCTATCCTACCTGCTGCAGTTGTTACCACCTCTAGTGCTAATAGATCAATCCTTAAGATAATAGAGGCTATGTTGGAAAAACAGCAAGAAAAATTTGAAGCCTGCATGAAGACAGTTCTGAAAAAGGTCAAAGAGACTGAGCAAGACATTAACACTGGCCATGCTAAAGTTAAAATTCAAATTGAAGCACTTGACACCAGGCCTGAATTACTATTTGCTGAGTGTGGAAAAGCCATAGAGATGAACATGGATGACCTCAAATATACAAAATAAACAATTGATAATATGGACACAAACGCAAAGACAATGATAGATGACCACAATAGATCTATGGCTCACTTTGACAGATTTATTCCTGATTATTATAATGTTGTCATTAATGAAGTCAGAAAGGGGGAGGAGGCTATGAAAGCTAAGCTGACTGCCGTTGAAGCTTCCATGGTAGAAAACTTCAAAAAGTCTATTGACTACTGCTATGATAATATCATGTGGCTACATGGTCAGTTGACAAGCTTTCAAGCACCTTCTGTGCCCGTTCCTATTGAAGTTCATCCTCTTGAGGATTACTCTCAACAATGGTCAGACACACATAAATTCTTTCAAGACACTGCTGCTGCTATTGTTGAAGAGATTCCCTCTGCTCCAGTCTACCAGAGGAGAAAGTATGGTGAAGGTCCATCTGCTGCAAAATCAGACCCTGCTAGAGATCTGTCTGCTAGAGACAGAGATATGGAAGAGGTGTGGAGCCCAATTTCAAGAGGAATCATCTTGGATACATTTCCCTTGGTCGATCTCTGAGGAGAAAATAGTGAACTATACTACGACCAATGGGAATGGAACAAGTACAATTTGGCTTGCACCAAAAGGAGGATACACTTCAGAAACCACAGCAATGCTGATCCAATGCCTCCACCTCCTCCAAAGTATTATCCTAAGCCGAGGGCTTATTTTGACAGGCAGAGCCAGAAGAGTCTGAGCAGGTAGGAACAATAGTTATATTCTATGTTGAGTTGTGGGTTGCCCCTGTTAAAAACTGTGAACAATTTTTTGACATATATATATATATATATATATATATATATATATATATATATATATATATATATATATATATGATTTTCATAATTGTCTTGGAATGCGTGTTTTTGTTAATATTATTTATCTTTTCAAGTTTTCATATTTTATTATGTCTAATTTGCAATTCATCTTAGCTCATAGGATTCCTACTTCTTCAAATATGGGGGAGATTGTTGGGCATTATATCCACAATAACCCTGATTTGAAGAAGGGTCCAGTCAAGCTAAGATGAATTGTGACTGTATTTGATATGCTAGTTTAGTTATGTGCTTGCAGGTTTTCATTGCTAAGTACTGACCAATGTCAGGTTACAGTGGGTCAGTAAACACAGGACTATATAATGTAATTCCTCATTATGTAGGCCAATGTGTTGACTCACGTGTAATCTCTCTATTGGGGTGTACTTCTATCTCAAGTACAAAAGAAGGCTCAAGAATGGTCAAGGCTTAGAATCAGAGAGACATAAATTCTCCCAAGTAGTGTATAGTTTGGAATACTCGTCAAATTCGTCGAGTATCAGCGTGATACTCATAAAATTCGTCGTGTATACCTACCTATACCCATCACATTCAACTCTTATACTTAGGGTAATTTTGCCAGAGAAGTGAAAAATCTTTTAAGTAAAATTCTTTGAGTATCGTCGTGCATACTCGTTTAATTCATTGAATGTATCTAACGATGCTCGCCGAATTCGTCGAATATGCTAAGTAATACACGTCGAATTCGCCAAGTCTAGTCAACGCTACTTCTCTAGATTTTTCCAAGTATTATTCGTCGAATATTAAAGCGTTGAGTGTGTTGAGTTAACTCGCCGATATTCGTCGAATGCTGTCTATGACATTGAGTGAGCTCAAGGCATTGAGTGTGTTGAGTCAGTTAATCTATACTCGACGAATTCGTCGAGTATGCTAGGTGATACTCGACGAATTCATCTAGTATGACTCTTCGCCATATCGTTGAGTGACCAGCCGGCATGGGATGATTTGGCTAAGTCCTTTTCGCCGTATATCAAGATGTATTCGACGCGTATCATTATGATACTCGATGATACTCGACGAATTGGACTTAGGTCATTTTTCCGATAATTTTCAAAAACTAGTCTCAGGTTCAGTCGACCATGCACAGTGCTATTTAGGTTTCGTTTTTGGAAACTTCCTTTATACCATTGGTAAGAAGTCTCTATAAATACCTAGGGATATTTTTCTTCCATACTAATCATGTTATTGCTAACATTTGAATCGACAAGAAATTTCCAAAACAGGAGACCGTCGGTCGCTCACTAAGTTTAGCAAATTCCGATCGGTCACTGACTACTTACTGTACACGAATTCATCTTCTTTGACTTTCAAGACTAGATTACTCTCTCTAGATCTATACTCCTCAAGATCAAGTCATTCGATGATTGAAGGTTCATGATTCATGGTCTTCAAGATTTCATTTCTCCAAGTTCTTCAAAATTCAACATCTACTTTCTCGAAGAACGTTGGTGTGAAGACTTATAATCGTTTGTATCATGTAATATTCTTTTACTGATTGTAGGAGATTATTTCTCCTAGTTTGTAGATCCATTTGTGGATCGAGTGAGTAGATCCGTTTGTGGATCGAGGTTATAGATCTGATTGTGGATCGAGTTGTAGGAGAGGTTATTCTCCGAGTGGTAGGAGCATCATCTCTGAGTTGTAGGAGTTGCGGCTCCGAGGTGTATGATTCGTTGTAATCTGAGAAAGGTGAAGTAGCTTAATCTGCCCCTTCGTTGGAGATAGGAGAGTCGGAGTGTACGTACCCAACTCGGGGAACCACTATAAATCTCTGTGTTTGTGTGCTTGTTTCTTAAAGAAATTTTTATCCCGCGAAAAGACACAAACATCACATATTCACTCCCTATAGGTGATTTAGGTAGACGCTAGATACTTTCAGAGCCAATTCGCAGAGTTTATGAAGTACATGGAGGGGATGGTGCGAGGTCTGCTTGAGCAGCGCGGCGAGGCAGCTACACCGACTAACGGAGTCTCCCCAGAGGGCGAGGCGAGTCGCAGTCAACCACTCGACAAGGAGAAGCTAGGAAACCGCTAACCTGATACTGCGGTCGCGAGTCCTCTTTGAGAGTACTCTGACGGCTCGCGGCTCGGAGGGAGAGCAAGGGTGAGTTCACCTCAGTCACTATCTCACACCCGCGAGTCCATTCTGTGAGTTGGTGTTGACAGCCCCCGTCCTAACTGGGTTCGCAGAGCAGGCGATGAATTCCCACTCTGGGAAAGATGCCCCCTTCAACATCTGCAATAGTTCGAGGATATGGTGTCAATTCGTCCGATGTCTGATCCATTTAAGTGTCGGCTGTTCGCTATCAATTTCAGCGAGAAGGAGAGGGACTTATTGCAATTGTTTTCGGTAGTTTCGATCTACAATTTTGAAGACCTCAACATAGGGTTCCTACTTTGTTTCTACACGTCAAAAAAGAGAAAGAAAGAGGCGGAGGAAATTTTCTTCCTAAAGCAAGGGACGCAGGAGCCGTTGGGATCGTACTTAGACTACTTATAGGAGGAGATTTTCAATGTTCAGGAAGTGCTCAGGCACACCCTTATGCTGGCCTTTTTCTTGGGCCTACAGGGAGGGATGTTCAAGATGTAGCTTAAGCAAATCCCCCCCATGTACTTCGAGGATTTGATCGATCGGGCAATGCGATACATCGAAGGAGTATCATTAAATTAGGGATTTGTGGTCAAGCTATTAAAGCTAACAGGAGAAGAGGTGGAGGAGGCGACAAAGGGGAGTGGGAAAGCCAGGAAGAAAAAGAGTCGAGGAAGTGAGAGGAAGGAGGTAAGAGAGAAGGAAGAGACCACAAAGATAAAGATAGGAGATTCTAAGGAACTCCCGCTGGGCCAGCGTGAAGGGAGGTTGGGGGAGGACACCATTGAAGGCAAGGGAGAAGTTTTTCACCCAAGAGGCGGGAGCGGATATGTTCACCAGAGAGAGAGAGAGAGAGAGAGAGAGAGAGAGAGAGGTCGATGGGGACATAACCAAGATCCCTGACAGGAGGCCTATGCACACAGAAGAGGTTGAGAATAAGGGGGAAAATCCCATCAGTAGTGGAGGGGAGAAGAGCAGAGGTTGGTTCTCTATCTTGACTTCCACCAGTCCGAGGGCCACACCACTAAAACATGCCCAAAGTTTTTAGAGCTGAGGATAAGAGATGATGAAGGAGCCCTAGAGGGGCGATAAGAGCCAGGAGCAGGAGAAGGAGGAAGGAATGATGGAGCCAGAGGGCGAGCACCAAGATGGTGCGAGGATTAAGTTGATCAAGGAGCTCGTGGAGGGAACATGTCGATCCATGGGGTGGGGGGGGGGTGGATGCGATATAGAAGGGAAGCTTGCATGTGGCCTACCAAAGGAGCGTAGCTTCCACTTTGCAGGCCCCTCCGCTAATCGAGGAGATTACATTCTCGGCGGAGGATATGTTTGGGAATGAGAACTCCTTCCATGATGCCCTTGTGATTCAAGTGGCGGTAAAGAATTTCACAGTCTCCCACATCCTCGTCCATAATGGGAGTTTTGGTTTCATTGATCCCAATGATCCTGATTTATAAGAAGTCAAACAATTCAATGATATACACAATTATGTATTTGATGTATGGTTAAGTTTCATGTGCATGGTGAAAACTTGAAGAAATGACTAAGTACAAAAGTGTCGACACACTTAACAACTATGCCTACACTTTATAAGAGAAGTTCTGAGTACAAACTTGAAGCAAGTAAAAAAGTGTCGACACACTTCACAACTATGTTGACACCTTTGTAGGAGAAGTATTGAGATCAGAAAGATACAAGGCAGCAGTGTCAAGACACAACACTTCCCTCGACAATACAGACTGTAGTGTCAAGACAAGTCAGATATCTCAACACCTTAAAGCTCAGGACAGTATTGTCGAGACAATAAAACTGTCTCGACACAATAAAGAACTGAAGTGCAGACTTAAAGATGTCGCCAACCAGCAGACTGTAATATCGAGACAATTCAACTGTCTTGACATAGTGAATATTTAAAGAAAATCTGTCACAGAAAATTGGTTAAGTCCAGAAGCATTGAGTGAAGCTTGATTACTCAATGCCATGCTTGTTCAGTCAAAGCCAATGGGAAAGAGTGAAATGAAAAAATGGCTAAGTACTAAAGCGTTGAGTAATGAAGCAATACTCAACGCTCTTAACGCCAAAGTTGCTGAAGAAGCAGAAAATAATCTAAGGCAAAAAATGTTGAGTGATAAAGCTACACTCAACACTCTCAACGCCATAATTGTAGAAAAGGTTGAAGATCAAGCTAAGGCAAAAAGAGTTGAGTGATGCCAGTTCACTCAACGCTCTCAATGCCTAGAGTGTAGAAGGATGCAGAATATTGAATAAGTTAAAAAACCTTGAGTGAAGTTTATACACTCAATGCTCTCAACGCCTGGGTAGTTGTATGAAATTTTTTAAGTCTAGAATGACTGACGTCAGCAATGTCAACATAATTCAAAATTGTTAAGTAAGAGTTGCAACTCATCATTAACGTCGCCGTCAGCCTCATTCTGTAAAACTAAGGATACAATCAGCCGTTAAAGCAGCAACATGTGTCATTCATCTCCCTGGATGACAGGATTATAAATAGAAGTTGAGATCGTGATGAGGAGCGAGAATTCATCATCTTCCCCCGCCATTGTTGCAGAGATAAGAACTTCAATTCGACAAATCAAAAGAGTCTCTGAGTTAGCCGCTGCAATCAACATCTGCTACAGCAAGAACAGAGGGTTACTCTGAGGAAGAAGAATCAGTCTAGGCAAGCCCTAGCTGAAGTTGCTTCTCGATTCAAGCAGAGCCAAATCAGAAGATCAATCTCTGGATCGGTGAAGAAGAAATCTGGTATGGGTTTTTCTGAGGACAGAAGGAAAGATAGAGCAATTGAATTCTGCCTTATAGGTTAGCTAATCGAAGACAATCATTCACATTCTTTCCTCCTTCATCAACAAGATCAGAATCATGATTCTGAGTAACTTCCAACACAAGCAGCAGATCATTGAAAATTGTCTTTCTTGTTGCTGAGAAAAAGATAGAGCTGAGATTCACTCGGCTCAAGAAGTAGTTGATTCAGAGAACAAAATCTCTTTAGTCAAATTTATATTAATCTTTCAAATTCTGTGGATCTGTTCAAGATCTGTGTTGTAAGGCCTAGATTATAAAGACTGTGTGTGGATTTATGAGATCAATGTTGTAAAGCCTAAGTTATAAAGTCTGAGAGTAGGATCTTGTGTAGGATCTGTGTGTTAGGGCAGATCTCCCATCCTGTGTTGAAGGGCACTTGTGCTTGTGTGAGGTGATCAGGTGATTACAGTGTGGTGAGGCTGAGTGCATGTGTTGTAAGTCTTAATGGAGACTGAGTGATCCAGTGGGATCGTGTTGTAATCTATAAGGAGCCATGTTATTGGATAAGTGCCTTGTCTAACATTTTGTTAGAAAGGCGGGAGAGATTGTGGATGTACCCATATACTGAGGAACCACTATAAAAATCTGGTGTGCTGTGTGTTATTTTCTTGAAAGAAGAACTAAGCAAACACAGTAGGACCTAAACAATAAAAGGTTTTAAAGAACTTCAAAAGACCATTATAGCCTATTCACCCCCTCTAGGTGATTAGCTACCCTTGTATTCATAGACTTTCAAGTAATATCAGAGGGAGGTTACTCAAGAAAGACTTAACAGTCTGAGTAGATCTCCAGGGTAGCTATCAGAAGGTTCAGATGGGTTCATGAGAGAATAAAAAAGAACAAGTATCTAAGACACTTCCACTCTACAGGAAGGAGAATTTTGGTATATGGAAGGAAGGGATCAGATTGTTCATGGAGGCATCGATCCTAGGATCTACATAACAGTTCAGGAAGGACCCTTCATCCCTATGAAGATATCTGTCCTTGATGCAAACATTCAGACTCCAAAGAAGTATATTAAAATGATTAAGGATGAAATCATTTTAGCTACAATGTATAAGATGGTACTAAATATTATTGTTAGTGTCATAGATTACTCCACCTTTCAAAACTTGGTGCACTGCAAGACCTCAAAGGAAATGTGAGACACTTTGGTAATTTACATGGAAGGTACTAAGGAAATCAGATATGATAGAAAGTCAATCCTCAATCAAGAGTATGAAGCTTTCAGACAGATCAAGGAGGAGACCATAGCTAGCTGCTATGGAAGATTTTTCAGAACTATTAATGAGCTAAGGACCTATGACCGGGTATTTAGCAACTATGAGCTAAATGATAAGTTCCTTAGGTCTCTTACTAGAGAATGGGATACAAAGATATGTGCCATTAGAGAAGTGTCAAAGCTGGCAGATACTCCACCATCCACACTGTTTGGTAAGTTGCTATAATATGAGATGCAGTTGACTACAAGGAAGGAGGAAGAGAAGACCAACAAAGTCCAGGCCAAAGAATCTACTATGGTCGTCAAGGCTGATATATCCAAGAGGAGCAAGGAGAAGAATCCTTCTCCCCCAAGAAGGCCAACTGAGTCTGAAAATTCAGATTAAGAGACATCAAGCTGTAATATATCTAATGAAGAATTTGCTGCTTTCTCAAGGTAGTTTTTGAAGATAATGAAGAAGAAGGGGAGGAGAAAATCTACCTCTTCCTTTCAACACAAGGAGGACTATTACAGAACCAAGAAGAAACCCTCCAAGGAGAGCAGGTATGACCCAAAACCTGGTAAACATGTTTCCAATAAGGTTATCTATTTTTGCTGCCGCAAGCAAGGGCATATTGTGGCTGAATGTCCTGTGAAGAAGTGTTGGGTATTGTTTCCACAATAACCTAGATTGGTGTGAAGTCACCCTTAAACTAAGATGAATTAAGTTTGTATTTGATGCCATTTTCTAGTTGAGTGTTTGCAGGTCATTATTGCTAAGTGTAGACCAATGTTAGTTTACAGTGAGTCACCAAACACAGGACCATGCAATGTAATCCCTCATTGTGTGATCCATGGTATTGGCTCATGTGTAACCTCTCTATTGGGATGCACTTCATTTTCAAGTACTAAATAATTGGAAGAAAGGAAGGGTTGTAGATCTTTGAAGAAAGAAGAAAAGAAATTTTTCTAAAATTTCCTAAGTACATTTTTCGAAAATAAGAAGTGTTTTCGAAAAGTTTAAGTTAATTTTTTGAGAAAGAAAAACAGTTCTCAAAAACTTAATGACTTCCCGAAAAACTCTCAAGAACTTCTAAGTTCTATTTTTCGAAAAATGCCCTAAAGATGTTTTCGAAAAACCAAATTCATCTTTCAAAAAAGGAATTCTGTTTTCGAATAATCAAATTCATTTTTCGAGAAAGACAAGATGTTTTTGAAAAACCAATTTCATCTTTCAAAAAAGGAATTCTGTTTTCGAATAATCAAATTCATTTTTCGAGAGAGACAAGATGTTTTCAAAAGGACAATTCTTCTTTCAAAAAATCAAATTCCCGGCTCAATGGAAATTCTGCGTGTAGTCTTTTTCGAAAAAGGCTGAGTTTGTTTTTGAAAAACCAAGATGCTTTCGAAGAATTTTAATCCTTTCAAACAATACATTTGCTGAAAATTAAAAATTCAATTCGTCGATCCGGATTTCATTCGTCGAACGGAGTTCGCAGTTCGTCAAATAGGATTTCATTCGTCGAACGGGAATTAAAAGTTAATTCGTCGAACAGGGTTCATTCAATTCGTCGACTGGGAATTCAAAATTAATTCGTCGAACGGGATTTCATAATTTGTCGAACAGAATTTCATTTCAACCTAAATTCTTCTTGATTGATCTTCATTCCTTAAATAATTTCAGACTGTTAGAAGAAGTTCTATATAAAGTCTTGTCGATGGATTCACTAACCCTAATGCTAATCATAATCTTAAGTCTGAATCCCCACAAGTTCAAGATCGGGAAAAGCCGTACGCCGCATTCGTTGTTCTTCTCTGAATCTTCTTCCTCGATCCAATGATTCAATAGAAGAATAAATTCGATAGATCTCTGATTCAAGTTTCTCCAATCATCTATTTGATCGTGTCGGATCTTATGAATTTCAGATCGTGTTCTCTCAAGATTTCTTCCTCAACATCTTCTTCAATATTTTCAGTTCTCAAGAGGGAAGAAGTTTGGAGATTTTTGATCTGGATTTGTGAAGTATTATTATTGTAAACCTTTATTTCAATTCTTGTAGGAGCTTTGTCTCCGAGCTTGTAGGAAGAGTTTTCTTCTTAGTGTAGATCCTGTTTTGGGGGATCGATTTTGTAGGAGTGTGTTTACTCTAAGTTGTAGGAGCATTGCTCCGAGGTGTATGATTGTTTTCAATCCGAGAAATAGTGAAGTAGGCAAGGCTAGCATGGTGCTAGATTGGTGAGGTGGAAAGTGGATGTACCCAATCTTGGGGAACCACAATAACTCCTTGTGTCATATGGTGTATGCTTGATAATTATGTGTTAATCCCTCTAAATTTTTTATTCCGCAAAAGACGTAGGTCTCACCTATTCACCCCCCTTTAGGTGATTTAGGTAGACAACTAGATACTTTCAATTGGTATCAGAGGGAGGTTGTTCATTAAAAGGTTAACACCATGAACAGATCTACTTCTAGTTGTTGAAGAGATTGTCAAGCATGGACAGATCTAAGGACTCCGCAAAGCTTCCAGTGTGCACAAAGGCAAACTTTCTCATGTGGAAAGAAAGAGTAAAATTATTCATGGAAGTCGTCGACTCCAACATCTTCATGATAGCGGAAGAAGGCCCTCATGTTCCAATGATAGCCTCCACTATTCATCCTACAAGGAAGGTGCCAAATAAATTTATGGATCTCGACAAAGACGAGATTTCACTTGTCTCTCTGGACAAGAAGGCTAAAAATATCATTGCAGGCGCAGTCAATGACTCTATGCTGCAGAACCTTATTCACTGCCAATCTGCCAAGGAGATGTGGCAGTCGATAATCATCTTGATGGAAGATACCGAGGAAGTAAGGGATGATAGAAGATCCCTTCTGAATCAGAAGTATGAGGCCTTCAAGCAAGACCCCAAGGACAATATTGCTGACACCTATGAAAACTTCTTCAAGATCGTCAACGGCCTGAAGAACTATGACCGAAAGTTCACAAACGGGGAACTCAACGACAAGTTCCTGAGATCCCTAACCAAGGAATGGGACAACAAAATATGTGCCATTAGGGAGTTCGGGAGACTGGAAGAAACTGACCCTCAAAACCTCTTTGGGAAGCTTATGTCCTATGAGGTCCAAATCAATGCAAGAAAAGCTGAAGATGAGGGCAACAGATCTTCATCAAAAGAGAAGTCTGTTGCACTAAAGACAGACAGCTCAAGCAAGGGCAAGGCTGCATCCCCTGCTCCCACTCAGGAAGAATATGAAGAAGAAGATTCCGAGCCAAGTACCTCAGGCCCAGAATTATCTGATGGAGAGTTCTCTCTACACTCCCGGTAATTCAAGAAGTTTCTTAGTAAGAAGAAATAGATGAGAGGAAATGATTCCTCATTCAGAAGATCACGTCACGATGGTGATTATCTAAATAAAAATCACACATCCGACGGATATAAATCTAATCCAAACAAACATTATTCTATTAGCGTCGTTTGTTGTTATTGTAATAAGACAAGTCATGTGATCACTGACTGCACACATAAGAAGAAGGAGGGTGGAAAAAGAGAGGAGCACAAATCCTCCCATAATAAAAGGAAGGAAAAGAGCTTCATTGAAAAGAAGCAGAAGACTCTCACTGACTCTAACTCATCCAAGTCGAGTGATGATGAAGAATCCTACTTTGGGCTCATGGCTCACTCTGACGAAGAAGAAGAAGTAGCTCGATTTCATGGGGAGGTAAATGCTCACACCATTCTCTCTGAATCAGATACTCCTGACAATGACCATAAGGACTGTTCTTCTGATGATGAATCAGAACTCATGGGTCAGTACAAAAAGCTGATCAAGGTCTATGACCGATGCATAAAGGTTGTTAGAACTCAGACCAAGGAAATAAAATCCCTTAAGGCTGAGGAGATCATTCTGGGGGAGGAATTCACAAGTATTGACTCACTCAGAAAGGATCTCCAAGCCCCGGTCGAAGAATATAACAACACTCTCGAGCACCTTAACCTGAAATAGAAAATCATCGAGAAGTTGGAAGAACAGCTTGCCGCTGAGAAGAAACTTGTTGAAAGTTTCTTCAAGCCCAAGAAAATTCTTCCACTTGTTACTGAATTCTCTGCACATGCCAAAGGAGCCGGTTTGGGTCATGAGACCGCTCCTAATAAATCTTCTAGGAGGAATAAAACTAAAAGGAAAAATAAGGATGCTAAGAAAGCCTCAGCCGAAGAGAAAGGGAAGGCCCCTCTAAATCAAACTACATTTAAGATGGTAATCTTCCCGATGAACAAGTTTGATTTTGAGTCATCCAATGGTCACTTTACTAGGCCTACTTACGTAGAGCCTAAGTCGCGCTACCAAGGATGGACTCATCCCCAGAACTTCGGTGATAGTGTCTTTAAGGCACCTTATGTGGAAATACAAATACAATACTATGGTTCATACGTTCATGGCCATAATATTAAGAAGGAACCTAAGACCAAGCCAGTTGTACCTAAGGAAAAGGAGGTGCAAAAGCCTTGTGAGTGCTATCATCATTGGGCCTCTACCTCCAGATCCACTGCCCCTGTAAGACCAAACGTTCAAAAGGTCAAGCAAGAGACTTGGCAAAGGTACAACAGGTTTGACTGTTGGTGTTGCGGCAAAGTTGGTCACTTTGCTGTGGATTGCTGGTTTAATCCCAGAAACTATGAAACTCCTCAAGTTAAACATACAAAGCAGACCACTTGTAGTGTTAACACTCCTAGGGGGAGTATGCTGACAAATAACCAAGGACCCAAACATGTTTGGGTTCCTAAGGTAAACTGATCCTATCTTGCAGGTATTTCCAAAGGCCAACAAAATGCCAATCTTGTATTTGGACAGTAGATGCTCTCGACATATGACTGGTACAAGAAGCCTACTTCAAAATTTCACTCCAGTCAAAGAAGGTCCAAAGGTTATCTTTGGTGGCTCTGACCGGGGAATTACAAAAGGATACAATATAATTTCAAACGATGTAGTCTCATTCACTGATGTGTCTTATGTGAAAGGATTAGAACATAATCTAATTAGTATAAGTCAATTATGTGATAAAGGCTTTATTGTTACATTCTCTAAAGATCAGTGTTTGATAAAATCGGCCTTTACTATGGTGACGATATTAATAGGCACTAAAAGTAGAAATATTTCCTGTCTTAATTTTCTATGCTTAGACACTTCAACCCTAGTATGCTTTGTTGCAAAAGATAGTGCATCTCTTTATGACCAATTGCACAAGAATTAACACATATTAATTTCAAAACTATAAATATGCTATTTTCTCAAAATCTAGTATGTGATGCACTTACTATTAAGTGCACTAAAGAGAGTCCATGTCACGCATGCCAAATGGGAAAGCAGAAAATGGCTACCTTTAAGGGCATTGCCGATAAAGATTCCTCAAGGTGCTTGTATTTACTGCACATGGACTTATTCGGTCCAATGCAAGTTCACAGCTTAGGTGGTAAGTCATATATGATAGAAATTGTTGATGATCACTCACGTTTTACTTGGATGTTCTTTCTGAAACGAAAGTTAGTTACCTTTGATGTGTTCACGAACTTTGTCAGGCAAATGCAGAACAAATTAAACTACTAAGTGGTCAGAATCAGAAGTGACCACGGAACAGAATTCGAATCTGGTGCCATGACAGACTTCTATGGAAGTCTAGGTATCTTTCATGAGTTTTCCTCCCCGCATACTCCGCAATAAAATGGAGTTGCAGGGATAAGGAATAGAACACTCATTGAAGCATGCACTATAATACTGACTGACTACTCTCTACTAGAGTACTTTTGGGCTGAAGCTGTCAATACAACTTATCACGTGCAAAACAAAGCGCTGATCAACAAGAACCATCGTAAGACTCCCTATGATATACTGAAAGGTAGGAGACCGACTGTGTCCTACTTCAGGATCTTTGGCTGCAAATGCTATGTACTTAATAATGGGAAATATCATCGTACAAAGTTTTGAGAAAAATATTTTGAAAGTATTTTCGTAGGTTAGAGTAGCCATAGTAAGGCTTATAGAATTTTTAATAAGAAAACTATGGTGGTAGAAGAGTCCATTAATGTTGTATTTGATGAGATGAGACTGCTACATAGCAGCTCTTCCAGTGTTTTTGTTGAAGATACAAGTTCAAGGCTGAAAGAATTAAGCTTGGATGAAACGATTGAAGAAAATGCTCAAAAGTTCATCAAGATCACTCCTCCAACCTCAATTGGAGAAGAAGATCACCAAGATGAAGAAGTCATCTAAGTGGAAGAGGAAACTCCAGAAATTGTTGAAGCTCCCGATGCAAGGACTCTAGATCTCAGACACTTGAAGGATCACCCGGTTGATCAAATCATAGGAGATCCTCATGACGGTATAAGAAATCGAAGAGGTACTACTAATGAAAATTTGCATTTGAGTTTTCTCTTGTAGGTTAAACCAAATAAATTTGAAGAAGCAAACCAAGACGCATCTTTGATAGTTGCAATGAAAGAAGAACTAAATCAGCTCAAGCGATACCAAGTCTGGAAGCTTGTACCTAGACCCAAAGGCAAGAATATTATTGGAACAAAATGTGTCTACAGGAACAAGATGGAATCATCGTCAAAAACAAAGCCAGACTCGTAGCTAAGGGATACAGACATGAAGAAGGGATCGATTTTGATCAGACCTATGCTCCTATGGCAAGACTCGAAGCCATTAGGTTATTCCTCACATATGCTGTCTTTATGGGCTTCACTGTCTATCAAATGGATGTAAAGTCGGCCTTCCTCAACGGTGATATAAAGGAGGAAGTATACGTGGAACAACCCCCAGGTTTTATTGATCCTAACGATCCTAATAATGTGTACTTATTATTTAAAGCATTGTACGGTTTAAAACAAGCTCCACGAGCTTGGTATGAAACGTTGTCTAACTTTCTTCTTGAGAACAAGTTCACAAGGGGAAAGATAAATAAGACATTATTTCTTAGGGAAGTAAAATGCAAGATTTTGCTAGTGTAAATCTATGTTGAAGACATTATTTTTGGTTCTACTGACGACAACCTTTGCAAGAAATTTTCCAAACTTATGCAAGGGAAGGTTTTTAAATGAGCAGTATGGGTGAGATGAAGTATTTCTTAGGACTTCAGGTGAAACAATCTGAAGATGGAATTTTCATCTCTCATACGAAGTTCACCAAGGAGTTGGTAAAGAAATTCGGAATGGAGAATGCAACCTCTATGAGGAATCCAATGGATTTAGCTATGTCTCTGGACAAGAACGAGAAAGGGAAACCTTTCGATGAAACCAAGTACAGGAGGATAATTGGATCCTTGCTCTACCTTACTGCTAGCAGGCCTGACATAATGTTTTCAACATATGTGTGTGCTAGATATCAAGTGAACTCTAAGGAATCTCATTACACTGCTACAAAGAAGATTTTGAGATACCTTAAAGGAACACCAAATCTTGGCTTATGGTACCCAGGAAATAATGATAGCAAACTAATTTTATTTTCAGATGCAGACTTTGTAGGTAGCAAAGATGATAAAAAGAGCACTTCTGGGACTTGCCAATTCCTCGAAAGAAGACTCATTACATGGAGTAACAAGAAGCAGAATTGTGTTGCAATGTCAACCGTCGAGTCAGAATATATTTCTGCAGGTAGTTGCTGCGCACAACTTATCTGGATCAAGAATTAGTTTGAAGACTATAACTTGGAGTTTAGGGAAATTCCCATGTTCTGTGACTCCTCCAGTGCTATAGCAATCACCAAAAATCCAGTCTCTCGCAGCCGGATGAAGCATATCAAATTGAGATACCGCTTCATTCGAGAGCATGTGGAGAAATGGGACATCAACCTTCAGTATGTTCCCACAGATAGGCAAATTGCAGACATTTTCACGAAGCCGCTAGACGAGGGCAAGTTCTCATTCTTCAAAACAAAACTTGGCATGCTTAACATGGAGTCCTGAAAATTTTAATCAAAGTCAAGTGAAGATTCATCATCAGCCACTTGGAGAATGCCAAAGGAATTCTCACTCAGGTAATAGTCCGAAAAGTTTAAGATCAGAAATGCACTTCTCGGAAAAGGACTTGCATTTTTTGAAAAGAACCTCTATTTCTCGAAAAGGCACTTAGATTTCTTGAAAAGAACTTGGATTTTTCGAAAAGCCATCAGGATTTCTCGAAAAATACCTAGTCTTTTTCGAAAAACCATTGGCCTTTTCGAAAAACTATAGAAGTTCTCGAAATTTTTTCCCTCTTTTCGAAAAATCTCATATCACTTTTGCGAAATGATGTCTACCTTTCAAAAAACGTCGAACCATCCTTCCCGAATTTATTTTAAGTCGAACCGCCCTTCAGGTACACCTGTCCATATATTTTCTAATTCTTATTTAATATATATATGTAGGACGGTCCATAGAAAATCCAACACCCGACTTTTCGAAAAAGAATTTTCGAAGAACGTCGATTTCTTTCCGCCACTTCAGTTCCGCCGATTTGATTCCGCCGGAAAACTCCACTGTTCTTCAATAACAAGTCAGAATTCTTTCAATCCTTATCATCCATGGCTCCTACAATGAAGATAGGGTTCAGAAGCGTGTTTGTTCGCGTTGGTATCGCCGATCTCTCCGACGATTTCTGAAATGTCATCCAATTTCTCGAAGCCGTCGACCACTCATTCGTTCTAGAGCAACCATGCAAGGTACACATTCCAGATGTTGAAGAGTTTTTCCGTAATGCAAAGCTCAAGAGAAGTGGGAATATTTTGAAAACTTCAGTTAGAAATATAAAGTTAAAGATCAAGTCGTCCTCTATAACAGAGCTTCTGAAACAGCCAGTTATCGACGAGTAAGACTATATTAAAGAACCTGACTACTCAAGGAAAATGTCTTTTTGTGGTCTCTCCCAGTCTATCACCTCCATTCTGTAAGACCACCTCTCGGAACACAAGACACAGCATGAGGGGAGTCTTATGCCCAGAACAACCGCCTTGCGATAGCGCTAGTACTTGGGCTAACCTGTACCACAAGACGCCTATCCTGCCAGCTATAACCAATATCAAACATTGCCAACTCAACCAAACATATAATAAAAGCCAAATCCACACATAAGCATATAGTCCAAAAGTACAACATATAAAAGAAGCTACAACAAGCTTCTACACTATCAAAGTACGAGTAAATCTTACCCATAGGGATACAACAAGAGTCTCTCAAAGACTCACATCAGTCACTGACGGTAGCAAAGGCACCGTCCCTTCAGGCCCTGTCGTCCTGGCCTGGATGTCCTGCTGTATAACCTGCTGCTTCTCTGTCTGCGGGGTTTCCTCCTAAAAAGGAAGACGTTGCAACCGTTCGTCATAAACACTAAGTGGCTATCACATCTGCTCCCCCTACGACTCCTCGACACCAGACCGAGAAAGGAACAAGGGTACAATATATTGATATAAGCAGTAGTACAAACACGTGGTAAATTGTGAATAAAATCAATATGTATAAATCAGCACAATAAATGAGCAAACCATTTACTATAGCAGTTCTATCATCTATAGCAGATTATGAAAGTGTAAAGCTACAACAGAAAGTAACTCAACTTATATGAATGCTCATATAGACATATAAGTTGAGGATCGACTCAACAGTAAAGTAACTCATCTTATAAGAGATCCTATACAAACTTATACGATGAAGATCTTGTGAATGTAATGTATGTAATTATATGAATGTAATGCAATGTCTCACCCATGATCACGCACAAGCAATTACTATGTCGAAACAGACTTGTAGTTCCCACTTTTTGAGCAGGTAGCTTACCACTAAGGCGTTAATCGATGTGGCCAGATGGTGACAGTGGAACGGGCATCTCCACTACCAGGCTGGCATCCACACTACCTAGCCTAGGCCTCCGTACACCTCAACCCTAAGAACACACCAGCGGAGCTCACATGCGTACTATGGCTCAGCGGGAGTCTCAGGTAGATGTGCACCGAGAACCAAGCCCCGAACTAGCCTATGATGTGGCCCGGAAGGAGCCTCGGAAGAAGTACGAGGAATAAGCCCAACCGTTCACTTGGAACGGAAGGAGCCCCGGGAATGAGCACCGAGGACCAAGCCCAACCGCCCATGGTCTAACTGTCAACTCCCGTTGGTGTGACACTGGCGAGCCCGTAGACCTGCCACACTATCCCTAACCCAGGATTACGACACCACATGTCGACTCACACCGCATGCAACTTCACATCTCAAGCTCAACAGCACACAATTGCACCTCATCGAGTCCCTTATCAACACAATTGATCAAGTGCGGCAACACTCTCGCACTATCAACCCTTCCATATTTTCTTGCATCCAAGCATTCAAGGGTTCCTTGTAAACCTTAGGTGGAAAGCCACCTAGTACAACATAACATCACTTACTGCTACCCGTAGAGAGACACGACCCTACGCAGTAGAAAACAATACACGTTCCATTGACCATATGTATCCCGCGAGTATGCACTAACCTTATTCAATCATCTTCCATATAATATTCATCGCTTTGCTAGTGTATGGCTCATCCTTACCGGTTCACATAACTAGTTTGTTTATACAATCCAACTCATCAACCCACTAATTCACATAAGGATCTATCAACCAAATCATTTCGTTCAAGTACGTTTCACTTCTTCATTTGATTACAAAGGATCTATCCAACAACTAACAACAATCCCTCTACAACCTCCTATCATGGATTTACTTAAGCCCGAGAACAAAACGTGCATGAAATGAGTAAAGTACATAACTTCAAACGGGGATTCTTGATGCTACAGGAATCCGGTGAAAACGTTTAACCCCTCGTTGGAAAGGTATTTCCCTGGGCTATGACTTTTGTATTCGGTCCCTCACCCAGATCAGACCGTAACATACTTGAAATCGGCTTCAAAGTCTGCTGCGTACAAAATACAGTTTCTGCACACTTAGCTTGGCAGCCACCAATTTCGACCAGACTTTCCCGTGGCTACAGAGTTTGCCTGAAGATGAGTAACCACTCGTTGGAAAGGTATTTCCAAGTTTTATGACTTTCGTGTTTAGTTGAAAGCCCAGATCTGGCCATATCATAACTGAAAATGGCGACGAATATCGCTGCGTGCAGAAAGCAGATTTCTGCGCGCATCTTAAGGCGGAACGAACGACATCGGTCCGTCTTCCTCCTCTAGATGATTTTCCCAAATCACCTCCAGAACTTCTCCTCCCTTATTCACCCTCATAAGGCCATGTCTCTTCATGAAACCAGTCCACCTCCTACTCAAGAAGAGGGGAGAGGTTGAAGACACCACTACACATAGAGCACAAGCCCTAGAATGGCCTCTTCCTAGGAAATCACCATCTCGCAAGTCAAGACTCTTTTGAGTCGACATCTCATCTATAAATATCTACAGATCTAGCATAAAGGGAGAGGGAAGGAAGCTCACATCGTTTCCGGTGTTTCCACCATTTCCGGTAAAGGATCTCATTACCCTTCTCAACGACATCTTCTTTTCCTCGGTGGCGATGGTTCTTCACGGATGAAGGTTGCTCCAACACCCTCTGCACAGAAATGTCTTGGAAAGAGGATGAAAAATTGCTAGGATTTCAGAAATTCAATATATATGGAACCAACATGGGTAGGGACACGCCTGTGTCCCTACCCGTGTCCTGCTCGGGCGAAGCATCGTCGACGGTTCGTCTGCCATTTGGATACACAAACACAGGTAGGGACACGACCGTGTCTCTACCCGTGTCCATGTGAAACGGCTGTGTTCATGCCTGTGTCCTACCAGTGTTTTGCTCAGGAAACACGGCCAGCTTCCTGGAGACATTCACACGGGTAGAGGCACACTCGTGTCTCTACCCGTGTACTTCTCGGGAGCACTTGGACACATGTACACGGGTAGGGACACGCCCGTATATCTACCTGTGTCCTGCTCGGGAAACACGATCGACGATGTTAGTTACACACACGAGTAGGACACTCCCGTTCCCCTACCCGTGTCCACATACACACGGGTAGGGACACGCCCGTGTCCTTCTCTTAAAATTCCACGAATTTCCAATCCTGACACCAGAGTACCATACGGGTATGGACACGCCCATGTCATGACCCGTGTCCTATTTTGGACGTCATTTCACCTCCCTTACACAAGTGTAAGCCTAGTTGCCAACACTCCCTGAGCCCAAGCCAGCTCCCCTAACTTAAAAATGTGCATGAGGGGCTTAGCGCGAATCGGGACGTTATAAATCCTATAAACAAAATAAAAGATTTCGTCCCCGAAATAAGGCTAAGGCTATAGGGAGAGAAAAACATGAAATAAAATAGACATATTCTTTTTAAATATTACTTTGATGAAACAACTCCGGGTAACTCTTTTGCATCAAGTCCACCGGCTGCCATGTATGCTCATCTTTCCCATGGTTAGACCACAACACCTTTACCAAAGGAACACTCTTGCGGCGCAAAATTCTTGTCTCGTTGTCTACTATCCGTACAGGTTCCAATCGCACAGATCTAACAGTGTCTACTGCTCCATCAGCGGTGGGGATATGTTGATCGGGCAGCAATAGCGCCTTCCAGAGAGACGACAAATGGAACACGTCATGAAGGTTCTCCAGCTCTAGTGGTAACTCCAACCGGTAGGCCAAAGAGCCAATCCTCTCCAATACGGTGTAAGGTCCAACGTACCTTGGGCTGAGCTTCTTCATACCATGTACCCATGATACTCCATGCATCAGCCAGATTTTTATAAACGCTTTGTCACCCACCTTAAATTCCACCACCCGGTATTTCACATTATAATATTTAGCCTGCCGACTTTGAGCCTCAAGCATGCGGTCCCGTATTTGTCTAACCACCACATCAGTGTCATCGTTGTATTCAATACCCAAAACCTTCGGGTCTTCATCTTGTATCCATGACAAGGGGTTCTACACCTTCTTCCGTAAAGGTCTTTATAGGGTGCAATCCCGATACTCGTCTGGTGACTGTTGTTATAGGAAAATTCCACCAGGGGTAAGAGCCTTTCCCACGGCTCTCCTCTATCGAACACACACAGTCTCAATAGGTCCTCCAATGTTCTGATGGTCCTCTCAGACTGCCCGTCCATCTGAGGATGGAATGTTGCGCTAAAGGTAAGACGTGAACCCAGGTATGCCTGTACGACCCTCCATTGCTTAGAGGTAAACCGACCATCCCGGTCAGAAACAATTGTCTTTGGCACACCATGATACCATACAAAGTGCTCCACAAAGAGGCGTACCAAAACATCCACATGAGATTCTTTCTTCATAGGACTAAACTGGGCTACCTACGTCAGGCGGTCAATGATTACCCATACTGAATCATTTCCCAAGCGTGAGCGAGGCAAACCGTGGATGAAGTCCATGGAGACATCCTCAAACTTCCACTCGGGGATGGGTAATGACTATAATAATCCACCGGGGCTCCTACATTCTGCCTTCACCCTTTGACAGGCCTCGCAGTACGTAACAAAATATATGATGTCCCTCTTCATTCCCGGCCAACACATGCTCTTACGCAGGTTGGCGTACATCTTGGCAATCCCAGGATACACAAAATACATAGTGCAGTGTGCCTCTCTCAGGATATCTTCCCGAATTTTAACGCCTTTGGGAATGTAAAGCCGCCCACGGAGATGAACAAGGTCGTCTTTTAGAGAATACTCGCCAGTAGTCCCATCTTAAATTGACTTGATTGCTGGGGCCAGAGCCGCATCCTTTCCTTGCTCCGCCCGGATTCGGTCTCGAATATCATAGACTATGCTCATCGTGGTTAAGTACTCTATATACCCTTCCGATTGGTCTTTATATACTAGGGTGATCTCTATCTCTTAAGGCATCCGGGCTAACTCCATTCTCATCAATCGGGAGTCAAAGTTCGATTCCGGTAACTTTCTGCTCAAAGCATCAGCTACGGAATTTGCTTTTCCGAGGTGGTAGTTCAAAGTGAATTCATAATCACATAAGAACTTTAACCACCGCCGCTGTCTCAAATTCAATTCCTTCTATGTATGGACATATTTTAGATTCTTGTGGTGTGAAAATATTTCGCAGTGGACGCCGTATAGATAGTAGCTCTAAATCTTCAAGGCGAACACCACCGCTCCTAATTCTAGATCATGTACCGGGTAGATGATTTCATACTTATTCAGCTGTCTTGAAGCATATGCAATCACATGCCCGTGCTTCATCAATACCGCTCCCATTCCTTGATACGACGTGTCAGTGTAAACTTGAAATCCTTCCTTCCCGGATGGAAATGCTAGGATGGGTGCAGATGTAATTCGGTCATTCAGTTCCTGAAACGCAGCTTCACACTTGGGTGTCCACTCATACGACACACCTTTCTTTGTTGGCGTAGTAAGAGGGAGGGCAATCTTTGAGAACCCTTTTACAAACTTGCGATAGTACTCGGCAAGTCCAAGGAAGCTCCGCACATTGACCGCTGACTTCAAGGGCGAGCACTCCTTCACGGCATGCACCTTGGATGGATCCACAGCTAACTCAGCCCCACTGATCACATGACCCAAGAAGGCAACCCATTGGAGCTAAAATTCGCACTTGCGGAACTTGGAAAATAAGGCGTGCTCTTTTAACTTCTTCAGTACCAAGGTCAGATATTCGTCAAGCTCTTCCTCCGTCTTAGAGCAGACTAAAATGTCATCGATGAAAACGATGACGAAGACATCTAGATAAGGCTCGAACACTTTGTTCATCAAGCTCATGAAAGCTGAAGGGGCATTTGTGAGCCCAAACGACATCACAGTGAACTCGTACAAGCCGTTTGAGCCAAAGGCCGTTTTCTTAATGTCCTCCTCCTGTATTCTCAACTGATAATATCCCGAGCGTAAATCTAATTTGGAAAACCAATGCGCTCCTACCAATTGGTCGAACAACTCATCGATCCGAGGTAGCGGATAGGTGTTTCGTACCGTCAGTCGGTTGAGCTCCCGATAGTCTATACATAATCGCAAGGTTCCATCCTTCTTCTTTACGAACAGAACAGGGGCTCCCCAAGGTGATGAGCTGGGGCGAACAAACCCTGATTCTACCAACTCTTGGAACTGAACTCTAAACTCTGCGAGTTCCTTCGGGGCCATCCGGTAAGGGGTCCTAGAGATGGGCTTGGCTCCTAGTACTAGCTTTATTTGAAAATCCACATCCCTATGCGGGGGTAATCTTGACAGTTTCTCTGGAAATACCTCGGGAAAATCTCGCACCACCCGCACCTCCTTGATATCCAATATCATCTCTTTCAACTCAAAATAAATCATAAAGACTTCATCCCCCTCCATATGGACTTTTATGGCCTGAATCGAGGATAATAACAAACGGGGTGCGAATTTAATACCTTGAAAGATGACATCAATGTCTCCATGTCTCAAGTAAATTCGCTTCTCCGCGCATTCAATTCTTGCGTAGTGCCAATTCAGCCATGCCATGCCCAGAATGAGATCGAATTCTGGTACTCTCAAAACTGTGGTAGGGGTATCAAAGGTCTTTCCCCCAAGAAGTATCTCCAATTCACACTTGGCGATTGCAGTCATCTCAGAGCCATCTGGGAGGCATACTCTTTGAGCAATACCAGTGAAGTATTACACTCCTTCTAGGTCTTTAATGAAGTACGCAGACACAAACGAGTGAGAGGCACTAGTATCGAATAACGTATATGACGGTTTCCCTCCGACCACCACAATGCCTAAGTACCAATAATAATACTCAGGGCTAGATATCTAGTATGTCTTAAGCAAGTTTAAGATTAATAATTAAAATGTGATAACTAACTGCAACATACCTACAATCACCTCCTGAGGGTTCCGTTCCTGTGTCATGTCCAACGCGTACACCTGAATCCGAGCGGGGTCGGGGTTTCCTCCTCGTGGTCCTCGTCCTCGACCACGCATTTGCCCCCGCCATCGAGGAGCTATCAGAGGGAGAGCAAGAGGTGCATTCCCAAATAGTTGCGGGCAGTAGCGTCGAATGTAGCCCTGTTGGTTTCTTTAGAAGCACATTCGCTTCTGCCGCCACCCGGGTTGCTGAAACTATTGAGGTAGTGGTGTTGGAGGAAATGCTGGCGGCTGTGGAACCGGGTGCTCCACTCTATAATTCCGGTGGAAACGTCTGCCACCTCTCTAATGTCCTCTTCCTCCTCCGAAGTCTTTTCTCCTTCTATTGCTAGGGCCAGCTTCCATCACACCCTCAACAGGTCTTTTACCACTTCCCAAGTGGTCCGCTTCTAGCCTCTTTGCCATATCAATAATTTTTGCCAGGCTGGAGTCACTATAAACAAAAGGGCCTGCCTCAGGAGGTCACGCAGCCCTTTGTAGAAGCGCTTAGCATTACCTATGTCATCCAAGTCATATGAGTCAGCAAATCTCACGAGATGTTGGAACTCTCGTTGATACTCCGCGATCGACTTCGATCCTTGCTTTAGCTGTAAGACTCTCTCTTCGAGTTCATCTCGAGCATATGAGGGGATGAAGTGCTCTAAAAAGGTTCCCGAGAACTTGTTCCAGCTAATCTCCGTATACACTCGCCCTTGAAAAGTGGAGCCCATGAGGGACTTCCACCAACTCTTGGCGTGTAGTTCTAGGAGTGTCACTACTGAGTTCACAGCCATGTTGCTTGGACATCTAATTCCTGCCAACAATTCTTGCACGGTGTCGAGCCATTCCTCCATACGCACTGCCGACTCTTACCCAAGGTAGACAGGAGGGGAGAAAGCTCGGAAAGTGCTCACCTAATTGGAGTCCGGAACTTGTTGTTGTACGGGGGCTTGTTGGGATCTGAAGGCATCTAGGATAGCTGTGAGTGTTTGCCCTAGCTCCGATTGCTGGAACTGTGTGGGTACGGACGGGGCGGGGGTTCCCCCCACTTGCTCAATGTGCAATAGGATCTACACGTAGAATACAAACCTAAGGTTAGGTTGGCTAATCTTAAGGTCAAAGGTTGACATACTTAGTGTGAATTACATATGGGCACACCACTGCTTCCGCTAAGTCAATTTGTCCCCAACCTGACTAATCGAACGGGGGTGGCACCAATGTTAAATGACTTCTCTAATTCAGAATCGTAGCAAGATGATACCATTTGTAAGACCCCCCTCCAGGAACACAAGACACGGCACAAGGGGAGTCTTATGCCCAGAACAGCCGCCTTGTGGTAGCGCTAGCACTCGGGCTAACCTGTACCACAAGATGCCTATCTTGCCGAAAAAAACCAATATCAAATATTGCCAACCCAACCAAACATATAATAAGAAGCCAAATCCACACATAAGCATATAGTCAAAAAGTACAACATATAAAAGAAGCTAAAACAAGCTTCTACACTATTAGAGTACGAGTAAATCTTGCCCATAGGGCTACAACAAGAGTCTCTCAAAGACTAACATCAGTCACTGATGGTAGCTAAGGCACCGTCCCTTCAGGCCCTGTTGTCCTAGTCTGGCTGTCCTGCTGCATAACTTGCTGCTGCTTTGTATGCGGGGTTTCCTCCTAAAAAGGAAGATGTAGAAACCGTTAGTCATAAAGACTAAGTGGCTATCACATCCGCTCTCCCGGCGACTCCTCTGCTCCGGGCGGAGAAAGGAACAAGGGTACAATATATTTATATAAGCAGTAGTACAAGCAGGTGGTAAATTGTGAACAATATCAATGTGTATAAAGCAGCACAATAAATGGGCAAACCATTTACTCTAGAAGTTCAATCATCTAAAGCAGATTATGAAAGTGTAAAGTTACAACAGAAAGTAACTCAACTTATATGAATGCTCTTAAAGACATATAAGTTGAGGATAGACTCAACAGTAAAGTAACTCATCGTATAAGAGATCCTATACAAACTTATACGATGAGGATCTTGTGAATGTAATGTATGTAATGATATGAATGTAATGCAATGTCTCACCCATGATCACGCACAAGCAATTGCTATGTCGACACAGACTTATAGTTCCCACTTTTCGAGCAGGTAGCTAACCACTCAGGCGTTAATCGATGTGGCCAGATGGTGACAGTGGAGCGGGCATCTCCACTACTGGGCTGGCATCCACACTACCTAGCCTAGGCCTCCGTACACCTCAACCCTAAGAACACACCAACGGAGCTCACATGCGTACTATGGCTCAGCGGGAGTCTCGGGTAGATGTGCACCGAGAACCAAGCCCCGAACTGGCCTATGATGTGGCCCGGAAGGAGCCTCGGAAGAAGCACGAGGAATAAGCCCAACCGTTCACTTGGAACGGAAGGAGCCCCGGGAATAAGCACCGAGGACCAAGCCCAACCGCCCAAGGTCTAACTGTCAACTCCCGTCGGTGTGACGACTGGCGAGCCCGTAGACCTGCCACACTATCCCTAACCCAGGATTACGACACCACATGTCGACTCACACCGCATGCAACTTCACATCTCAAGCTCAACAACACATAATTGCACCTCATCGAGTCCCTTATCAACACAATTGATCAAATACGGCAACACTCTCGCACTTTCAACCCTTCCACATTTTCTTGCATCCAAGCATTCAAGGGTTCCTTGTAAACCTTAGGTGGAAAGCCACCTAGTACAACATAACATCACTTACTGCTACCCGTAGAGAGACACGACCCTACGCAGTAGAAAACAATACACGTTCCATTGACTATATGTATCCCGCGAGTATGCACTAACCTTATTCAATCATCTTCCATATAATATTCATCGCTTTGCTAGTGTATGGCTCATCCTTACCGGTTCACATAACTTGTTTGTTTATACAATCCAGCTCATCAACCCACTAATTCACATAAGGATCTATCAACCAAATCATTTCGTTCAAGTATGTTTCACTTCTTCATTTGATTACAAAGGATCTATCCAACAACTCACAAAAATCCCTCTACCACCTCCTATCATGGATTTACTTAAGCCCGAGAACAAAACGTGCATGAAATGAGTAAAGTACATAACTTCAAACGGGGATTACTACTGCTACAGGAATCTGGTGAAAACGTTTAACCCATCGTTGGAAGGTATTTCCAAGGGCTATGACTTTTGTATTAGGTCCCTCACCCAGATTAGACCGTAACACACTTGAAATCGGCTTCTAAGTCCGCGGCGTACAAAATACAGTTTCTGCACACTTAGCTTGACAACCACCAATTTCGACCAGACTTTCCCGTGTCTACAGACATTGCCTGAAGACTTGTAACCACTCGTTGGAAAGGTTTTTCCAAGGTCTACGACTTTTGTGTTTAGTCGAAAGCCCAGATCTAGCCATATCATAACTAAAAATGGCCACGAATATCGCTGCGTGGAGAAAGCAGATTTCTGCGCGCATCTTAAGGTGGAACGAATGACATCGGTCCGTCTTCCTCCTCTAGCCGATCTTACCAAATCACCTCCAAAATTTCTCCTCCCTTATTCACCCTCATAAGTCCATGTCTCTTCACGAAACCAGTCCACCTCCTACTCAATAAAAGGGGAGAGGTTGAAGACACCACTACCCATAGAGCACAAGCCCTAAAATGGCCTCTTCCGAGGAAATCACCATCTCGCAAGTCAAAACTCTTTTGAGTTGACATCTCACCTAGAAATATCTACAGATCTAGAACCAAGGGAGAGGGGAGGAATCTCACCTCGTCTCCGATGTTTCAACCATTTTCGGCAAAGGATCTCGTCACCCTTCTCGACAACATCTTCTTCTCCTCGGCGGCGGTGGTTCTTCACTAATGAAGGTTGGATCCAACACCAGTCTCTCCACAGAAATGTCTTGGAAAGAGGATGAGAAACGGCTAGGATTTCAGAAATCCTATATATATGGAACCAACACGGGTAGGGACACGCCCGTGTCCCAACCCATGTCCTGCTCGGGTGAAGCATCGTCGATAGTTCGTTTGCCGTTTGGATACACAAACACGGGTAGGGACACACCCGTCTCTCTTCCCGTGTCCACGTGATACAGCCGTGTTCATGCCCGTGTCCTACCCGTGTCCTTCTCAAGAAACACGGTCGGCTTCCTAGAGACATTCACACGGGTAGGGACACGCCCGTGTCTCTACCCTTGTCCTTCTCGGGAACACTTGGCCACATGTACACGGGTAGGGACACGCCCGTATCTCTACCCATGTCCTGCTCAGGAAACAAGATCAACAATGCTAGTTACACATACGGGTAGGACACGCCTGTACCCCTTCCCATGTCTACATACACACGGGTAGGTACCTGCCCGTGTCACTACCTGTGTCCTTTTATGGAAATTCCACGAATTTCCAATCCTGACACCAGAGTACCACATGGGTATGGACATGCCCGTGTCACGACCCGTGTCCTATTCTGGACATCTTTTCACCTCCCTTACAAAGGTGTAAGCCTAGTTTCTAGCACTCCCTGAGCCCAAGCCAGCTCCGCTGACTTAAAAATGCGTACGAGGGGCTTAGCGCGAATCGGGACGTTACACATTAAATGACCGAGCATGAATGCAGAGAGTAAGTTGTTGGCAGACATTCTAGGAATGGTTCTACTTTGAAAAACTAACTCTCTTCAATATATATCCTCAGAGTTCTTCGACATGATGACCGCTGTAATCTATCACAAGAAGTTACATTGGGGACAAATGATTTTTGATAAAATTAAGGAAAGCATAGCAGCTCCCAATTATGCAAGAATCATCACTCTGTATCTCCATCAACTCCACCAAGAAGTATTTGACATGTCTAAAGGCGTGTCTATCCACCACCTGAAGAAAGTCACACTAGCCTGTATAAGCAGATGGGAAATCAGGATTTTCAAACCAGGATAAGCCACAGAAGTTCAAAGACAAGTTATTGATGAGGACATGACCCCATCTCCTCCTCACACTGATACAACTTGCACATCTGATGCAACTATTAAGGGGGAGCCTTCTCCTTCGGTTCTTGAAGAGGTCCAACCAGCTGAAGTTCCAGAGCTAGAGCTACAGGCAGATGCTCTCGTAGAAAAGATTCCAGAGATAGCTACTGCAGATGATGACACTACTGAGAAGAGCACCACTATACATGATGATGACTCAGGTATGAATGTTGATTCTTTCTCAGATCTGGAAGATCTCTCTGATGATCAAGTGACTGCAAGAGTCACATCTACTGATGCTGACATTAACAAGATGATAGAAGAACTAAATTCAGATGATCCTCTATTCATATCTCCTAAAAAGACTGCAAATGCTCAATCTTCCAAAACTCCTGAATAGATTCCTGATGACTCTCAGCCCCAGGTACATATTAAGGGGGAGAATGAGATCATCCTCTCTTATGTTGAAGAAATAATTCCAGACCCTATTGAACCTCCTTTCAAGAGCTTAGACTTCTCCCTCCTTATAATTCTTTGTGAGGAAGGGGATGTCCTGCCTTCTTTCCAAAGAGGCAAAAGTTCTGTTATTATTGAAGCACTTCCTGCATGGATAGTTCAAGCAATACCTCCTCCTCCTCCTCCAGTTCTAGCCATTCCTGATTATACCCTTCTGGGTAAAATAGAACTCTTGTTAACACAGCAAAGAGAGTATTTTGACAAATCTCTCAAAGAAGTAACGAACAAGGTAACTACTCTTGAAAAAGAGATGAGCAGAGGATTTGCTGAGATTCAGTATAATACTAATACATTCAAACAACTGCTCCAAATAGGTGGAAAGGCTCTAGACCATACCATCACCAGTATTGGTCAAGTCATGGAATAATAAGTCACTCTAGCCAATAATCAAATTCAATTGGAGAAGAAATCTCAAGAGCACAACTTCAAGACTTGTGAAGAAGTTGGCAAATTCAAAGAAGACGCTATAAGCACCCTATATGTAGAAGCCAGAAAGAGGGAGGACAAAGTCAAAGAATATATATCAAAAGCCTCTGCAGACATGAAGACCCAATGGGAAGCCAAGCTGAAAGAGATAAGTACTGATGTACAGACTCAGATCTTTAATGTTAAATTTCATACCTATGATACTGTAGTTTGGATGCACAATCAGATCTTTCCAGACTTCCAAGTCGATCCAAATGCTGCTCCACCTCCTCATCTCAACCCAAATGTCCAGCAGCCTACTGCCCAGATGCCTACATTCTCTCCCAGACCTGAAGATTATGAAGCTCCTCCTATAGAGTACTCCCATGTTTGGACTGAACCAGAGATGCCTCAAAACCCACCTCCAGAAATTCCTAGGCTGAAGAAAAGGAAGTATGGTGACGGTGCCTCTGCTAGCTAATCCATCCCGACTCAAGAAGCTGAGAAAAGAAAAGAACAAGAATTTGCTTAAGTATGGAGCCCAACCTCCAAGTCTCTTATTTTTGATACTCTAAAGTTAGTTACAAAACTAAATGGAAATAGAGATGAGCACTACAGCCACAAGGAAAGTGAATAATATGAAACTTCTTTGACCAAGAGAAGACTTCATGATAGATTACATAGCCATAACACTCCAGATGCTCCTTGGCCTCTAAAGTACTATCCAAAGCCCTATAGCAATCTGAAGAGACAACAAAAGAAAAGGGAACGACAACACAGACAACAACATGAGTGATCCTTGATTTTCAGTGTTATGAAATCTTATGGACCTGGATACCTTTATGGACAATTCTATACATATATATATATATATGAATTTTGATAATATATTACTTCTTAATTGTCATTGCAATCATTACTACATTTGTTAGTTAATTCTTTTAATTATCTTGATATAATTCACCTTAATGTAGAGGTTTCTGAATTCTACAAATAGGGGGAGATTGTTGGGTATTATTTCCACAATAACCTGGATTTGTGTGAAGTCACCCTTAAACTAAGATAGATTAAGTTTGTATTTGATGTAATTTTCTAGTTGAGTGCTTGCAGGTCATTATTGCTAAGTGTAGACCAATTTCAGTTTACAGTGAGTCACCAAACACAAAACCATGCAATGTAATCCCTAATTGTGTGATCCATGGTGTTAGCTCATGCGTAACCTCTCTATTGAGATGCACTTCATTTTCAAGTACTAAATTAAAGAATTGGAAGAAAGGAAGGGTTGCTGATCTTTGAAGAAAGAAGAAAAGAAATTTTTCTAAAATTTCCTAAGTACATTTTTCGAAAAGAGGAAGTGTTTTCGAAAAGTCTAAGTTAATTTTTCGAGAAAGAAGAACAGTTCTCGAAAACTTAATGACCTCTCGAAAAACTCTAAAAAACTTCTAAGTTCTATTTTTCAAAAAATACCCTGAAGATGTTTTCGAAAAACCAATATCATCTTTCAAAAAATGAATTCTTTTTTCGAATAATCAAATTCATTTTTCGAGAAAGACAAGATGTTTTCGAAAAACCAAATTCATTTTTCAAAAAAGGAATACTGTTTTCGAATAATCAAATTCATTTTTCGAGAGAGACAAGATGTTTTCGAAAAGCCAAATCTTCTTTCGAAAAATCAGTTTCCGGCTCAAAGGAAATTCTGCGTGAAGTCTTTTTTGAAAAAGGCTGAGTTAGTTTTCGAAAAACCAAGATGCTTTTGAAGTATTTTAATCCTTTTGAAGAATACAGTTGCTGAAAATTCAAACTTCAATTCATCGATCCGGATTTCATTCGTCGAACGGAGTTCGCAATTCGTTGAACAGGATTTCATTCGTCGAACAGGAATTCAAAGTTAATTCGTCGAACAGGGTTCATTCAATTCGTTGACGGGGAATTTAAAATTAATTCGTCGAATGGGATTTCATAATTCGTCGAACGGAATTTCATTTCAACCAAAATTCTTCTTGATTGATCTTCATTCCTTAAATGATTTCAGACCGTTAGAAGAAGTTCTATATAAAGTCTTGTCGATGGATTCGCTAACCCTAATGCTAATCATAATCTTAAGTATGAATCACTGCAAGTTCAAGATCGGGAAAAGCTGCATGCCGCATTTGTTGTTCTTCTCTGAAGCTTCTTCCTCGATCCAGTGATTCAACAAAAGAATAAATTCGATAGATCTCTGATTCAAGTTTCTCCAATCATCTATTTGATCGTGTCGGATCTTAAGAATTTCAGATCGTGTTCTCTCAAGATTTCTTCCTCAATATCTTCTTCAAGATTTTTCAGTTCTCAAGAGGGAAGAAGTTTGAAGATTTCAAATCTGGATTTGTGAAGTATTATTGTTGCAAAACTTTATTTCAATTCTTGTAGGAGCTTTGTCTCCGAGCTTGTAGGAAGAGTTTTCTTCTGAGTTCAGATCCCATTTTGGGGGATCGAGTTTGTAGGAGTGTGTTTACTCCGAGTTATAGGAGCGTTGCTCCGAGGTGTAGGATTGTTTTCAATCCGAGAAATAGTGAAGTAGCCAATTCTAGCTTGGTGCTAGATTAGTGAGGTGGAAAGTGGATGTACCCAATCTTGGGGAACCAATATAACTCCTTGTGTCTTCTGGTGTATGCTTGATTATTCTGTGTTAATCCCTCTAAATATTTTATTCCAAAAAAGACGCAGATCTCACCTATTCACCCCCTCTAGGTGATTTAGGTAGACAACTAGATACTTTAAAGAAGGAGGCTGATGAGAAAAATAACCATCATAAGAAGGGAAAGAAGGAGAAGATCTTCATTACTAAGAAGGAGAAAAGCTGGACTGACTCATCCTCCTCAGAGTTAGATGATGAATATGAAGCCTACATTGGGCTGATGACTAGATTAGATGAGGAATCTTGCCAGGATCAGCCTGGACCATCTAAGTCTGGTCCTTGTTCAGAAGCATCTTAATTCTTTGATGAATATGGGTCTGAATCAGAGGAAGATGTCAATTTAGTTATTGAAAAGTATGGTGTCTTGCCAAATACTTTCAAGAAAAGTAGGATGCTAGCCAAGAAGCAGGCTAAGGAAATATCCTCCCTTTAGCTTGTTGCTTCCCAGCATACAGAATTGCTGGTTCTGACTCTGAAGGAAATCAGTGAACAAGAAACCATTTCCTTCATTCAAATAGGCACCATTGAGTACCAGGAGAACCAAATAAGGGACCTGTAAGATTTGCTTGGGAAGGAGAGGAGGATAATGGCTAGCTACTCAATGCCAAGTTCAGTGCTTCCCTTGATAGACTTCTTCTCCTCCTAAAAGGGTAAGAAGGGGTTGGGTTTCAAGGGAAGAATAAGAGCTGCCAATCCTATGGGAAAGGGCAAAGCTCCAGTGCAGCCACTAGTCTCCAAGCCTCCTATTCAATTCAATATAGTACTGCTACTTTCAAATAGGCATGGCCCAGAGAGCATCCATGGTCACTAGATGAATGGTAGGTCCACTAGTGGGAACAAAGGTGTTCTCCACCATGGTGGAAGATATAGTAGGGGGCAAGTGCCTTCAAGGCTCCCCATGAGGAAATTCAAATGGCCCATCCTGGACCATTTGTTTTTGGTACACCAGCCCATTCACTCAAGGGTAAAGTTGCAGACTATTCTCAAAATATTCCAACCCACTCTAAGAACAAGAGCAAGTCTGTCAGTAGACAAGACTTGGGCATATCAGAGGCCATCAAGAGTGTGTTATCTAAAAAGAAGGCAGTTGCTAGTAGGGCTCAAGATATCCCAAGCACTTCTACTTCCAGACCGAGCACTAGTCTGACTGGGGCTGAGAAACATAATAACAGGTTTTCTACTGCACCTTCTAGACCAAGAACTGTTGTCAACATAACCATTAGACCAGTTCAGAAAAGTAGATACAACATCTATGAGTGTTGGTACTGTGGCAAGGTAGGCTACTTTGCTATTGATTGCTGCACAATCATATTACGCAGTGAGCTAATGTTAGTTTGCCTGTCAGAAGAGCTGCATGTAGGCATTATCAGACTAACATACACTTAGGACCCAATAAATATTGGGGTCCTAAGGTATGATAAATATGTTTTGCAGGTTAGTCCAAGTATTCATACCCCTATATGGTACTTGGATAGTGGTTGTTCTAGGCACATGACTTGAACAAAGAGCAATCTAAAGGAGTTCATTTCAGTAGAGGATGGACCCAAAGTGATATTTGGTGGATCAGACAGAGGGATCGCCAAAGGTTATGGTAAGATTACTAATGGCTTAGTCACTTTCACAAAGTGGCTTATGTGGAAGGGTTGCGATACAACCTTATAAGCATAAGCCAAATATATGATCTTGGATATGTCATATCTTTCCACAAGGATACGTGCCATATTAGGAGATTAAGTGACGAAGAGGTCATTTTGGCTGGCACTAGGAGTGGGAGTGTTTATTGTCAAAAAAATTTTTGTCTAACTTCAGACTCTCCCATTTGATTAGTTGCAAAAAAAGAAAGCCTCACACTATGTCAAATGGCATAAGAGGCTAGCTCATTTGAAATATAAGATTATATGTAAGATCTATAGTAAAAAGTTGGTTGGGAATGGTCCTAAAATAAAGTGCACTAAGGAAGGCATTTGCTCTGCATACCAAAAGGGCAAGCAGACCAAAGCTTCCTTCAAAAGCATTAAGACTAAAGATTCTGTGAGGTGTTTATACCTCTTGCATATGGACTCTTTTGGTCCACTTCCAGTTCATAGTCTAGGTAGGAAAGTCTACACCTTTGTGGTTGTTGATGACTATTCCAAATTTGTTTGGGTTTTCTTTTTGAAGAAAAAGACTGAAATCCCTGATGTATTCAAGACATTTATCAAGCAAATACAAAATGAACTGGACAGTATTGTGGTCAAAATCCGAAGTGACCATGGGATTGAATTTAAATCTGAATGCATGACAAGAATCTGTGAAGAACATGGGATTCAGCAAGAGTTTTCCTCTCCAAGAACACACCAGCAAAATGGGGTTGCTGAGAGGAAGAATAGGACTCTCATATAAGCTGGAAGGACTTTACTAAATGACACATCTCACCCAAAATATTTCTGGGCTGAGGCAGTAAACACTGCTTTTCATGTCCTCAATAGGGCTTATATCACCAAGGGCCGCAAAAAGACTCCCTATGAGATCTTGAAGGTCAAAACAAAACCTTGCATATCTAAGAATCTTTGGGAGCAAGTGCTTTGTAATCAACAATGGGAAATCCTATATAACTAAGTTTGCTGCCAAGTCCTATGAGAGATCTTTGTTGGGTACAACAATCATAGTAAGGCTTATAGGATCTACAACTTGACAAGTCAAGTTGTAGATGAGTCAATTAATGTAGTATTTGATGAGTCAAATATAATTAATAATGAGCTATCAAGCTCTTCTTCTAGTTCTGCAGGTACTGAAGTAGTGTTGGATAAGCTCACTTTCAAGGATGCTGTTTCAACAATTCAAGACAAAGTTGAGGGTGTGTATTCTAGAGGAAGCACAAGGCACACAAGAAGTGGATGAAGATCTGCATCATGAAGAGAATAATGATGAAGCAAGACAACCTCTAGCAGTAAGACATCTGAGGGATCATCCAGGACACCAGATTATTGGTGATTCTAGCCAATGAGTAGTGATAAGGAGCAGATGTCTCAACAAAGCAATATACTCTATTTTACTATCACAAGTGGAGCCTAAGAAATTTGAAGAGGCTAACAAAGAGGAGTTTTGGATTGTAGCTATGCAAGAGGAACTAAACCAGTTTAAAAGGTGTAAGGTTTGGAAGCTGGATCCCAGACCTCAAGGACATAATGTCATTGGAACTAAGTGGATCTACTGGAAAAAACTTGATGAAAATGGCATTATAGTTAAGAACAAAGCTAGGCTGGTAGCTCAAGGATACAAACAAGAAGAAGGAATTTAATTTGATCAAACCTTTGCCCCTGTGACTAGAAGCTATCAGACTATTCCTTGCATATGCTTGTTGGAACACCCTATTACTAATTTGGGTAAGGATCACTATGCTTGTCTTAGGAATCCCAGTTGACCTAGTTGTATAGTTGAAAAGGTCAACATTAGAATGAGTCTAGGGCTTAGAACTTAGGTTTGAAGCTGCCCCCAGGATCATTCCAAGATCAAGGTTGAAGAGCTTAGTCTAAGGCAATTTACGTCGAGCTAAGGTCGACGAATCGTCGAACTCCGTTCGATGCTCTCTGAGCTCATCTTCAATAAAACGTCGAACTCCGGTCGACGATCTTCGAGCTCAGATCGACTATCTGCTTTTGTCTAGCTTCTGCTGAGTCGTCGAACTCCCCTCGACTATCTTCTAGCTCAGTTCGACGATCCCTCCATAAAGTTATTTCTCAGGTCTCTGAGCTCGGTTCGACGATCTTCGAGCTCAGATCGACATTTTCTGTCTACTTGTCCATTTAATCTCTGAGCTCAGTTCGACGATCGTAGAGCTCAGATCGACGTTTTCTTTGGAGAGATCGACGCTTTCAGGAATTCAAATGCTGCTTATAATTGGAATGTTTTTGAATATTATCAGCATTTATGTCAGAAGATCTCCCAGCCGTTTGTCTTTATTTCTGGAGCAAGTTTCAAGGAATTATTCAGAGAATGTTTGCTGGACTTTCCTCTAGAAGACAAGACTATTTTTGGAAGACATTTATGACTCCCAACGGCTAATTTTGGACAAGAAAACGTCAGAAAACTATTATTCCTTTCTTCTGTGTTATTAAGATTTAGAGAATACACAAGAAGAAGATATACAGAAGTGAACACACAGAATAGAGAATACTGATAGCAGAAGAACAACAGAAGAACTGTGACTCCAAAAATCTTCTTGTTGACTGAAAAGTGTTCACAATCTCATCACTCCAGACACCTTACCTTCAGCCTTCTTGCTGAAACCATCCTGTGCTGGAGATCAAAGTTCTGAAGACCTATCACCCTAGAGCAAAGCTTCTTTTCCTGAACTTTTCTACATCTCAGGGGGAGCTTTGACATCATCAATCCACTTGTGCTTCTCTCATTTGATTGAGAACAGAGAAGACACCCTTCACTCTTATTTTTCTTTTCCTGCTGTAAAAGGGTTCTTGAACTCCCTTCAAAAGTTCTGTCTGGTTCTGAGAGCCTTGTCAAAACTCAGTGGTGGCAAGACACCTTATCAAAAAATCTAGTTTTGGTTTTTGGGCACCTTATCAAAAGCTCATTGGTGTCAGGACACCTGATCAACTCATCCTGAGTGGATTCCTACCAAGGGTGGTAGAAGAGTGGATGTACCCAGGTTTTTGGGGAACCACTATGATTCCTTGTGTCTTCTGGTTTGTTTGTGTGATTTGTTTGCTGTGTGTTGTGCTTTTTTACTTCTTAGTTTTTAACTTCTTACTAGCACTCTACACTATATCATAAATTGAATTTTATATGTGCTGTTGATTTCAACTGTGAAAAATTATTTTAAAATACTCTATTCACCCCCCCTCTAGAGTTGAGATAGATCTTAGCCTCACTTTCAATGCTGCATACCAAGGTTTCAGAGTCTACCAGATGGATGTGAAGTCAGCCTTCCTGAATGGATACTTTAAGGAAGAAGTCTATGTTGAACAACCTTCAGGTTTTTTTGTTCCTAACCATTCTGGTTTAGTGTATAGACTAAGGAAAGATATATATGGGCAAAAGCAAGCCCATAAAGCATGGTATGAGACATTGTTTAGCTTCCTTATTGAAAATATAATCTCAAGGGGGAAGATAGACAAGACCCTATTCCTAAGGGAATCTAAGGGCAAGAACATCCTAGTCCAGATATATGTTGATGACATTATCTTTGGATCTACTTATGACAACCTTTGCAGAAAGTTTGCCAAACTTATGCAAGGGAAATTTGAGATGAGCAGCACGGGTGAACTTAAGTTCTTCTTGGGTCTCCAAGTAAGACAAACTGACAATGGATTATCCATATCCCAGTCCAAGTTTACCAGGGAGTTGATTAAAAATTTTGGGATGGAGAATGCCTCCACCATATATACTCCCATGGGATCAAGTATGTCTTTAGAAATAGATGAGGTAGGGAAACCTGTTGATCAGCCTTTGTATAGTGGAATAATTAAATCTCTTTTATACCTCACTGTTAGTAGGCCAGACATCATGTATGCTATATGTGTCTTTGCTAGATATCAGACATTCCCTAAAGAGACATAACTCTGCTGCTAAGAGGATTTTGAGATATTTAAAGGGAACACCAGATCTTGTCCTATGGTACCCTAGGAATAGGAATTTTGAACTAATAGACATTTCAGATGCAGACTTTGCAGGATGTAGAGAGGATAGAAAAATTACATCGGGTTCCTATCAATTTCTGGGTAAAAGGCTAGTTTCCTGGAGCAGCAAGAAGCATACTATGGTTTTTATTTCTACTACAGAGTAAGAATATATAGCTGCAGGGAGCTGCTATGCATAGTTGCTGTGGATCCAACATCAACTCAAGTACTATAACATCTAGATAAGTAGAAGCTCTTTATTTTGTGATTCTACTAGTGCTATTTTTATAGCTAGAAATCCTATATCACATAGCAGGACTAAGCGCATAGAGATTAGATATCACTTTATAAGAGAGCACGTGGAATGTGAGGATATTAGTCTCGAGTTTGTTCCCACTGACAAGCATGTGGCTAACATCTTCACTAAGCCATTAGATGAAGAAAAGTTCACCACCTTCAAATTTGAATTGGGTATGTTAAACTTCATTTAGCTTCAGTTTGTCCCTATAGTATTTTTGGGTGCAGGTTTGTTCTTTTTGTTGTAGGATGAGAAAACCTTTAGTGGTATAAAGATTGTGGAGATCCAAGTGTCTATCAGGAAGATGTGATAGAAGATGCTCTTATTGAGGGGGAGCAATTAAAATAGCTATAGAAGCAGGTTCAGCCTTATAAAGAGATGAAGATAGCAGCTGTACTAGTTGATCTCCTACACACAGCTAGGGGGAGAAGAATATCAAAGGAAGCCAGACGTCTCTCACTATTCTACAGAAGTCAAAAAGGGGGAGAAAAGGGGTTGATCAAGTTATGGATCAAGTGGTATCAAGGCCAAAAGGATTGATCAAGCAAGCTCAACTATGGCAATAAGATAGGTGGAGCAGGGATGCTTTTAAATAGGGGGAGTAGGTAACCTTCATGTAACTGTCTTATTATAATGTTTTATTGCTGCAAATATGGTGTGTATGTCATTGACTAAGAAATTGAAGTGATATTTTGAATTCTTCAAATAGGGGGAGATTATTGGGTTCATTGATCCCAATGATCCTGATTTGTAAGAAGTCAAACAACTCAATGATATAAATAAGTATATATTTGATGTATAGTTAAGTTTCATGTGCAGGGTGAAAACTTGAAGAAATGACTAAGTACAAAAGTGTCGACACACTTCACAACAATTTCGACACCTTTGTAGGAGAAGTGTCGAGATCAGAAAGATACAAGATAACAGTGTCAATACACAACACTTCACTCGACATTACAAACTACAGTGTCAAGACAATTCAGATATCTCGACACCTTAAAGCTCAGGATAGTAGTATCGAGATAATTCAACTATCTCGACATAATGAAGAACTGAAGTGCAGACTTAAAGATGTCGACACCCAGCAGACTATAATGTCAAGCCAATTCAACTGTCTCGATACAATGAAGATTTAAAGAAAATCTATCACAAAAAATTTGTTAAGCCAAGTGCGTTGAGTGAAGCTTGATCACTCAATGTCATGCCTTTTAAGTCAAAGCCAAGGGGAAAGAGTGGAATAGAAAAATGGCAAAGTACAAAATCGTTTAGTGATGAATCTACACTCAAATCTCTCAACGCCAAAGTTGCTGAAGAAGCAGAAAATAATCTAAGGAAAAAATGTTGAGTGATAAAGCTACACTCAACGCTCTTTATGCCATAATTGCATAAAAGGCTGAAGATCAAGTTAAAGCAAAAAGCATTGAGTGAAGCCAGTTCACTCAACGCTCTCAACGCCTAGAGTGCAGAAGGATGCAGAATATTGACTAAGTTAAAAAACGTTGAGTGAAGCTAATACACTCAACGCTCTCAATGCCTGGGTAGTTGTCTAAAATTTTCTAAGTCTAGAATGGCTGACGTCAGCAATGTCAATATAATTCAAAATTATTAAGGAAGAGCTGCAACACATCACTAACGTCGTCGTCAGCCTCATTCTGTAAAACTAAGGATACAATCAGATGTTAAAGCAGTGACACGTATCATTCATCTCCCTGGATGACAGGATCAGATTATAAATAGAAGTTGAGATCGGGATCAAAATAACATTCTGACAGATCAATTCATTTCGCAAAAAGAGGAGTGGGAGTTCATCTTCTTCCCCTGCCATTATTGCAGAGACAAGAACATTAATTTGATAAATCTGAAGAGTCTCTGAGTTAGCCACTGTAATCAACATCTGCTACTACAAGAACAGAGGGTTACTCTAAGGAAGAAGAATCAGTTCAGGAAAGCCCTAGCAGAAGTTGCTTCTCTATTCAAGCAGAGCCAAATCAGAAGATCAATCTCTGGATCGGTGAAGAAGAAATCTGATCTGGGTTTATCTCAGGACAGAAGAAAAGGCAGAGCAATTGAATTCTGCCTTATAGGTTAGCTGATCGAAGAGAATCATTCACATTCTTTCCTCCTTCTTCAACAAGATCAGAATCAAGATTTTGAGTAACTTTCCGCACAAGCAGCAGATCATTGAAGATTATCTTTCTTATTGCTGAGAAGAAGATAGAGATGAGATTCACTCGGCTCAGGAAGCAGTTGATTCAAAGAACAAAATCTCTTGAGTCAAATTTATATTAATCTTTCAAATTCTGTGGATCTGTTCAAGATCTGTGTTTTATGACCTGGATTATAAAGGCTCTATGTGGATCTATGAGATCAGTGTTGTAATGCCTAAGTTATAAAGGCTGAGAGTAGGATCCAGTGTAGGATCTGTGTGTTAAGGCTGATCTCCTAGCCTGTATTGAAGGGAACTTTTGCCTGTGTGAGGTGATCAGGTGATTACTGTGTGGTGAGGCTGATGTACAACCCCGTATCCAGCCGAGAGGGATCCTCCCCAAGTGATGGACTTGGGACGCGCTATGAGCGGCAATGTTGCATAACCCCGTTCGAAGACGTGCAGGAGCTCGTGCGCGCGCGCAGAGGTTTTACGGGCATAGTCTTTTTAATTCAAGTTATATATATACATAAATTATATATAGTATAATATATATATTATGTAATATATACCTTGTATTATATATATTATATAATATATAAAATGATGGCAGAAGAGAAATTAAGAGGGGGGGGGGAGGAGCAGATCGGGGAGGAAAAGAAAATGAAAAAGGGGCTCGGTACAGGCAAAAAGAGGAGGAGAGCAGTGGATTGGGTTTTTAGGTCGGAAGAAGAGCCACCTCCCTCTCTCAGCCACTTGGAGTAGCACAGCCCGAGCCACCCTCCGCCGCCTCCCTCTCTCGGTCTCCTGGAGCAGCACAGCCCGAGCCACCCTTCGCCGCCTCCCTCTCTCGGTCGCCTGGAGCAGCACAGCCGGAGCCACCCTCCCCCGCCTCCCTCTCTCGGTCGCCTGGAGCAGCACAGCCCGAGCCACCCTCAACCGCCTCCCTCTCTCGGCCTGGAGCAGCACAGCAGGCCCGAGCTTCTCTCTGCCCCCTCCTCCCGTCGCAGCTTAAGCAAGCCGCCCGGAATAGGGGTTGCTCGAGCCCTGCCTCTCTTCACCACCGTCGCATAGCTCGTGCCTCTCCCTCTCGCATATAGTAAGGCTTAACCAACAAAGGATGGAGATCGGGATTTCTACTCCTCTCCCAGTAAGCTCGGCCTCCATTAGTGTACTCAGATTTATTTCTCCAGCAAGGGCTCGGCCAATAGAAAAAGAAGAGGTGGGGATCCATTGCTCCCAGCGAGGTCGCCCGAGATTAATTCTCCTGGCATCGCCTTCAGCGATAATAGCCCGGAGCTCCTCTCCCGGAACCACCGCCAAACACGCGATAAGGGTAACGATGTTTCTACTCGGGACGGTGAAGCCCTCGTTTTACATATTTGCATGGAAGCCCCTCTCCACCAACGCGTAGGGGAAGTGATCTCTACGACGGGTTGACGTGTACGTCCCCGCTATTAATTGCATTTAGTATCCAGAAGTGTGAGTACGGTTTTAGGCATGCTGTGTGAAGCCCATCCGGACGTATGAGCCGAATTGGTGATGTTCTGTGTGAAGCCCATCCGGACGTATGAGCCGAATTGGTGATGTTCTGTGTGAAGCCCATCCGGACGTATGAGCCGAATTGGTGATGTTCTGTGTGAAGCCCATCCGGAAGTGCGAGCCGGATTGGTGATGTTCTGGGGTTCCCGGAGAAGACTCCGAGGAAGTTGTATATTGTCCATTTGTAGGGGATGCGCGCCGCAGCCCCCAAAAAGGGGTGGGTGCAATGTTTTTGCGTCGCTTTTAGTCGACCTATGTTTGGCTTGTTGCCGCCATTCGAGATGATGGCGTACAGGTGTTGCAGTACCAAGCGGGGAGTAGCGTGCTTAAGCCCAAGCTTGTGCCGGCCCTCGAAGGCCTACTTTTGTTTATATTGCCGACCTACATGCCGAAGTATGGAATTCATATTCCTGTAATTATTTATAATATCTGTGATGCTCTGTGTACGTGTGGTTTACACTTTTTGTCTTGGGCGAGCGGTGTGCTCGTGAAACGCTCGTCCCGTGGGAGCACCGAGGTTTAGTTGCCGGGAAGCCCCCTGATAGCCTATTGACGGCCCTTTTGGGACAGCGGAGTCGCACTGTTTGAACCCCAGTTGGGCAGTGTGTCATAGAATTGCTCGACGAGATTGCGCCATTAGTAGGGCGGGTGAGGAGCATTTTGTATAGACCCAAGGAGACATATCTGGATAGGAGAGAGTTGGTCTTGAGATCCTCCTTAGATGATTCGGTCGGCCAAAAGCGCCCTCCGAAGGTGTCTTAGCTCAGTCTTTGGCTTGGGAGGGGAAGAGTTTGTTAGTCTTCCGGGTACGCGGTGGGACCTCCACGCTGAGACCTTGGGCACGCCCCTTACGTTCCTTATCTAGAGCCTAGATTGTTCGCTAGAGCGTAGTAGGTGTGCGGTCACCCCTCTTTTGGGACCCCGAACTCCACGGAAGTCATTTTTGGCTTCAACAGCTGAAGTGCCTTTGTTGTAAGTCTCAGTGGAGATTGAGTGATCCGGTAGGATCGTATTGTAATCTCTAAGGATCTAAGTTATTGGAGAAGTGCCTTGTCTAACATTCTGTTAGAAAGCCTGGAGGGACAGTGGATGTACACATATACTGGGGAACCACTTTAAAAATTTGGTGTGTTGTGTGTTATTTTATTGAAAATAGAACTAAGCAAACACCGTAGGACCTAAAATAGTAAAAGGTTTTAAAGAACTTCTAAAGACCTTAATAACCTATTCACCCCCTCTAGGTGATTAGCTACCCTTGTATTCAAAGACTTTCAGGGAGCCCTGTCAACGTATTCTTCAAAAGGGCATTCGAATCCAAAGAGGTGGAAGAGAAGAGGGTTACTCCGATTGACAAGCCCCTTTTTGTTTTTGTAGGAAAAAGAAAGGAGGTCGAAGGAGGAGTGGAGCTCCTGGTCACCCAGGAAGGAACAATGAATGTGTATCACTTCGTGATCGTGGATGCGCCCAAAAACTATAATGTCATCTTCGGAAGACCCCTCATCAATTCCTTCTAGTGTGCGCCCTCATCTTTCCACCAATGCTTGAAGTATATTATTGGAGGGCTGTAAATCCGGACTAGGAGCGACTCAAAGATAGCTAGGGAATGTTGTCAACAAGATCAATTAGGAGATGGAGGCTGAGATGATCGAGAAGGTTATTGGGAGATGGAGAGGTTGGAGGCTGCAGAGGAAGTCGAGAAAAAAGAGATCAAGGCCAAGGATGGGAGTCCCGGGAAAGTGAATATCAACGGTGAGCTGGCGGAGGATGGCAAGGAAAAGATCCTGGCATACATCCAAGAGAACATAGACATTTTTGTGTGGAGAGTAAAGGACATGTCGGGCATCGATGCATTTGTGGCATGTCATCATCTCAACCTGGACCAAGGAACCCATCCAATCTGCCAGAAGAAGAGGAAGACAGACACTGCTTTGGTCGAACCTATCTGGGTGGAGGTGCAAAAGTTGATGGATGTGGGGTTTGTATCGAAGATCCAGTACCTAGGCTGGATCTCCAACATTGTGACAGTGTAGAAAGAGGATGGAAAATGGAGAATGTGTTTTTAATTTTTGATGCTTAATAAACATTGCCCAAGGATTGCTACCCTCGACCTAGAATCAACGCGCTAGTAGATTCGGCCGTCGGATTTCCTATTATGAGTTTTTTAAGATATCTTTTCTAGTTATCATCAAATAAATATGCATCCGACTAACATAAAGAATGTCTCTTTTATCACCGATGACATGGTTTATTTTTATAAAATGATGTCGTTCGGACATAAAAACGCGGGGGCAACATATCAATGTATGATGGAAAGGGTATTTAAAGGGAAAAAAGGGAACCTGGTGGTTTATGTGGACGACCTCTTAGTGAAGAGAAAGAGTGTGGGAGAGCATCTCAGAGAGTTGCTTGAAATCTTTGCTGCGCTCCAAAGGTATAAGATGAGGCTTAACCCCGCCAAATGTGTCTTCGGAGTGGGGAGGGGAAAATTCCTAGGTCACCTCTTGACCCCGGCAGGAGTGTAACTGAACCCGAAAAAAGTGAAGGCGAACATGGAAATGGAATCTCCGAATGTGAAGAAAGTTCACTGCTTGATAGGTTGGGTTGTAGGCTTAATCAGATTCCTCTCAAGGGCCGGGGAGAAGTGTTCACCCTTTTTCTGAACTTTGCGCAATCACATAGACAACAAAAAATTTGAGTGGCCAGCGGAGTGAGAAGAGGTGTTTCAGAGTATGAAGCTCCAACTAACAAGGGCCTTCCTGTGGCTGGGGCCCTGAGAGGGAGAAGACTTCTACCTTTAACTGGGGGTGGGAGCCGAGGCTGTGAGTTTGGTTCTAGTTTGGGAAGAAGGAAAAAATTCCCCGTTTACTATGTAAGTAGAGTTCTTCGGAAGGCTGTATTGTGTTACCCCATCTTGGAGAAGCTGTCCATCATGCTTGTAATCTCAGCTCATAAACTTCGGCCATACTTCCAGGCCCACTCAATCAAGGTGGTAACAAATCATCCGCTTCGTGGTATCATGGATGTGGTCGATCATTCGGGGAGGCTACCTAATTAGGCGGTGGAGCTCAGTGAATTCGATGTTTCTTTCATCCCTGGGATGACAATGAAAGCTCAGGTTGTTGTCGACTTCTTGGCTGACTATATAGCAGAAATCGACAAGAAGGAATTGGAGGGAAGGAAGGCTTGGGAGTTGTTTGTTGATGGAGCATCCATGAAGTATTTGATTGAGGTCGGAGTCTTCCTAACAAGCACTTAAGGAGTCAAGATCGATTAGTCGGTAGACATCTGTTTCCCAGTCACGAACAATCAGGCGGAGTATGAGGCTTCTATCGCAAGCCTTCGCCTCGTGCACGAATTGGGAATTTGGGCCCTCAGAGCTTATTTGAATTCTTTGGTAATGTCCTCACAAATTAGAGGGGAGTTTGGAGTTCGGGAGCCAATGTTGCAACAATATCTGTTGAAGGTGAAGGAATTTATAAGAATCTTCCGCTCATTCACCGTTCAACACATTCCAAGGGAAGAAAATATGGATGCAGATCGCTTGGCCAAGTATTGCCACTAGGTAGGGAGAGTGACAACTGAATGGTTTCAGCCTTCCATAGAGGAGGAAGAACTCAAGGAGATCGAACATCATACCTTATGTATGGACCCATTAATAGAGTTCTTGACCACAGGTTGTTTCCCTCTAGGGTTTGGGACAACAGGCATTTTACATACAAGTCAGCATACTACCTCCTCTATGAGGGGAGCTTGTACAGAAAAACCCTGTTAGGTCCTCTAGCAACGTACATTGCGGAGGTAGAAGTCTTGGGTGTAAGATGAAATTCATTCAGGGGAATGCGGGATCCATTCAGGTGCGAGGACTCTGGATAAGAGGGTGTTGAGACAAGGGTATTTTTGGCTGACCATCCAGAAGGACGCGGAGCTATTCGCAAAAAGGTGCCCGAGGTGCCAACTTTATGCGCCCCTCCAGCTACAACCAGCGCAGCGACTTTGGTAAATCACGACTCCTTGGCCCTTCATAATTTAGGGAATGGACCTCGTCAGGGTTTTACCTCAAGCAAGTGAGCAAAGAAGATTCATCCTCGTAATGATTAACTATTTTTCCAAGTGGATCAAGAAGAAGACGTTGACAAAGAATATCTCCCAAATCGTCAAAAATTTCATATGGGGAGAGATCATCTACAAACACGGGATTCCACTCCCAATTGTCATGGACAATGACCCACAGTTCTCAAGCAAGGAGCTCATCGACTTTTGCGGGCTGCTGAGGATTGTTCTCTATTTTGCATCCGCCCACCTCCCCTAGAGCAATGGCCAGGTCGAGGCCGCCAACAAAGTTATTGTCAACTTACTGAGAAAGAAGGTGGAAAATTTGAAGGGAAATTGGGTCGAGCAACTCCCCTTTGTTCTCTGGGCCCTCAGAACTACCCCAAACACCACCACGAGAGAGACTTCTTTCAAGTTATCTCATGGATCGAAACTAGTGATCCCAGTAGAGTTTGACGTCAGGATCCCGAGGGTGGTGGCAGCAAAAGAGGGAGGAGAAGCATGGAGAGAAGAAAATGATGAGTAGCAAAGGATCTCGCTCAAATTGGTAAAGGAGTTCCGAGATCTCGCAAAAATCCGCCAAGAGGAAGTTAAGCGCAGGATGACAAAATACTTTGACAAGCACATAAGGGTTAAACAGTTCGTCAACAATGACCTTGTCCTCAAAAAGGTGGATGCCGCTGGCAGAGGCGCAGCGGTGGGTAAGCTCCATCCCAATTGGGAGGGGCCCTTTATGGTGGCAGAAGCATTGTCATATGGAGGGAATCAACTCAAAAATTATGAGGGGGATCTCCGTAACAACACATGGAGCGACAATAAATTGAAACGCTTTTTCCCTTGACCCCCACCCCACAATTGGAGGTATATTTCTATCGTGCTTTATTTTTTCTTATATCAATATAATAACTTTGCGTGTATTTGGACATAACATCTTCTACAATGGACTAGATCCCAAGTCCTCGAGCCATGATTTTGTCATAGTCCGAGTCCCCGAATGAACTTCTCTCCCGTATAACAACTACTTACCCCCTCGAGTGAGCCCAAGTCCTTGAGCTATGATGTTGTTGTAGTAGGGGTCCCTTTGGGAGCTCCTCTCCTGCATATCAGCTACTTACCCCCTCGAGTGATCCCAAGTATCCGAGATGAAATATTATCATAGTCTGGGCCCCTATACTAGCTCCTCTCCTGCATACCGACTACTTGCCCCTTGAGTGAGCCCAAGTAGTCGAGCTATGATGTTCTCATAGTCCGGGTCCCTGTGCGATCTCCTCTCCTGCATACCGAATACTTTACCCCTCGTGTGAGACAAAGTCCTTGAGCTGTGATGTTGTCGTAGTCAGAGTCCGTGTGTAAGCTCCTCTCCCGCATACTAGCTATTTGGTCCCTCGAGTGAGCCCAAGTCCTCAAGATGTGATGTTGCCGTAGATAGGGTCTTAGCGCGAGCTCCTCTCCCGCATACCGGCTACATGCCCCCTCGAGTGAGCCCAAGTCTCGAGTTGCGATGTTGTCGTAGTCTGAGTCCCTGCGCGAACTCCGCTCCTAAATATCGTCTACTTGCCCCCTTGAGTGAGCCTAAGTCCTCGAGCTGTGATGTTGTCGTATTCAGCATCCCTACACAAGATCCTCTCTCGTAAACCAGCTACTTTCCTCCTCGAGTGAGCCCGAGTTCTCGAGTTGTGATGTTGTCATAGTCTGGGTCCTTGCGCAAGCTCCTCTCCCGCATACCGGCTACTTTCCCCCTCAAGTGAGCCCAAGTTTTTGATCTGTGATGTTTTCATAGTCCGGGTCCCTATGCGAGCTCCTCTCCAACATACCAGCTACTTTCCCCCTCGAGTGAGCCCAAGTCCTCGAGTTTTTATGTTGTCATAATCTGGGTCCCTACACAAGCTCCTCTCCTATATACCAGCTACTTTCACCCTCAAGTTAGCCCAAATCCTTGAGTTGTTATGTTGTCGTAGTTCGGGTTCCTGCGCGAGCTCCTCTCCCGCATACCGTCTACTTTCCCCCTCAAGTGAGCCCCAAGTCCCCAAGCCATGATGTTTCCATAGTCTGAGTCCCTACACGAGCTCCTCTCTTGCATACTGGTTACTTGCTCCCTCGAGTTCATGAAAGCACGAGCTGGAAGAATTCCTGAAGGTCCTGGCTTGGAGAGTTCTTGAAAGTGCGAGCCAGAGGAGGTTTTCCGCTGAGATCCGTCTTGCGGTCAGACTTTCGGCGGAGTCACTGGGGAACCTATTAAAAAAGAAAATAGGAACGAAATCCTTGCAACAACCGTGCAAGCGAAGAAAGTCGAGGTCGAGGTCGCGTAAAAGATAAAACACCAGGTTTAACAAGGAAGAATAGAAATACATATATACATGTGGAGCACGAGCAGGCTCGCTCGGGCTAAAAAGTTCAGGTACATCAAACAAGCACATTATATTTACGAAACTGGATAAAAATAATGCGGAACGCCGCGAGTCCTGACTACTTCTCCATGATATCGAGTAAGCTTATTGGTGGAAAGTTTGCCTGAGTTGGGAAGAGTTCCGGGACCGGCAACTCTATGGTGAGGGCCATATACACTTTGTTCAGGCCGCACCGTAGACGCAAATGCTTCACGATGAGTCGGGTGGAGGTTACGACAAGAACGTTGTGAATCTCAACCTCCACGATAGCAGGATCGGGAGTGGAGGGTTCGGCGTATTTTTCAAAGGTTTGGCGCTGGAACTCAAGCAGGTTGGACTCCGCATCGCCAAGATGGTTGGAGAGATAGTCATTATTGCTCTGAGATTCTCGCAGCTTCTCTTCTAACTTGGAGATCTGTTCGGCCAGAGCTAGTTCAGTGCTCTGCATTGAAGAACAATCTAAGTTGATGTCCGAGTCACAAAAATAGATATGAAGTGTTTAACTCATCGGGTGTGTCACAACTCGCATTTTCTCCGCATTTAACGATATATTAGAGTAAGAGAAAACACGTGTCATGATTTCACGTTAGGAGGGGATAATTGCAGACACTTAAGAAAAACTCTAACTTAACACTTTCATGTAAGATCCATAAGTTATTAAGAGGAAAATCTAGTTAAAGTTTAAGCGATTAGCCGTATCCCTCGGCTCAGTGGCTCATCTAGTCCACGAGAAAAAGTAATTAAACGCTGCAAAAAATTCTTTATTTATAATGATTGAAGTTTTATATGTGTATAAACATCCCCCGAGGGACAAATCATGATATGAAAAACTCTAGATTTATAATAAGTATGGAAGTAGCTTTGATGATCGTTAAATATAGTGATTTAGATTTCAAACATGTCATGTATGAAGTAATAGTAATAATAATTTTTTTATTCTTTTAAATATCTAACATGCAACCTATCATAAAACCTTCTTAGAGAGCAAAAGAGGCAAACTATCAGCTAGTAAAGTATTCAACATTCCAAAAGAAAACTACTAGTGAGCGTCAACAATCTGACACGAACCCACTGAAAGTACGCATGTCTGAACTAAAACCGAAAACAGCAAACTACCTCATGGTAGTGAGGAAAACCACTGCAACAAATGCAGCCCATAATCTACCACCCAACACAGTCGCTCCACCGGCTACATTCCCTTACTTGAGGCATTAAAAGAAAGAACACATCAACAAGAAATTTTCAAGTGGCAATGGAAATAAGTAGAAAAAGGCAAGAAAGGGTTTACCAAACCCGATTATAAGAAAAGCTGAAACCACAGCTAATTATCCAAATAGAAACAGGTAAAGTGAAAACTTTGCAGTAATAGAGTAAAAGAAATTTGCACCGAGTGCGGAACGAAGCCATGTGTCGACAAAATCTACAAGTATAAGCATGAAATAGCATAAAATGAACTATAAGAAGCAAATGAGCACAAAACAGCTCGAAAACGTGAATCATTAACACTGTTGAAAATAACCGGACCGGAGTCGGTGACCAAAATATCCAAAACTGAACTACCAGACCCAAAAATCTCACAAAAAGGCTCTATGGTGGTGGCCACCTGGCCCAACACAACCCAACAGTCCACAAAACAGAGACCAAACAAACCTCCAAGTATAATGATTCACAAACCGGAGTCTAGTTGTGGTCCTTTATCCACTACCTGTTGAAAACTATTAAGTGAAAGTGGTGGACTGGGCGACCTGGGCGACCTGTCCACGTGGCCTGTGTGGACAGGACTGGCGGCTTGCTAGGTTGGCAATGGTGCTACAGTAGACTTTTGCTCTGGCGACCTGGGCGGTCAGTTCGCGCGGCCTGTGCGGACAGGACTGGCAGCTTGCCAGGTCTGCAATAATACTGCAGTCAACTTATGCTCTGCCGGCCTGGGCGGTATGTTCACGCGAATTGTGCGGACGGAGGATGTGGCTTGCCAGGCCGGGTTGTGTTCAACCGGCAGTTGGTTCCCAGGATGTAACCGGGCAGATAGGTTTGCTATCCACGGAGCTCGCCAAGATTGGGATGGTGTGAACTCAGTTGGAGTTCGCAGAGTCCGGGTTGCAGACTTGACCAGGTCTCGGAAGATCGGCATATTGTGTGTGGTCTAGCTCTGGTCACGTGAGTAGTGGAAACTGCGGAGTTCACCGATTAGAGCGGACTGGCATTGGAGTTCATCAGGTTGTGCGGGATAGCTCAGTTTAAGAGGTCGCGCGGACTATGCGGACTGATATTTCTATCCGCCTAGTTTGGCAGCAGTCAGCCTTATCTGCCTTGGTTGCGAACTGGGGGTATGCGGATTGGGGTGGTGTCCGCAAGCGCGAGCAGACTGGAGCTATGTCCGCAGGTTGGCGGATTGGGGCGGCTCTAGGTGGACTAGCTTCTATCCCTAATTTTTTGATGTCAGGCGGATAGGCTGGTGTCCAGCCTTGTCCATGCAGACTAAGCGGACTGCTCTGTGCTAGCTGCGGGTTGGGGTGGTGACATCATAATTAACTGAATGAACAGTAAGTTGAACATTGGTTAATTATTACAGCCTCAGATTTTTAGTCCGTATAGTTTGAGAAGGTTAACCGATTTGTTGTTTGCAGGTTGTGCGGGCACATAGAAGCCAGGATTTTTGTGCTGACTATGGTTAGGGATCAATGAAGCTTGCGGTTAACAATCATTAGTTTGCAGTAAGTTGTTGTTACGGCTAGCCGGCCTTCTCTCCTTCAGCTTTCCCAGTTCAATAACTTGTCCACCAGTCTTGGCGGTCTGTTTTTCAGTTCAATAACGGCTTGTTCGCGAACTCTGGCAGCTAGGCGACTTCAATGCTCACGCGGCTTGCAGAGAACGAACAAATGTGTTCAGCAGAATAACGTGTTGTCCGCGGTCTACGCGGACTCCGTAGTTCTATTCGGTGAAGTAGAAGCTTGGCGGTCTCGGCGGTCTCAACAATCTCGGCGATCTCGACAGTCTCTGAGATAGTCCGCTCGACTTATTGTTCTTGCTTTGTTTGTATGCTCTCCTTTTGTACATCAGCGAATAATGCCTCGCCACGTATGTCCTGCCTTGTAAAGAATATTTTTAATAATACAAGATTTGTTATTACCTTTTATTGTTTCTGATAATTGAGCTTTGTTTATGGTTGAGTGTTCCTGTGCCTGGTTCCCGTTTTCCGCTTGATCAAGGTGTCATCTTGATAGCTTTGAAAGTTTTACTTGGTATCAGTGCTATCTCCCTGATCATCTTGAGAAATTTTAACATATTATCAGAAGTAACAGAGGTTTGAGCAATGATCAACCATCAGTTGTGCTCGGTGCTTCTAAAAGCTAATAGATCAGTTGTTGCAATGGAAGGTGGATTAGCAAGAGGTCTTGGTATTGAGCTTTTAACGCTGACCAACTTTAAGAAGTGGAGGTCGTGGATGGAAAGCTATCTTGTGGGTGTGGATCTTTGTGAGGTCGTCTGTGGTGATGACAAACAAGAAGTTACTGCTATTACTGGGGATGTTGAATAGGTGATAGCTTGGAGGAAAACAAATGCAAATGCTGAGTTTACTCTGAAGAAGGCTATCTCACCGGAGCTCTTTGATCACATCCTTGGATGTCGGTCAGTTGCTGAGATTTGGACTTCCCTTGATGGATTGTTCAACAGGAAGAATGTACCTCTCCTACAGTTCCTAGAGAATGCGTTGGCGGGAGCCACTCAAGGAAATTTGTCCATCTCATCGTTCTTCCAAAAGATGAAGAACTTATGCGCTGAGATTTCAGCGTTGGACCTTGATGAACCTATTTCAGAGGCGAAGCTGAAGAGGCACATAATCTGTGGTTTGCGGAGGGAATATGTGGCCTTTTTCACTTCCGTTCAAGGATGGGCCAATCAGCTGTCTTTGCTGGAGCTGGAGAACCTGCTGGCTTTGTAGGAGAGCTTAGCAAGTTAGATGGCTGAAGTCACTATCTTTAGCGGAGATGGTGAGGCGCTCTTCTTAGGGAAGAAAAGGATATGGGACAAGAAGAATAATTTAGCTGCTGGTGATGGACCTTCTACTTCATATCAACAAGAGGAGAGGTTTGCTCCTAGGCGTGATGGGAAGAGGAAGGAAGGCCCAAGATGCTTTAGATGCAAATAGCCTGGCCACTTCAAGAAGGACTGCAAGGTGATCCTTCAGTCGGCGAACATCGCTCATATAGGGAGTAGGAATGTGAACTTGGTTGTATCTTCATCAAGTTCTTTTGTTGATCGGATGAGGGCCAATGATAGTGCAGCTATCTGGCATGAAATACTGGGACATGTCAGGATAGACAAGCTGAGAGCAATGGCGAAAAGGAGCCTTATGAAAGGCTTTCCTAGGTTGTCATCCTTTGACGACGGTCATGTTTGCGTGGGATGTCAACATGGTGAGGCATCTCACTTCACGTTTGATAAGTCGCAGATAGTTTTTTCTCAACCTTTGGAGTGCATCCATGGTAAGCTGTTGGGACCGACCGTCACCGCCAGTTTTGGAGGTTGTAGGTATATGCTGGTTTTGATTGATGACTATATGAGATACACTTGGGTGTACTTTATGATGGAGAAGTCGGACGCATTCCGTTTGTTCGTGGAATTCAAGAAGCTTGTGGAGGGCCAACTTGGCCTGCAGATCAAGAAGTTGAGAACGGGCAACAAAGGTAAATTTTGTTCAACCATGTTCTCTAACTTTTGCAGGAAGCACGAAATCCAGAGAGAGCTTTCTTGTGGGCATACTCCACAATAAAGTGGAGTAGCATATCGGAAGATCCATCATTTGACTGAGACCTGCAAGTATTGGCTTCATGGCAAAGGCATTCTTAAGGCCTTTTGGGCAGAAGGGATGGCCTGCACGACGTATGCCATCAATCTTATGCCTCTGAGTCCGATCAACATGAAGTCTCCAGTTGAGCTAATGTTCAAGGAGAAGCCCAGCGTGGAACACCTTCAGGTGTTCGGGTCGACCTGTTATGTACACGTCCTGGATGCTCACAGGACAGAGCTGGATGCGAAGATGAGGAAGCTTGTCTTAGTAGGCTATGATGAGTAGAAAAAGGGATGGAAGTGTATGGATCCTGCGATGAAGAATTTCATCGTGTCCAGAGACGTTGTCTTCGATGAACTGACGTCATATAGAGGTAGCTCATCTGTGGAGCTATAGGAGAGAAAGTCAGATGGTGGGCAGAAGGAGGCTATTGGAGATCTTCGGTTGGAGCTGCATGTATCATCAGGAGCTCCATGTTGTTCTAGCTCCGGGGTAGAGGTATCGGGTTTAGGAAGTAGGGGGAGCGATGCTCTAGGAGCTTCAGGTTTAGGAAGCAGGGGGAGCAATGCTCTATGTGCTTCTAGTTCTAGGGCGGTGAATTTTTGTTCAGGAAGCAAGGCGAGTGATACTCAAAAATTGCCCAGGATCAGAGCTGGTTCAGGAGATGCATCGGAGGTGGTTAGCCGTGATCAGGCTCTTCAGAGATCGAAGAGGATCATCAACCTACCAGCTCAATATTTTGAAGGAAATATGATGAGCACGGTCTCTTATTTCTTCGCAGGCCCTCAGATCGAGCAAGAGCCTTCTAGCTTTGAAGGCACCACTAGAATCAAGGAAGGGAAAATCGCCAAGGATGAGGAGGTGACTGCCCTCAGGGGTGACGAGGCTTGTGACCTTATGCCCAAGATTAGTGTTACTCCTGTGACATACAAGTGGGTATTAAAGCTAGAGAAGAAGGCGGAAGGAAGCATGACTCCTTTCCAGAGGTTTTGGAGGGATCCCTTATGGTATGGGATATACAGAGCGAGTACTATGTCATGGAAATCTTCTCGATGTTGCTATCAGAGATGCCATGTTTTCAGGTACAGGGACTGATGGGGTTGGTCACCACTTCTCACTTAAAGGGGGCGTGTTGAAAATCATGAAGTGAAAGTGGTGGACTGGGCGACTTTCCTGTGCGACCTGTACGGACAGGACTGGCGGCTTGCTAGGTCGGCAATGGTGTTATAGTCGGCTTTTGCTATGGCGACCTGGGCGGTCTGTTCGCACGGCCTGTGCGGACAGGACTGGCAGCTTGCCAGGTCGGCAATAGCGCTGCAGTCGTCTTTTGCTCTGCCGTCCTAGTTCTGTTCACGCGGACTGTGGGGACGGAGTAGTTAGCTTTCCAGGCCAAGTTGTGTTCAACCAGCAGTTGGTTCCCAGGATGTAACCGGGCGGATAGGATTGCTATCCACGGAGCTCGCCAAGATTGGAAAGGTGCGGACTCAATTGGAGTTCGCGGAGTCCAGGTTTCGGACTGGACTAGGGCTCGGGAGACCGGCATGGAGTGTGTGATCTAGCTCTGGTTGCGTGAGTGGTGGAAATTGCGGAGTTTGTCAGTTAGAGCGGACTAGCGCTGTAGTTCGCCGGGTTGTGCAGGATGGCTCAGTTCGGGAGGTCACGCGGACTTATATTTCTATTCGCCAAGTTTGGTAGCAGTTAGCCTTGTCTGCCTTGGTTGCGAACTCGAGGTATGTGGACTGGAGTGGTGTATGCAGGCATGAGCGGACCAGAGTTATGTCTGCAGGTGGGCGGACTGGGGAGGATCCAGGCGGACTTTTGCTTCTATCCCGCCTTCTTTGGTGTCAGGCAGATAGGCTAGTGTCTGGCCTTGTCCATGCAGACTAGGAGGACTGCTCTGTGCTAGCTGAGGGTTGGGGTGGTGTTTCTATCTACTAGGTAGGTGACCACACTCCTCTCCATACCTATAAATAGGAACCCCCTGTGACATCATAATTAACTGAATGAATAGTAAGTTGAGCGTGGGTTAATTACTACGGCCTCGGATTTTCAGTCTACATGGTTTGAGAAGGTTAACTGGTTTGATATTTGCAGGTTGTGCGGCGAGCACTGAGAAGCCAGGATTTTGGTGCTGGCTGCGGTCAGGGATCAGTGAAGCTTGCGGTTAACAATCAGCGGTTTGTAGCAAGTCGCGGTTGCGGCCATCCGGACTTCTCTCCTTCAGCTTTCCCAATTCAATAACCTATCCACCAATTTTGGCAGTTTGTTCTTCAGTTCGGCAGCAGCTTCTTCGCAGACTCTTTGTAGATAGGCGACTTCAGCGGTCAGGCGGCCTGCATAGAACAAACAAAGGTGTTCAGCAGAAGAACAGGTTGTCCGCGGTCTATTCAGACTCCGTAGTTCAGTTCGGTGCCGCAGAAGCTAGGAGGTCTTGGCAGTCTTTGAGATAGTCCACCTGGCTTGTTGTTCTTGCTTTGTTTGTATGCACTCCTTTTGTACATCGGCGAATCATGTCTCGCTATGTATGTCCTGCCTTGTAAAGAAGATTGTTGATAATACAAGATTTGTTGTTGCCTTCTATTGTTTCTAATTATTGAGCTTGGTTTATGGTTGAGTGTTCCTGCGCCTGGTTCCTGTTTTCCGCTTGATCAAGGTGTCATCATGATAGCTTTGAAAGTTTTACATGGTATCAGATCTATCTCCCTGATCATATTGAGAAATTTTAACACTGCCAACCTCCCTAGCCGAATAAAACATCATACCCAAACATCCTAAAATCAAACCCAAGCCTAAACCCAAAGAAATTCCTTGACAAGCCCTAAAATTACTCTAAGGACCATACCTGACGAACTAGACAAAATTCGGCGCAAAAAGCTAAGTACTTGGCCAGAATCAGCGAGTATGCCCAACGAACTCTATCGATACTCGACGAATTGGCTAATGATACTCGACGAACCACCATGATACTCGCCAAAATTTCCTTGACGACAGAACTAATCTCAGCGATACTCGATGGATCGTACTCAATTCGGCGTATGAACTCGACAAATTTTACTTAACTACCCGGTCACTCAACACTTCCTAACCTAAGCCATACTCGACGAATCGTCGAATATACTCGACGAATCGGTCTTCACTCAATACCACGCTGCCAATACTCGATGAACCCGATGCCTAGATATTCGATGAATCTACCTTACTCAATGCTGCGCCAGTCAATACTCGACGAAATAGTCTTAAGCTATTGACCATACTCGACAAATTACTAATAGTTTTCTGCACCTATATTCGATGATTTTCACTTGGCATGCCTATCATACCCGACAGATTCTAGTCGAAAAGTCCTAACTATTCTAAGGATTTTCTCAAAGCTAACTCCTACACCACTCCTACACACAAAGGAGAGAAAGAAAAGGAAAGACATGAAAGGAAAAATAGCAAGCAAGGGGGAAATCGCCAGTTACCTCAAATCTTGGAAGAATCTGCCTCCTCCAATGCTCCACGACAAGGATCGGACCTAAGAAGACCTAGGCAACATTTCCTTAAACTTTAGGGGAAAGAAGGATGTCAAAAACACAAACCCTAATGCCTAAAAATTGGAGAAACGAGAAATACATACCACGTACGCGAAGATCTCGGCGTAGGATGATCATGGGGCTTCACCATGACTCCAAGACCCAACCATAACCTCACCAACCTATTTGAAGGTCCATTAGAGCCCAAAGGGTCCATTGGAGTCAACCTAGGGTAGCCAAGTTGACCTAGGATCATCCTAGTCCTACATTGTGCAAGGCGCCCTAATTAAGGGAAATGTGCCCCTAATGTGCCCTGTAACAACCCGACATGTTAAATAACATATAATAGAAGGTCCGGCCGGGGCCCCACATTATATGCCACAAACAGACGGAGAGGTCACAGGTTAATACCAAAATACCACGCATCCTAACTCAGAGCATTCTAGCGGAAGCTTACAAGTTGCACAAACTCAATCCATGAGTGTACACTAATATATAAATAACTCAATTATATACAAGACCAGGAATGTAAACAAGCACACTACTCACGGACTTAAGGCCTTACAAGTTTCTCTTTATAAACATACGACTTCATATATCGGCACGCAGGCTGGCCACACATTAAATCCAAAGCTTCGCACGGCCTTCGAGGGCCTAACAGCAATAGCAAGGGCTTCAAACCGCTCAATCCATTTTAGCATCTACAAGGGCAACACCTACATATAGACATCCACCCCATGGGTGACAAACAAAGCAACGGTCAGCATTCAGCTGACCAATTATAATGACCCTACCCCTTACCCAGGACAGTGGTTCCTTCCCTGCATGTATTCAAATCTCAACACATATATACAATACAAATTATCATTACAAACGCCGGCCTTCGTGCAAGACGTTCCGTGCACTCAGGGCACACTTACGGTGTACCAACCTCCTCATGTTTCCACCACCGGTTCGAGGTGTTTACTTGTTGGCCGGGCCTATGCCTCCAAACCCCTGTTTAAGACCTCACGCACCCGTACACTCAGAGGCACGCACCTCATAGCAAACTGTGAGCGCTATCAGTTGACCTACCCTCGTAGTGTAACAAGCCTAGGGAAATCGCCCTATTGCATTGCTACCAATCGACCGCTCACCCAATCCTACCACTAAACTTGTTGGGTGGCCCACCCACTCAGAGGTTCTTAACTTGTTGGCTTATGGGCATCAGCCGCCAAACCCCTGTTGGAGGCCTCTCGTACCCACCCACTCAGAGGTGTTGGCTTACAACAATCCGATCAATGAACTTGGTGGGTTTCCTCCCCACTAAGAGGTTCTCGCATTCCTCCTCAAAACCGGCACATAGTGCCGCTTTCCACTCCATAGATATAGCTTGCGCCGAGTATACAACCACATGAGAGCTTCCTTCTCACCATCACAATCGTCCTCACCAATCCCCATAGGTTAACCGATGTATAAACGGAGTCTTCTCTGGTTTGCAGCATCACCAATCTAGACATCCATCCAGATGTGCTTCACACAGCATGCCTATGCCGTAATACACATTTCCAGCTCTAGATGCAGACTCAATCGCTGGAATCACTTACGCTCTTCCATCTTTTGATGGAGGATTCCACAAATATACATGCATAAACAAATGGCTTCACCTTCCCAAGGAAGAAAGACTGTTACCCTTGACGATCGCTTCGGCGCCATGAAAGAACTAGCCGGAAGGAAAGCACCGCAGCAGCCTTTCCTTCACAACGCTGAACTCAGCTCTCGATTCGGACCGCTGAAGCTCCACCGGCGGTCGAAAAGCTTCTCCTTATTCCTTCCTTGCTCTCCTCTCTCTCTTCACTTAGAAAGAGAATGGCCAATATGAGAATGAGATATTCATATCCATTCTCGGCCTTATAAGAGCAGGGATGATCTGGGACAACAGGATCCAAATAGAAGGGAACAAACTGCCTCGATTACTTTGAAAAGCATCTAAATAGAGCTGACATGGCCTGTGACATGCCCGTTTCACAGGCCGTGTCCCTTGAGCGGCTACAGAACCGACTCAATCTGGAACAGTACACGGGCTACAACACGCCCGTGTCACTCTCTGACATGCCCGTATCAACCAGTACACGGCTGTGTGGACGGTCGTGTCACCTCATCAACACAAGGCTAAAACACCCGAGAAGGATACGGCTAAGGAACAAGCCCGTGTCCTTGGCCGTGTGCTCAACAAACCCCTATGACACGCCCGTGTCACAAGCCGTGTACCACACCCAACGCCACCCAACGCCACTCCACTCAACGCCACTCAACGCCACTCCACTCAATTCCTCCAGAGCAGGACACTCTCTGGGACACGCCCGTATCCCAGGCCATGTGCACCAGACACGCCCTGGGACACGCCCGTGTCCCAGGCCGTGTCATCCAGCCTGAATCCATTTTGGGACTTAGGGTTTTTGTGGTTTTACAATCCTCCCCTCCTTATAGAAATTTCGTCCCGAAATTTAGCGCAACGACAATGGTAACACAACAATGCAATCGATTCACTAGTAACCAAAATGATCTGGGGTTACTCTCCCTATGTCCTCGCACCAACAAAAGTGTTTTCACAAACACACATACATACGATATACAAAGTACAACATAAAAGCAATAAAGTGCACCCTCCACTTTATTTCCGCTCATCTGAGTCTCTAAGCAGTTCTTGACAACCTCCTGCAACTCCAGGTTAAACACTCAAGGTTGTTGCACTTCATGATGTGAGCTTTGCGGCTCCTGCACGCCGAGATTGTACACTCGCGGTTGCACCCAGGATGCAGATGATTTCGCCACAGCTTTATCTTTTTCCTCATAGGACACGCCTGTCTTTTGCTCACTCTTTGATGGGCCTTTCCAAAAGTAATGGGCTATATGCCCCTGCTTCCCACAAATAAAATAGGTACGCGACTCAACATGTCCTTGACCAAATGTCGCGCCCGAAGCAACGTCCGAAGTTGTTTGTTCAGCAGGCCTGAACCTCTTCTTAACCCGTTTCCTAAACTCCAATTGTTCGGACTGCGGGACTTTGAACTCCAACTTGTCTGCTGCCAAGTTCTTCTTATCATGTACTCGTTTCAAATCTTTTTCCAGCACACAGGCTGTATCTACTAAGGCTTGGAAACCTTGGTTCACTGAACTCGGAAGCGCCAATCTCAACTCATCTCGGAGTCCCTCATAGAATCTGTTCGTCTTCCGCGCTTCTTCCGCAGAAGTCAACCCCACATAATGTCCCAGCCTGGTAAATTCATGCAGGTAGTCATCCACAGTCTTCTCACCCTGCACCAGACGTTGAAATTCGGTCTCCATAGCAATTCTCCGCGATACTGACAAATATTTTGCCCAAAACAATCTGGAGAATTCGTCTATCGAAATCTCTCCCAGGCCTCTGCCTGCCAACTGGTGCATCTCGACGTCATCCCACCACAGTCTCGCCTCTCCTTCCAGTAGGAAAGTGGCTAACGTTACTCTCTGCCCCTCATCAATCCTGAGCGCTACCAGGATCCTTTTCACTCTTGAAAGACAATCTTCCGCCTGCGTTGGGGAATGCGCCCCAAAAAACGTAGGTGGATGAAAATCTATAAACCACTACAATTACTCGTCAGTCGCTCGCTCGTCCATCCGAGCTTCCACACGCTCTTGCCTTGCACTAACCCAAACTGGATCCACTACAGGCCTTGCCTGCCCAACAGGTTGTGCTTGAATCATGGCAAATACCACTTCTACAACTAGGCGTACAGTTTCCGCAGAAGGAGGAGGTGTGGGCACCTCGGCTGGTGTCGAACTCTCATCTGAATGCTGGAGCTCAGACTGCCCAGCACCACTCCTTGTCACCTATATGTGAACAAGATATCAAAAATCAACCTCCAATCCAAAACGGTAAACATACCGAATACACACACACACATTCATTGTTGATATTCTTGAGTTCAATTATGTTAAAACGGTTCGCACATACACGTGCTCGCCACCCGACAAAAGAATTCGGACACGAATTTGAAAGCGGAAAACCGAGGGGCCTCTGATACCAAAATGTAACAACCCGACCCGTTAAATAACATATAATAGAAGGTCCGGCCGGGGCCCCACATTATATGCCACAAACAGACGGCGAGGTCACAGGTTAATACCAAAATACCAAGCATCCTAACTCAGAGCATTCTAACGGAAGCTTACAAGTTGCATGAACTCAATCCATGAATGTCCACTAATATATAAATAACTCATTTATATACAAGACCAGGAATGTAAACAAGCACACTGCTCACGGCCTAAAGGCCTTACAAGTTTCTCTTTACAAACATACGACTTCATACATCGGCACGCAGGCCGGCCACACATGAAATCCAAAGCTTCGCACGGCCTTCGAGGGCCTAATAGCAACAGCTAGGGCTTCAGCCCGCTCAATCCATTTCAGCATCTACAAGGGCAACACCTGCATATAGACATCCACCCCATGGGTGACAAACAAAGCAACGGTCAGCATTCAACTGAACAATTATAACGACCCCACCCCTTACCCGGGGCAGTGGTTCCTTCCCTGCATGTATTCCAATCTCAATACATATATACAATACACATTATCATCACAAACGCCGGCCTTCGTGCCAGACGTTCCGTGCACTTAGGGAACACTTACAGTGTACCAAGCTCCTCAAGGTTCCACCACCAGTTCGAGGTGTTTACTTGTTGGCCGGGCCTAAGCCTCCAAACCCCTGTTGAAGACTTCACGCACCCGTCCACTCAGAGGCACGCACCTCATAGCAAACTGTGAGCGCTATCAGTCGACCTACCCTCGTAGTGTAACAAGCCTAGGGAAATCGCCCCACTGCATTGCTACCAATTGATTGCTCTCCCAATCCTACCACTGAACTTGTTGGGTAGCCCACCCACTCATAGGTTCTTAACATGTTGGCTTATGGGCATCAGCCTCCAAACCCCTGTTGGAGGCCTCTCGTACCCACCCACTCAGAGGTGTTCACTTACAACAATCTGATCAATGATCTTGGTGGGTGTCCTCCCCACTCAGAGGTTCTCACATTACTCCTCAACACCGGCACATAGTGCCGCTTTCCACTCCATCAATACAGCTTGCGCCGAGTATACAACCACAGGAGAGCTTCCTTCTCACCATCACAATCGTCCTCACCAATCCCTGTAGGTTAACCGATGTATATACGGAGTCTTCTCCGGTTCGTAGCATCACCAATCCAGACATCAATCCAGATGGGCTTCACACAGCATGCCTATGCCGTACTACACATTTCTGGCTCTAGATTCATACTCAACCGCTGGAATCACTCACACTCTTCCAGCTTTTGATGGAGGATTCCACAGATATACATGCATAAACAATGGGCTTCACCTGCCCAAGGAAGAAAGGCCATTACCCTTGACGATCGCTTCGGCGCCATGAAAGAACTAGCCGGAAGGAAAGCACCCCAGCGTCCTTGCCTTCGCAACACTGAACTCGGCTCTTGATTCGGACCGCTGAAGCTCCACCGGCGGTCGGAAAGCTTCTCCTTCTTCCTTCCTTGATCTCCTCTCTCTCTTCACTTAGAAAGAGAATGGCCAATATGAGAATGAGATATTCATCTCCATTCTCGGCCTTATAAGAGCAGGGATGATCTGGGACCATGGGATCCAAATAGAAGGGAACGAACGACCTCGATTGCTTTGAAAAGCATATAAATATAGTTGACACGGCTTGTGACACGCCCGTGTCCCTTGAGCGGCTGCAGAACCGACTCAATCTTGAACAGAACACGGGCTACGACACGCCCATATCACTCTCTGACATGCCCGTGTCAAACAGTACATGACCGTGTGGATGGCCGTGTTACCTCATCAACACAAGGCTGAAACACCCGAGAAGGACACGGCTAAGGAACACGCCCGTGTCCTCGGTCGTGTGCTCAACACCCCCCTGTGACACGCCCTTATCACAGGCCATGTACAACACTCAACAACACTCAACGCCACTCCACTCAACGCCACTCCACTCAACACCGCCCGAGCAGGACACGCCCTGGGACATGCCCGTGTCCCAGGCCGTGTCATCCAGCCTGAAACCATTTTGCGACTTAAGGTTTTTGGGGTGTTACATGACCAACCAACCCTACCTAGGTCTTCCTAGACCTAAGGTGAAGTCAATAGGTCACCAAAGACCCATTGGGGTCAACCTTAGAGGCTGAGGTTACCCATGTCAACTATAAACCGAAAGTGGTCAAAGTGCCCTAACTAAGGGGAAAGTGACCACATAGGTGCCCAGTCAACCCAACACAACCCTTCCTAGAACTTAGGGAAGCCAAGGGGTCACCAAGGACCTCTTGGGGTCAACCCAAATGGTCATGTTGACCAAAGTCAATTCATGGGTCAAAGTGGTCAACTTAGGTTAACCTAGCCCAATTCAAGTGGGCTAAGCCCAAGTGGTGTTGCCCATTAGTCTAAGAAGTGGAGCGACACATTTTGGGCCCACCAAATTCAGAGAGTGATGACTTGGAGAGAGAGGGAGGAGGTTACCCCCACTTTGGAGGAGAGAGAAAATGGGGCTTAATGGCCATCTTGGCCATGAAGGTTTTATAACCCCTCACTTTGATGGGGATTTTACTCCTTGGAGGCAGGGGAAGAGTTTCCAGGAGGTGGCCAGCCAGTGGGGTGGCTCAGCCCCCTCAATTTGGTTGAAACCAAAAACTAGGTTTAATGGCCATTAATGGAGATTTCAAAAAATGGGGAGTTACAAGCCTCACCTCCCCAATTCCCCCTTTAAGAACCTTCACCAGGACAAGATCAGGCGTTTCCCCCGTCCAATCTTTATTCCCTTGCTGTTGCTGTGGAGGTTGCAGAAAAGCCCAAACTGGCGGCCGGAAATGGCAAGGAGGCACGTCACCCGTTCTCAGGCCGCAATACAGGTCCTCCCATGCTCCTTCTTCCGTGGGTAGATCATAGGAATCAATAGGGATAAGCATCAGTCTCAATTCAGCCCGATCGGGGGAAGAAATTCACCTGGTTTTGCCAAAAAATCAACTTGTTGGGATTGCCAGAAACGGCCCCTCCGGCAGCTGCGCCACCGCATGGCGATAGCCACCACCTCGACAGAGGTGATGGTGGCGGTGGCCGGCCGGGGAGGTGGTTGGGTGGCTGGAGGCAGCGCTTGGAAGCAGCTCCAGGAAGATGTAATCCTTGCTTTTGGCGCGCTAGAGAAGATGACCAGAATTCGTCTATTCAGCGCCAAGATTCGTGCGCCTTGATTAAAATTAGGAATTAAATTATTTCATTTCATGTGATTTTCTGTCCCATATTATACAGTTAATGTTTTTATTTATTAAAATACTTAGAGGCTTGTACAGAGAAAGTGGTTAACAGGTTAATTATAAACCTATGAGTGAACTTTAATTTAAATTTGATTTGAACCAATTTGGATATTTGGTTTGACCAGGGCACCCATTTTGGTGAGGGCTATACTTAGGGCTAGTCAGAGATTTAAATGTGTTCCCCCACTTCACCACATGTCCAAATGATCTAAAATTTGGCCAGTGAGTCAATCTTACCAATACCTAGGTCATGTACAAAAATAGGGAATTTTTAGAGATACTCTTTCTATAGTTTTTGAAATTATTTAATAGTTCTAGGGTAATTTAATTAGGAGACCTAATGACCTCCAAAACCTCCCAAATTTTTGTGAGTAGTCCCTGGGGTCATCCTAAGGCTCTGGATAAAATTTCATCTCATTTGGAGATGATTTGGTTTGAATTTTTGTAAACCCTATCCTTGGCCTAAAGAGGCGTATTTAGGTCAAAGTGTTCCTTGTGAGGTTAAGTGGCCAAATCACCTTAACAGAGGCTAAAACTTGGGCCACAGGTTTGATATGATGCTATACACTCTCACATGGAATTTGGGGTGGATTGGTGTAGATTTTCCCTAGTACCTAAGTTAAAACCCAAAGGTTGGACTTTGGGGATTTGTGAAGGGCATGGGGTGAAATGCCCTTGTATGGACTTGGTGTTTAGTTCATGTGATCCTAGGGTTGTGATAAGCCCTAGAGAGGGATATGGTATGATTTTGACACATGCACACCACTTAAACCACTAGGTAAGTTTTTGGGTCCTTACACCTTAGGGAATGTCTAGTGGCTCATATGACTTTGGAATTGCATGAAATTTTTGTAGAGGTCATTTTCATAACCTTATTATCCACTAAAATATACCATATTTGGTTTGGATGAGATTACAAGTGGGTTCTTTTGAAAAGTTCACTATCAAAAGTTGTCTTGATGAATTTTATTATGTGACTTCCTAACCTTGGTTTGGATGATATTTAGCCAAGTTATGTTTTAAGACTATAATAAGCCCTAGATATTTTTAATATGAATTTTAGATTATTATACGGGGTACTTCATTCACAACCCATCAAGTTGCACCTTCTACTTAGAATTTTTTTTTGAACAAACCACTCAATGAAAACTTATGAAATTTGGTACGTAGACCTTTAATGACATTTAAAAGCTCTGTGAATTTTTATCGAATTTTTGAAAGTCTATCTGTAGGGGTTGTTTCACAAGGTGCTGTTTTCTAAGTAAAAGTAATTGAATTTATTTTGGTACTTAGTAAGCTTAATAAAATATGATTTTTGGTCAATGGACCTTTCTAGTAATCCCTGAGATTCAGTAATTTTTATACAATTTTTTAATTATTAACTTTAGTACTTTCTTCTTTACCCATAATTAATGGCTTATTATTGGATTAATTTATTAGAGGCCAAATCATTTTTGGAAAATCATGAAATTTGGTATTTATTGGTATTCCTCTGTTATCTAGTGTTCATAATTTTTAGGTGGCCATTACTTCAGAAAATATTATACTTCATATTCAAATTACCCATGGCCTAACTTTGGGAAAAATTAATTATGAAAATTTTAAGTTTCTGGTGTTAGGCTAATCATGTCATGATAGACCCCCATTAAATATCTTAAGGCTTGTGGATGAAAATTTGGAGTACCTCCTATCATGTACAACATATAGTATAAGTTGGTCTGCTTATAGTAAAGCTACAGAAAATGTGATAACATTGGAGCTGGGCATATGGCTTGGGGTTAATAGTTTGCTGGTTTGGTAAAAATTAGATTGGGTTCATCATTGGAAGTTGTGATGAGGAAAATGCTGGGTTGACTAGGATTAGGAGGTGCTCGGGATCGATGAAAGATCGTCTTTCCCGTGGAGGGAGAGAGAGAAGGTCATAACACACTAGGATTAGATCCAGAATAATATTAAAAGGGATCGGGAATCGGGTATTAACCAATAACAGTAAGTGTATTGCGAAAGGGAGCTTTGGGCTTCAGCCCATCGTAGTTCCTAGTGCCCTCGAGAGCCCTTCACGGGGAATACCCTGGGCAGTCTATGGTTAACGTAAGTCGTAAGAATAATCAATGTTAAAGAGTAACTAGTATAACTAAGGGTTCACTTTCACATACCCCAGTGTCTCGGGAAGTTAGGTTGGGTCACACAGGCGGTAGGCTTAGTGGTTTTGGTGATTGGTAGGTTAGCCCAGCGTGCCGATGGCTCGACAGATAATTGTGACGGACGGGATAGTCCGGGGAGCTTTGGTTCGGTTGTTGGTTGTGACAGACGGGTTAGTCCGAGGAGCTTTGGCTCGGTAGTTGATACATCAAGATGCATGTGAATAAATTATAAGGTGGTGGGTCTTCGGTGTTGGAGGGTCGATGCACCGACGCCAATACGTTGACTCAGCAAGTGTGGTTTAGCACTTCCCCAAATTAAGTCCAGTAGACCAGCCGACAAAGAGTACGTGGGAGCTCCTCTTTATGCACCAGCGTTAAGGCGTACGATTGGTCTGACTAGTAGTGCAATTATCAGTTTATAGGAGGGCGAGGCCCAACCCACCGCTTCCATTTTCCACTACGGAGGTATCCTGGGAGGTTAGGTTCCAGAAAGGGGGAACTAAAGGTCTGTATGCATAGAGTCGGGTGGGTATGTTACACTTGCATGATCATACCATGGCATACTTGCAAGAGATAGCATAATCATTGCATTTAACCCTTGACACCTATTGTATAAATTGGTATGGGACTCTTAATACAATAGGTCTTGCAAAACGACCCCTTAGTTTATAAGTTTGCGTGAGCGTGCTTATAAGCTAAGGTTATTATTCTATGGATATATATATTGCTTGCTTAAAAACCGACACCCTATCGTATAAATTTGTTTGAGACTTTTTATATAATAGGAGCCTTGCAGAAGAACCCTTAGCTTATATGTTTGTATGAATATTCATATAAGTTAAGGTTACATATTTCATAATTTGTCTTATATATTTTGTTACTACTAGACTAGTTCCGCCGCCACCTGCTACCTTTGTTATTCTCCACCTTCACCTTTCCTTTTCTTCTCCCCGCTCGGTGCCTAGGAGCCATGGGGAAGGGGTGGGGGATGATAGGACGTATTCTTTTAGACTAACGGGTTTCAGACGAATTCATTTTAGGGGATTGTGGAGCCCAACTTGGAGGTGCAGCCCCAGAGGTCGGCACGCTTGGAGACGGGACAGTCTAGTACCGGAGTTCAGATAGCTGGGACAGTGAGTCCCGTTCGCTAATAGTTGTTATAGATTTGCTTCCGCGATGAGTGACTTGTAGTGAGGACTTTGATGTATCGGTCATGAGCCCTATTTCCAGTACTTTTATTATTATTGGTGTGGACTCTCCCTTCGTGGAGAATTATTACTATATATATAATTATTGTGGATATGTGTTAGAGTTCTAATTTCTTGTACTCTCATACTTTTGCTACTATTATGTGATCGATATGGCCGGTAGAATCGGCATTTTGTAGTGACGACCTTCCCAAGCGTGATGGTGTCACCGCAAAGCAGCGGTTATGGGCCTAAGACCCCGTGGTTTAAAAAGAAAAAAATGGGGTTGGGAACTCCTCCTCTTTCGCGAAATCGCAATCGCTCGGTTGGGAAGATGAACATGGAAATAGGGTTTGACATGACGGTTTTCTATTTATACAAAAATATAATATTAAATCATAATTATTTAAATAATGTCAAAATGACCCGAAATTTAAACCAACTCGGAATCTTACGAAAATCGCACCGTAGCTAAATACCGATGCTACGAATCTAACGGCGAAGTCAAAAACAAAATCTGACAAACCAAACTCGGGTAAAACACTACCCAAAGATAAAACGCCACCACTTTCCTATAAAAAGCTCCACCAAGTCACCAAAACAAATCCGGCTCGCGAGAAAAGGTGCACAACCAAGCCAAACCAACCACACAGGAAAATCCACTGAGCAAACCCATTTTACAAAAAATGACACCTGTCAATAATACGTCACTACAGGAATTAAAATAAACACCGAAAAATCGGGGGCATTACAAGTGTCGGCGGTGCGGTACTGCGGGAGGCAGAGTGCTCAGCCTTGGTTTGCTCCAGTTCCTTGATTTAGAGGGTGGAATTAGTGTTCCCCAACTTACGATTTAGGTTGACGGCTCGCCTCGCAGTTTGCTGGAATACTTCGGCGGTGCGGAGGATGGAGCAGCTATCGCGATACGCCAGCTTGCGAATGGGGATTCCCGCCAGCACGACTGTGTCTTCCCCCCATATAGGCCATATAAGACTTTGAACGTATTATCATCCACGTCCTCATCTCCCATCTAAGAAGGGAGATGTGAGCTCAGGCTAACTCAATGCTCTCTAGTGTACCACTGAAGGAGGGGGTGCCCTCTAGGTCGTTGGCATGATACCCCATCCCGAAGTAGAGATGGGCGTTGGGGGTTCCACCAGTGCTTTCTTCTTTGCGGTTTGGTAGCCCGCTTCACTCAGGGGGTTGGAGAACTTTTTCGGGTGCTTCTAGGCAAAGTGGATGCTCGCCTCGCCAATTTTATGCTTCTTCTATTTTTGGCTCGATGGAGGTGCAACCAGCCAGAGGCGCCTTACCTTTTTAATCGGAGGATGCCGAGGAGGAGACTCCAGCTCATTTCAAGGCATGCTAGTCTTGTTGCAAGGCAGGTTGACCACCAGCCCCGAGCCTAGAAGCCTCAAACGATAGGTTCAAGGGAAGCATTCGCAAGCCTGTGGAAGCTAGTAAATGGTGTACGAAGCAAGTTCGATCATCAGATCATGGGCGAGTATGTACCAGTACCAGGCATGACGTAGGCGAGTTGTTCTGGTCGCTGCCGTAAGTATAGGACACCGAACTCCTAGCCCTTTAGCATCCCTTAAAGGGGAAAACGTCGCCTTCCACTTTAGGCGGCTTGAAAAGGTTCTCGCTTAGCTGCACCGGAGCTAGCGACAACAATCTGAAAGCACCTCGCACAAAAACGAGCTTGTTAGTCCAGTGGTGGACTTTATTTAGCGTATCCACCTACTTGACGTAGGCACTATAGAAGAATACGACACCGTCAGTTATTGCCTTCAAGTTCAAAATTTTACGGAAAGCGGTGAGGTCAAACTAAATCCCATCCTCGCGCATATAACACACGAAGGAAACCAGGGCACTGATGTCATTGGAGTTCATTTGTGCGAGGACTAACCCAAAGTACTTGAACACTGAGATCACCTCGAGCTAGAGGGGAAGAAGCAACCCTTCCTCGAAGTGGGATAAGGGAAAGGCAAGCTCATCAACAAATAAGGTTTTAATGTCCTCATCAGGTGTGGGCCGATGTTATGTCCATTGATCACATTGTCCTAAATTTGTAGAAGTCAAGCAAGTCAATGGTATACGCATAGATGTATTTGATGCATGCTCTAATTTCAATGTGTACAGGATGTTCTTTGTCCCAATTATTAGACAGGTTGTCTAAGTGACAGTGATAGGTGGACACAAGGAAGAATGCTGGGAAGAAAAAAATTTGTCTAAGTCCACAGGTGTTGAGTGGAGACAATTCACTCAACGCCAGATGTCAAAAAGCGTTGAGTAAAGCATGGGCAGTCAAATACTGGCTGTTGATAAAGCAAAATTTTGGTTAAGTCCACAGACGTTGAGTGAAGGCAGATCACTCAAGGCCATATAACAAGAGGCGTCGAGTAAAGCTCAGACAGTCAAAGCTTCTACATTGGTAAGGAAGATTTTTGGTTAAGTCCAGAAGCGTCGAGTGTGGATAGCTCACTCGATGCCTGAAGAAAGAAGCGTCGAGTAAAGCTCTATGTTGTCAAAGCCAGATAAACTAAGAAGAAATCTAGCCAAGTCCAGAAGCGTTGAGTGAAGCCAGTTCACTCAATGCCAAGCTCAGAAAGCGTCGACAAAACAAGCTTCAAACAAAGCCTCAGAAGATGTAGAAAAAAATCTATCTAAGTCTAAATGCATTGAGTGAGGACAGTTCACTAAACGCTAACTCAACAGAGAAACTAGATAAGTACAGAAGCATTGAGGGAAGACAGTTCACTCAACGCCTCATCGAGAAGATAGGAAAAGGCAGAAAGCATTGAGTGCAGACAGCTCACTAACGCCTTCATATAGATGAAAATAAACTAAGTACAGAAGCGTTGAGTGAAGGCTATTCACTCAATGCCTCATCAAGATGATATGAAAGTCAAGTATGCATTGAGTGATGAAGGCTCACTCAACGCCTATCAACAGAAAGTTTGTCTAAGGACAAAAGTGTTGAGTGAAGGTCGTTCACTCAACGTTTCCTCAATAGAAATATTGGCTAAGTCCAAATGCATTGAGTGATGAAGGTTCACTCAACGCCTAATTTGAAAAACTATAAAAGTCTATAATTCATCGAGTGATGAATGATCACTCGACGCCTAATGGTATAGAAAATTGGCTAAGTGTTTTGGCACTGAGAGAAGGCTATTCACTCAACGCCTATGATGAGTCTTCTGTTTTTGACTAAGTCCACAGGTGCTGACGTCAGTAGAAATTCAAAACATTGCGGGAAGTCTACAATAAGCGACAAACGGTACTACATGCCTCCTATACTGCATTTAATGCAAAAACAAGATTGCAGCTACCAAATCTGAGTCGGCCCATGGCTCAAAGAGTCGTGGGATGACAGAATAGAAAAAGGGATCAGAATAGAGAGAAGAAAGTAACTTTTGGGATACGACTGGACTTCATCTTCTTCCTCTCGACACCATTATAGAGCCGAGTGAAGATGTTCCAACTATTGATCTTAAAGTTGAAACAAGTTAGTTGTTGTCATTCTCACCTTCAACTATAAGCACTGAGAAACTCTCTGAGAAAGAAGGAGCAGCAAGGGCTAACCCTAGCTGTAGCTACTTCACAGTTCAAACAGATTTTTCTTGAAAAACATTTTCTGGTGCTGTGAAGAAGAAGACTGGACTGAGCTACTTCAGTTCAGAAGAAGGTAGACATAGAGAAAATCTTTCTGGTGTCTAGTCATCATCAACACACTTTACTCTCTCTGTAGGATCCTTTGAATATGAGTGTAAGCCTAATATTATAAAGGATGAGTGTAGGATCTTTTGTAGATCTGATTAGTAGGATTCTGAGGTGAATCTGAGGTAGATTTTGGACATGATCTGAATTGTAAGGCAGTTTGCCTTAGGTAGGATCCTGGACTGGATCTAAGTTGTAGGGCGGTTTGCCTGAGGTAGGATCCTGGACTGGATCTGAGTTGTATGAAAGTTTGCCTGAGGTAGGATTTGGTTCAGATATGAGGTAGGAGATTACATCTCTGAGTTGTAGGGCTATCCTCCTAGCCTGAGTATAGGACTATTAACTTAGTCTAGGGTAGGTGATCTTTAGATCACTGAGCTATAGAAGCAAAGCTTGCTCGGAGTTGTAGGACTTTGTGCCTGAGGTAGGTCTTGTAGGAGACTAAGAGATCCAAAGGGATCTCATTTGTAAGCTCTTAGGAGACAAGTTTGGTGAAGTGCCTTGTTTAACAAACTGTTAGAAAGGTGTGAGGGATAATGGATGTACCCATAATCTGGAGAACCACTATAAATCTTGTGTGTGTTGTTTGTGCTTGTCTTAAAAGCTACTAAAATAAATCACAACACACCTTAAAATAGAAAAAGCACAAAAAATACCTAAAAACCTATTCACCCCTAGGTGTTTTGCTATCATTGAAAATAAAGACTTTCAAGTTGTATCAGAGGGAGGTTGCTCAAAAAGGACTTAAAAGTCTGAGTTGATCTCCAAGGGTAGCTAAAAGAATTGTACTTATGGGTTCAGGAGAGAGCCATAAGGAGATGAGATCCATGAAGCTTCCAATCTGTAGGAAGGAAAGCTTTTTGATCTGGAAGGAGAGGGTCAGACTTTTCATAGAAGCATTTTACCCAAGGATTTTTATAACTGTTCAAGAGGGACCCTTCATCCCTATGAAGATATCAGCACTGGATGCAACAGTCAAGACCTCCAAGAAGTATTCACAGATTACCAAGGATGAGGTCATTCTAGCCACCATGGATAAGAGAGCTCAGAACATCATAGTCAGTGCTATTGATGATTCTACATTCCAAAATCTTGTTCACTGCAAGACATCCAAGGAGATGTGGGACACCTTGGTTGTCTACATGGAAGACATTGAGGAGGTCATGGATGACAGAAAATCCCTGCTCAACCAAGAATATGAAGCCTTCAGACAAAATAAGAAGGATAGCATTGCAGAATGCTATGAATTTTTTTTCAAAATTATGAATGAGTTGAGGACCTATGAGAGGGTCTTCTGCCATTATGAGCTAAATGATAAGTTCCTTAGATCTCTAACTAGAGACTGGGACACAAAGATCTGTGACATCAGAGAGGTGACAAAGCTTGCTGATACTCCCCCTCACACACTATTTGGGAAGCTGCTCTCCTATCAGATGCAACTATCTGCCAGGATCAGCCTGGTCCAAAAGAGGTACAATCTCTATCTAGCTCCTCATTTGAGACTGGTTATAAGACTAGTCCCAATTCATAATAATCTTCATCCAATGATGAAGATGACTCTGAATCTAGAGAAGATGCCAATCAATTGATTTACAAGTATTGTTCCCTTCTAGATGCTTTGAAAAGAAGCAAGAAGTTGGCCAAGAAGCAAGCTGAGGAGATTATCTCCCTACAGCTACCTACTTTCCAGGAGTCTGAGTCAACATCCTTGCTGAATCAAAAAAGGGTGCTTATATTTGTACACCATAAATGGCTATTTATAACTCATAGATATTTGTACACCTTAAAATTATATTTGTACCCCGATAAACTATTTATACCCCAATTTTTGAAATTTTAAAATTCAAATAGAATGATCATTTTAAAGAGCAATAATTACATCATTCTCAAAACATATTGTAACACCGTAAGCCAAAATCAATTAACAAATAACCCAAAATCATTGTTTGACTCTCAACTTCAAATTTGTTATTAAGATTTCAAAACCTGCAAATAGATGAATGATGGCGAGGACCCCCCCCCCCCGCCATCCGTTCGTGCCGACATGGAGTTCTCGTTTGACCGCTGTCGCTACTTGTTCGTGGACGTTGATGGACGTTGCCGCAACCGCCGCCGCCACCGTCGCCGCAACCGTCACCGCTACCGTCGCCGCAACCGTCACTGCCGCCGCCGCCACCGTCGCGTCATCATGATTTAATGTTATTTCACACGTATGAAATAACATTATAATCCTTTCTAGTTTTCATTTTATAAGTGTTATAAATTTATAATTTAGCTGTTATAAATTTATAACCTTATTTGTTGTTGTCTTTCAATTTTAATTTTGTATTTTTCTTTTTGTTAAAACATTCTAAGGCTAGGATTAGTTTGATCTTGATGAAGGGTGGAGGAGTGAGGTGTCATTTTATATATATGTATGTGTGAGGGAGAGAGAGATATTGAAGAAGAAGAAAAAAAACCCTTATTGGATTTCGGTTTGCTGTAGCCGCCCCCTCCCGTTTTCTCTCGGCCTGTCCGAATCCCGCAACCAGATCTCTGGACTCGCCGCCCCCCCTAGCTGCTGCCACCCCTATTGGTGGTGCTCCAGTGCAGCCCGAAGACCTCCATCCTCCTCCGGTGTGACTCCGAAGAAGGCGGCTCGGTTCTCCCTCATCCGGTGCGACTCCGGTGACCCCCCTTTTGGAAGTGCGACTCTTCCATAGCTATCCTCCTCTCCTCCTCTTTAATTTCAGAACTTTGGGTAACGATTTCTCCCCCCAAATCTTGTGTGATTCCTCTTAAATTTGTGTGAGCTTGGTGGGATTGTGAATGCTAATTTTATCCTAAATGTTGTCTTAATTTGCATGTGTTAAAATCTGAATTTTACATTGCTTAAATTCCGAATTTCGCGAAGATTTCCGTAAGGGTAGGTCTTCTTGGGCGTCTGCAAATCGGGGTTTGTTTAGCCCTTGGATTTCGGACAAATCAAGAGGATTTGGTATATCCTCGTTGATTTATTTTGAGGGCCGATTACGGACTATTTTTGGATCGTGGCTTGAGTCCGGAACACCCTCCGTATTGATATAGAAATGCTTGGAAATGAATGCTTAGGTGTTGTGTTAGGGTATGCAATATGTATGTGGATGTTCGTGTAGGCTTGTTTGGGAGAAACCCACTTGTGAGATCGCGCCGTTACAAACAAAGCTCCGCCAAAATTTCCAATTCCGCACGCGCACTACGTGTTCGTAGAAATGCCTCTTAGGACGTTGTCAAAGCACTTTAGGTGTTCGAGTAAATGCCCCTTAGGTTTCCCCTTTGTTATTTTCAATGCTAGCATCGCGTAGGGGTGGCCTGCATCAATTTGGTATCAGAGGGAGGTTTGTCAATTTCTCAACTTGACAACGATCCGCTCGAACCAAGCTACCCCCACTTGCACTTAGGTACGTTTCGTTCATTTTAAAATTTTAATTTTAGTTATATAAAAACAAAAAAAAAACAAAAAAAAGTTTTAAGTGCTTTCCTAATTTGAATCCTTTTTTTCCCGTTAGTCTGTCATGGCACGCGTTGGGAGTCCCCTTCCCCTATGTTCCTCGGTCGGTGCCCTTCACAAGGAGATGAACTGCCAATGTGATGACATAAGAGATATGTTAGCACAACTTGGAGGTCGGCTTCCGACACTGCATCTTGATGCCCCTAGGCAACAGCTTAGGACCAATGTTCCTTCCAGTACGGTTAGTCAAGCGATTATGACACCACCATCGCGCACCTCTAGGCTTGTTAGAATTCCTGCTCCGACTTACGATGGGTTAGGTGAACCGCGAGTTTTCTTACATTGGGTGAATGATATGGAAGTTTATTTTGAGCAATATCGTCTTGTGGACCCCCACAGGATTCCCGTCGCGAGATTGCAATTAACTGGTCGAGCCCTGACCTTCTGGGTCAATGAGGAGAGATGTTTTGGACCGTCCTTCGTTGGCTCACTTGTAGGTTGGCAACTTATGAAGAATTTGTTTACGGATGAGTATTATCCCTCATACTGCCGTTCTCAGTCTTCTGGTTATCCGAGTGTAGCACCGCCTAAGATTTTGCCTATACCGAACAAGCACATTCCCCCATACACCCGTATGAGGACGTATCATGATTTTATTTCTCCCCGCCGGGACACTAGACCTCTTTTTGATTATAGGAGTGATGATAGGCCTCGCGTTAGATCCGTTCCCCAAAAGGATCCTATCATTTTGAGTATACCTACACCGGCCGTGCGGGAACTGGAGCATCTTAGGTCCCCTGTTCCGCCTTCTATTGTTATCACGACTAGGGATGTTATCCAGTCGAAGGTTAGGCATAGGAAGCCAGTTAAGGTTGCCAAGGAGAAGGCTTTATGTTATGCTTGTGGTGTGACTGGACACTATGCCGTGACATGCCCCACCAAGCCTAGGGCTTCAGCTATGTTAGTCTCCACTTTGGAGCCACCCCAGACTACTTTTGAGATTGCTGCTGATCCTGATCTGGACGTTGGTGTGGTATCTCCTGATTTTGTTGAGGATGTCCAGTTAGATGAGAGTATCTTGGCATGTTCGATAGTGCCCGATGATTCTGCCGATTTTTCTGACGATGAGGAGACTGGATATCCTAGCGACTTGGATGATGATTTTTGGGATGTTGATGAGGCTTTGACTTGTGAGAGTACCCCTTTAGCCACTATATGTCTTGTTAGTGATATTTCAGTTCACCCTACTATTGAGTACCCTTTTGAGTCTATGATCCCTATGTCGAGTGTGCCTCGATCTGATTTTTCTGAAATTAAATCTGAGCTATCTGTGGAGCCAGAGATTGAGGATTTCTCAATTATTATTTTGGATGAGTTTCCTCCTGAGGGTAGGGTATCCTTGGACGATTATTCTGATGTTTGCCCGGATGTGAGTTTCCCGGATGAATGTCCCTTGATTGAGTCACCGTTGTGTGAGGTTCATTTGGATTTGGATTTAGTCCCGGGCTCGATTTTACCGACCCACACTCCTGCTTGTGTGCCTACATTTGATATCATTTTAGGACGTGGATCCGCTAGTCATAGTCTATGCTTTTATGATACACCTATTTGGATACCCCCTACACTAGCGTTGGCCCCTCGTTTAGATGTTCACGAGCTGATCTTAATAATCGTTGATCTTGTCACTGCACCACTTTATCCTGCTCATGCTTCATACGAGACGGATCACTTCACGAGATATCTCTCGACGGATAGTGTTTTGTTGGTGACTTTGCTTGATCTCCCTAGGCTTGTGCATTTTGATTTGGTGTCTTTACGATATTGTCACCCATCAAGTCACCTTGCACATTATTTTCATTCGCCCCGACAAGAACTTCATGTATACAGGGCACCGCCTTATACCTGTGCCTTTACTTTGCTTCACTTGCACGACTATACATTCTGGAGAGCCTCTGACTACGGAGTGATTGATCGGAGTTTAGTCTTGTCGGCCCTCAAGTGGATACCTTCGGGTCCTGTAATGAATTTCACACGTTGGAGCGCCGATCCTTACATAATTTTCCCGAATTTCGGATTTAATGCAATTTTTTCGGATTTTTACGGTCCATTCGGTGTTTCACCGTGTTTCAACTTTTCGGATTTAATTTTGCATATCTTGTTTCCACCTGTGTGGCTTTCTCCGACGTTTCCCTCTTCCACTTCAGATTCTCTTGGGTTGAGAGGTGAGATTTTTTCCGTGTCGCTCTTCCAGTTGGGTTTTCTGGTTCTCGCATTGGATGGTAAGAACTGCACTGTTTTTCTTTATGCTGACACATCTGCGAGATTTTCTGCTGTTCTTGCTCATGACAGGTTCTGTTCTATTGCGGACGCCCCGTGGATGTCTGCTCTCGCTATGCCACCTGTGGATGTTGTTGTCTCCTGCTATTCTCTCACTGGCCACTCATCGGTGATGAGTGATTTTGAGCGGGGGAGGATTGATGGCGAGGACCCTCCGCCATCCGTTCGTGCCGACATGGAGTTCTCGTTTGACCGCCGCCGCTACTTGTTCGTGGACGTTGATGGACGTTGCCGCAACCGCCGCCGCCACCGTCGCCGCAACCGTCACCGCTACCGTCGCCACAACCATCACCGCCGCCGCCGCCACCGTCGTGTCATCATGATTTAATGTTAGTTCACACGTATGAAATAACATTATATTTCTTTCTAGTTTTCATTTTATAAGTGTTATAAATTTATAATTTAGCTGTTATAAATTTATAACCTTATTTGTTGTTGTCTTTCAATTTTAATTTTGTATTTTTCTTTTTGTTAAAACATTCTAAGGCTAGGATTAGTTTGATCTTGATGAAGGGTGGAGGAGTGAGGTGTCATTTTATATATATGTATGTGTGAGGGAGGGAGAGATATTGGAGAAGAAGAAAAAAAACCCTTATTGGATTTTGGTTTGATGTAGCCGCCCCCTCCCGTTTTCTCTCGGCCTGGCCGAATCCCGCAGCCAGATCTCTGGACTCGCCGCCCCCCCTAGCTGCTGCCGCCCCTGTTGGTGGTGCTCCAGTGCAGCCCGGCGACCTCCATCCTCCTCCGGTGTGACTCCGAAGAAGGAGGCTCGGTTCTCCCTCATCCGGTGCGACTCCGGTGACCCCCCTTTTGGAAGTGCGACTCTTCCATAGCTATCCTCCTCTCCTCCTCTTTAATTTTAGAACTTTGGGTAACGATTTCTCCCCCCAAATCTTGTGTGATTCCTCTTAAATTTGTGTGAGCTTGGTGGGATTGTGAATGCTAATATTATCCTAAATGTTGTCTCAATTTGCATGTGTTAAAATCTGAATTTTACATTGCTTAAATTCCGAATTTCGCGAAGATTTCTGCAAGGGTAGGTCTTCTTGGGCATCTGCAAATCGGGGTTTGTTTAGCCCTTGGATTTCGGACGAATCAAGAGGATTTGGTATATCCTCGTTGATTTATTTTGAGGGCCGATTACGGACTATTTTTGGATCATGGCTTGAGTCCGGAACACCCTCCGTATTGATATAGAAATGCTTGGAAATGAATGCTTAGGTGTTGTGTTAGGGTATGCAATATGTATGTGGATGTTCTTGTAGGCTTGTTTGGGAGAAACCCACTTGTGAGATCGCGCCGTTACAAACAAAGCTCCGCCAAAATTTCCAATTCCGCACGCGCACTACGTGTTCGTAGAAATGCCTCTTAGGACGTTGTCAAAACACTTTAGGTGTTCGGGTAAATGCCCCTTAGGTTTCCCCTTTGTTATTTTCAATGCTAGCATCGGCGTAGGGGTGGCCTGCATCAATGAAGATCATCATGTGATCTCAAAATAATAATAATATTCGACTAAGACATTGCAAAATAATGAATGAACATTTTTCAGTATAATATCACACAATATATATTGAATGTTTATTTTATTTTGAAAATTTAAATAAATTATTCATCTTTACTGGAGAAATTACAGCTCAAATACATGGAAATCCAGATTTTAAATACTGTTAAAAATCATATCGTTGCCTCTGAGATCTTTGGTTCGATATTTTCCCATCGCAATTACTCGCTTGAAGGCGATTTCCAGTCAATCTGTGAATGAGGCAAACTAGAGATTCCTCGACATCATGACCAACGAGAGGAGGGACACATGGCTCACATTCTTTTCAACCACAAGCTTCTCGTCGTCGACATTGCCGACCGATGCGCCTTGCTAGAAAACTGCATGGTATTTTCTGACGTTACCTGAAATAAAATCTGAGGAGGCAAATAAGGCGACAAAGGAGGAATTTGGATTAGCAGAATCCCCCCAACGTTGGTCGCTAGACAGGAGGATCGGCAACGAGAACGGGAATGGAGGATGGTCCGCTAGTTTAAAGGAAACCAGCGAACTGCACGACGGCCGGAGGCAACACCAGGTGGAGGAAACGCCGAGCGGAAGAGCCGCGGGCCTGCGACTTCTTAGGGTATCAAAGAGAAAGGCATGAGATGAGGGCTGAAAATGCGGTACAAATATTAGATTTTAGGGTTTAAAAAAGAGGAGTTTTATTAAGATGAATGGTGTGTGAATAGCCATTAATGGTGTACAAATATCAGCACCCATCAGAAAATGAGGGAAGTCAGCCAACTGAAGGCTATCTCAATTATCTAGATTGGGACCATCAACAACAAGAACAGGATCATTAGGGATCTTGAAGAGAAACTCTAGAGAGAGAAAAGATTGTGGTTAGTTACTCTAAGACTAAGTTAGTGTTGCCCTTGACAGATTCCTTCACCTCTCAAAAGGATAAGAGGGGTTTGGGATTCAAAGGAAACACTAGAGTTTCCCATCCCAAAGGGAAAGACAAAGTCCAAATTTTGCCCCAGACATCTAAGCCTCCCATCTCTTTCAAGAAAGTGATGTTACCATCAAGCTGGTATGAACAAGAGAGTTTATATGGTCACTAGGTGAATGTAAGATCCATAAATGTGAACAAAATGTTCACAGCTATGGTGGAAGCTAGATATAACAAGGAGATTAGTGCCTTTAAGGCTCCCCATGAGGAAATTCAAATGGCCCATCATGGACCATTCATATTTGGTGCACCAGCCCCCATACTCATGATTGTTAGGCCCATTGATCATATTGTTCCATATTTGTATAAGTCAAACAAGTCAATGGTATACATATAGATGTATTTGATGCATGTTCTAAGTTCAATGTGTGCAGGATGTTCTTTGTCACAGTGATTAGATAGGTTGTTTAAGTTAAAGTGACAGGTGGACACAGGGAAGAATACTGGGAAGAAAGAAATTTTTCTAAATCCACAGACGTTGAGTGAAGGCAGTTCACTCAACGCCAGATGTCAAAAAGTGCTGTGTAAAGCATGGGCAGTCAAAGTCTGACTGTTGACAAAGCAGAATTTTGGTTAAGTCCACAGGCATTGAGTGAAGGCAGTTCACTCAATATCATATAACAAGAGGCAATGAGTAAAGCTCTGACAGTCGAAGCTTCAGCATTGGCAAGGAAGATTTATGGTTAAGTCCAGAAGCGTCGAGTGAGGATAGCTCACTCGATGCCTGAAGAAAGAAGCGTCAAGTAAAGCTCCATGTTGTCAAAGCCAGAGAAACTTAGAGAAATCTGACCAAGGCCAGAAGCATTGAGTGAATCTAGTTCACTCAACGCCAAGCTCAAAAATCATCGACAGAACAAGCTTCAATCAAAGCTTCAGAAGATGTAGACAAAAAATCTATCTAAGTCCAAATGTGTTGAGTGAGAACAATTCACTCAATGCCAACTCAACAGAGAAATCAGCTAAGTAAAAAAGTGTTGAGTGAAAGTAGTTCACTCAATGCCTCATTGAGAAGACAGGCAAAGGTAGAAAGCATTGAGTGAAGACAGCTCACTCAACGCCTTCATACAGATGAAAATCAACTAAGTAAATAAGCATTGAGTGAAGACTATTCACTCAATGCCTCATCAAGATAACAGGAAAGTCAAGTATGCGTTGAGTGATGAAGGCTCACTCAACGCACTCAAGGTTTATCACCAATATGTTTGTTTAAGGACAAAAGCATTGAGTGAAGGTCGTTCATTCAACGCTTCCTCTACAGAAATTTAGGCTAAGTCCAAATGCATTGAGTGATGAAGGTTAACTCAATGCCTAAGCTGAAAAACTATAAAAGTTTATAATTCATCGAGTGATGAATGATCAGTCGATGCCTAATGGTACAAAAAATTGGCTAAGTGTTTTGGCGCAGAGTGAAGGATATTCACTCAACGCCTATGATGAATCTTCTATTTTTGACTAAGTCCACAGGTGCTGACGTCAGCAAAAATTCAAAACATTGTGGGAAGTATATAGCAAACGACAAACGACGCCACATGCCTCATGTACTGCATTTAATACAAAAGCAAAATTGCAGCTACCAAATCTGAGTGGGCCTATGGCTCAAAGAGCCGTTGGACGGCGGAATAGAAAAAGGGATCAGATAAGAGAGAAGAAATTAACTTTCGGGATACGACTGGGCTTCATCTTCTTCCTCTCGACACCATTACAGATCCAAGAGAAGTTGTTCCAACTACTGATCTGAAAGTTGAAACAAGTTAGATATTGTCATTCTCACCTTCAACAGAAAGCATAGAGAAACTCTCTGAGAAAGAATTAGCAGCAAGGGCTAACCCTAGCTGCATCTACTTCACAGTTCCAGTAGATTTTTCCTGAAGAACATTTTCTGGAGCTCTGAAGAAAAAGATTGGACTGAGCAACTTCAATTTAGAAGAAGGTAGACACAGAGAAAATCTCTCTGGTGTCTTGTCATAATCAACACACTTTACTCTCTCTGTGGGATCCTTTTGATCTGAGTGTAAGCCTGATATTATAAAGGCTGAGTGTAGGATATTTTGTAGATTTGAGTGGTAGGATTCTGAGGTGAATCTGAGATAGGATCCTGGATTGGATCTGAGTTGTAGGGCAGTTTGCCTGAGGTAGGATCCTGGACTATATATGAGTTGTAGGGCAGTTTGCCTGAGGTAGGATCTGGTTCAGATCTAAGGTAGGAGATTACATCTCTAAGTTGTAGGGCTATCCTCCTTCCCTGAGTGTAGGAGTATTAACTTAGTCTGAGGTAGGTGATCTTTGGATCACTGAGCTGTAGGAGCAAAGCTTGCTACGAGTTGTAGGGCTTTGTCCCTGAGGTAGGTCTTGGAGGAGACTAAGAGATCCTGAGGGATCTGAGTTGTAAACTCTTAGGAGTTGAGTTTGGTGAAGTTTATTGTCTAACAAACTGTTAGAAAGGTGGGAGGGATAGTGGATGTACCCATATTCTGGGGAACCACTATAAATCTTATTTGTTTTGTTTGTGCTTGTCTTGAAGCTACTAAACTAAATAACAACACACCTTTAAACAGAAAAAACACAAAAAAGACTTAAAAACAGATTCACTTTCTAGGTGTTTAGTTATCCTTGAAAATAAAGACTTTTAGCCTCCTCGCCGTATAGCCTGCGGGGAGGTACTATGCTTGGAAGGCCTCGAGCTCGGCAGATGTAGTCTTTGCTTTTGGGAAATAGTGATTGACAAAATTCGCGCCGCAATGCGTGCGGATATCCTCGCTTCTCACACGAACCATCCTATCTAGCGAGGCGAGTAGATAGAACGCTAAACAAAAAGGAAATCCAGGATTTATCTTGAGCGGATTTGGCGTCGTCCGGTAGGCAAGACAACATTATCTTTATGGATTTACCGCCGATGCTGGGGCGAATCGACCCACCGACTTCGAGGCGGTGAGCCAGGATTGTGGACTCAATAATGTTTGATAAGGGCGGGGCAGTTGTATAACACACCAAAAATGGAAACATAACTTTTGGTAGCTATCGCCGGGCGACAGTGGGTATCGATGGCGATAGCGATAGCACTCGATGCACTCGATGCTTTTAAGCATTGAGTAAACTCAAAGAATCGTCGAGTAAGAGACTATCGTATGACGATAGTGGGTATCACTCGGCAATACTGCTCAACGCACTCAATGCTCTCAATGAATCGTTAAGTAGACTCAACGCACTTGATGCTTTCGATGAATAGTCGAGTGAGCTATCGTGTGGCGACAGTGGGTATCACTGGGTGATACTGCCACATATGCTAGCCACGAATCAGATGGTCGGGAGGAGGTCGAAGAGTGGTGGTTGATTGGGGTCAAAGCGGCTACAGACGATATCGCCCAGGCGATAGCGCATATCGCCAGGCGATAGCGTTAGTTTTGAATTGTCAGCTAAAATCGTGGCCTTTGCTTCCTTTTGATGAACTGAGTCTGTGGCGGGATTAATCCTTAGGCCACTTAATCAGAGGAGAGGTGGAGAGAAGTCTTATTTTCCTACTCTGTCTCTCTTCATCTTCAATTTCTCTCTTGGAAGAAGGAGCTAAGGAAGAAGGTTGAGGATGAGCTCAGCAAAGCTTGGTGAAAGCGCTCCTATGGTCGGAAGCAAGAACCGAGGATAGGTCTGTAGAGAGGAATGAGAGGTGCTCCTTTCCAACTATACAGAAAAGCATTCATGACTCCGAAGAAAACTACAAGGGTAACGATCTTCCTTCTTGGACAAGTGAAATCCTCCTTTTGCATATGCATGGAATCCCCCACCAAAAGGTGGAGAATCGAGGAGATTTCGATGGGTCTGAAAGATAATACTATGGGTAGATAATCACCTAGAGGGGGGTGAATAGGTGAATTTTTAGGTTACTTTATCAGATATTTATCACTTAACTAATTTTGCAATTACAAAGACTTAGATCACAACACAAGCAAAAGTAATCCACAACACACAACACCCACATAATTTATAGTGGTTCTCCTATCTAGGGTAAACCCCCTTTCCCCCTTCTTCCTCACTAGTAATATGCTAGATGAGGTTATAAATCCTCCTCTTTAACTCAGATCCAAAGATCCTACATGCTTAGTTTCTGTTAAGAAACCTACACTCAAACCAACAGGTCCTACCTCAGAGATTATCCCAATCTCCTACTTCAGGTCCCTCAAGAACCCTACCTCAGCCTTTATAAAATAGGCCTACAACTCAGTGATTCACTCAAACCACCTACCGAAGTTCGCTAAAGAATCCTACCTCAGCCTTTATAAAATAGGCCTATAACTCATAGATAAGATCTCCTACCCACTCAGATCTTAAGGAGATCTTACAAAATATAGAGATAAAAATGAAAAATGAAATTCTCAGAAAACAGAAAATCCATAATCTGATATATCTGTTAGCACAGATTCTTCAATTCAGCAACAATGAATGTCTTTTTGATAAATCAGCTGGCTGAAAAGTTGCTTCTCTGGATCTGCAATCTTCTTGATGTTGATCAGCTTGATTTCCTTGAAGAAATTGTAGATCAGATCCACCTTAATCTTCAGATCAACTTGGTGAAAAGATCTGGAGATTTTCTTGAAGACCTTCGTCTTCCTCCTCCTCCTCGGGATTGTAATAAGAATGAGAATTTTTGTTTTCTTTTTCGATTCTCTCTGTTGGTGTAGACAACCCCTCTATTTATAGCCTTCATGGATGGTTGGTAACTGAATGATGACAACATCGTCTGATATCATACTTCAAATTCTCCCCTTAAATAGTTTCTGTTGAAGTATCACATTATTGTAGCTGAAGTGACAGTTCTTACTTATCTTGACACTTCTGTGTTGACTCTGCACATCTTCAGAAACATAAGTGTCGAGATGTCCAAAGTGTCTCGACACTTGTGTCGAGACATCTTAGCAGTCTCGAAACAATTCTACTTGAAAGAATTTTCATCTGAAACTTGAGAGTGTCGAGACAGTTTACTTGTCTCGACACAACCATCTTCTGTGTCAACCTCTTTAATTCTGCTTAGTATCGAGACAGTTAGATTGGCTCGACACAACTGTCTGCATGATGTCTATATATTTTAATTCTGCCTTATGTCGAGACTTCTATACTTTAATCTTTCATTGTGTGGAGACAGTTGGTTTGCCTCGACACTATCTTACTTAGTAGAATTTCCTGTCTTCTTTGTGTCGAGACAGCTGTATTGTCTTGATACAACTGTCTTAAGCTTTATTGTGTCAAGTAAGCTGACTTATTTTGACACTGCTTACTCAGTCTTCAAGGTGTCGAGACAACTGACTTGTCTCGACACTGTAAGACCCCCCCTTTTTTTTTCAACCACCGGGGTCTTAGCCCAGAATTGCCGCTTTGCGGTGGCACCGACTCACGGGAAGGCAACCACTACAAAATGTCAATTCTGCCGGCCCTTTTCGATCACAAGAGAGAGAAATATTTATACAAAAATGTAAACAAGTCCACAAAAACATGTAAATAAAAGTGAAATCATATCCAGTCCATCAATAGATAATAATAGGAAAATAGATAAATGGGCTCGAGCCCAGTACATCAGAGTCCTCACTACAAGTCGCTCATCGCGGAAGCTAAGAAAAAACTAATCACTCACGGAGCTGGTCGCAGGTGCACCAGTGCTAGACTATCCCACCTCCATGCGCACCGTACTCCGCTGGTGCTGGTCCCTGGATTGCTGGTCCCTATCTCCCATCCGGAGCTCCTGTAATGTGTGGTTCGAAAACCATTAGTCATAAAGACTAAGCCCTATCATCCCCTACCCCTCCCACCACGGCTCCTAAGCACCGGGCGAAGAGTAGGAAAGGGAAGCTACAAAAGTGGAGAATAACCAAGCAGGTGACAGGGAAGCTAATCTAATAGTTATTTAGAATGAAATAGGTCTAACAATCCTACGACAGTAAGTAATAAGGAGAGCAATTAATAAGTAGCAATTTGTATAAAAAGACAGCTAGAGAACAGTAAGTAAACAAGCAGGTAAATAAGTATGTAACCTTAACTTATATGAATGCCCATACAAACTTATAAGTTCAGGGGTCTTCTGCAAGGCTCCCATCGTATAAAAAGTCCCATACCGATTTATACGTTGGGGTGTCGGTTGTATGCAATTATGAGTGTAGTGATATGCTATGCCATGATTCATGCAAGTGCAACTCACGCACACGACTCTATGCGCACAGACCTTTAGTTCCCCCTGTTCGGGCAGCTAGCTTCACTCCCAGGAACCTCCGTAGTGGCAAACAGAGATATTGGGTCGGGCCCCCCACTCCTAGGCGGGTATCCACACTACCAGGCCTAGCCCTTCCGTACGCCCCTAGAAGAACACAACCTAGAGTATCCGCGTACTACTGCTGGCTGTACCCACCAGACTTTCTTTGGCTAAGTGTCCCACACCGCCGAGTCAGCGTACCGATGTCGGTGTGAACGACAGTCAGATACCGAAGACCCACCACCTTTATTCTGTACTCCAACCCTCGAGCCCTCGGCCCCCCGGACAGTCCTGTCTGTGCATCTACCTTCGGAGCTACTGTCTGAATGGCAACCAATCCTATTATTCTACTTTCCTAGCTATCGGGGAGTGTGTATGTGCAACCCTAGTTATACTAGTTGCTCTTTTAATTTATTATTCTTATGGTTTACGTTAGCCCAGGACTGCCCCCGGCATACCCCGTGAAGGGCTCTCAAGGGGCACTAGGAACCAAGACGGCGGCATTACAGCCCGAAGTTCCCTTTCGCAAGGCACTTATTATTATTGGTTGATCTCCCTTAACCGACCCTCTTTTAGTTACTTTAGTTCTAACCCTAGAGTATTAAGACTCTTCCTCTTCTTCCCGGGATGGACGATCTTTCGTCGTTCCAGTACTCCCTTATCCTTAACCAGTCTCACACTCTACTTATCCTGACTTCCAATGATGAACTCAATCTTAGCTTGCCCTACCAACCATCAACTACCAGAATTCCGTGGTTTTACTATATGCAGACCATCCTAAGCTATATGAGATACACAAGGGAAGTTACTCCAAATTGACTTCCAAATCTCCTATAATATTTACTGGAGGTCTACCATAACACAATTTGTCTAAATCCAGAAACCTACAATTTTCCTAATTAATCTGATATTTATTTCATTTTCTTAAAGGATGGGCCATGGGTCATTTTAAACATGAACTACATGATCCTCCTAAGTAATGACTACCCAAAAATCATGATCATTAAATAACAGCAAGATAACCTCAAATACAAGTTTTCAGAATTTTACAGAAAGTATTTAGCCTCTAAATAATTTATCCAGTATAAACACGTTAATCCTACGTAAAGAAGGAAGTACTGAAATTATTCATCGGAAAATTATAGAAAAATTACTAGTCAGTAGTATGATATAGAAAAGATTTTTGTGCAAAAAATCATAATTTTACCAGCTTGCTAAACACCACTAAAGATTTAATCAAATATTCAAGGTAAAACATACTTAATGAAGCAAGCCTTAGAATTAGACTTCCAAAAATCCCATAAAAATTCACAGAGATTTAAAATCATAATAAACGTTCTCTGCTTAAATTTCATCAATTTCCAGGAAGTGTGTATTCCATAATAAAGTTTCTAAGCAAATCATTCATGCTTCTAAATCGTTAATGAAGTATCCAAAATAATGATCTTAAAATTCATAGAAAAATATCCAGAGCTTGTACCATTCCTATAATTCACTCTACCCAATTCTCATCACTTTTCAATATGATTTAGTGTCATTGCCTATATCTACAAGTTTTGCACCCTAAACTAGGGTTAGATTATTAGGTATCCCAACAGTCTCCAAATCTACTAAGATTTTACCCAGAGGACTATAATGTCCCTATGGTCATCTTCACTAAATTTTGAGTCAATTCAAGGTCATTTGACCCCATGACCTTCACAAGCCACCAAGATCCATCCTTAGAGTTTGGCCTTGGTTCTTAGGGCCAACTTACCCCGATCCACCTCAAACTCTATGAGGGGGTGCTAGAGAATATTACTAGCCAGTGGTAAAAATCTCAGCCTCTGTTGAGGTGATCTGACCACTCAAGTCCCAAAAGTGCACCTTTAACCTAAGACCCCTTACTAGGGCAAAACTTAGGTTTGATCATTTCTAATCCAAACCATTTCCAAATGAGATGAAAAATTATACCAAAACTTATGGTGAACCCAGGGACCACTCACCACAATTTGGGAGGGTTTGGAAATTTTTTAACCATCTAATTAAATTAAGCTAGGATTATTGAATTTTTCTAAAAACTATAGAAAAATATTTCCCAAAAATCCTAATTTTTTGGGCAGCATCTAGATATAAATAAGATTAAGCCACACCCCAAATTTCAAGTCATTTTGATGACTGGTTTGGAGTGGGGAATTTTTCTAAGGTCAGGACAGCCCTATGGATAGACCTCACCAAAAAGGGTGCTGTGGTCTAACCAGGACTCCAAATTGAGTGAAATTAATTTAATTTAAACTAGACTTCAAGGACTACATTTTCTCTGTTGACCACTCTTCCTGTAGGAGCCTCTAGGTATTTTTCCCAAATTATCTAAAATGACAGATATTTCATTCAGAAATTGTTTTAAAAATAAAATCTAATTTAACGGCACTGTTCATCTTCTTCTACAGCCCGAAACCAGTGCCCTGAAACTTAATTTCCTGTAGCTTTTCCAAGCTATTTTCCGGCCATCCAGCCATCTCCCTGGTCGGCCACCACCACCACCACCTCTGTTGAGGTGAGGGCTATCGTCGGGCGGCGGCACGGCCGCCGGAGAGGCGGTTTCCGGCGAACCCGCCACCTTGAAATTTTCAGAAAAGCATGGAAAACGCTCACCCGATCCGGCTCTTTTGAGCCCGATATCTCTCCTAACGATTTCTAAGATCTATCCGCAGAAGAAGAGGGAGGGGAGGACCTTGTTCGCGGGCTGGAGGCGTGCAGAGCGTCGGGAAGCCATTGGTGCGGTGGTGGTGTCGGCGGAAATTCTTCAACAGCAAGGGGGAAATCTGAAACAGTTTGATGGAGAGTGTAACCTTTTCCCCTTGATCTTAGGAGTCTTTTATAGATCAGCAAGTGGGGAGGGGAAAGGATGAAACGTTCATGGCCATTAATATTTCCCTTAATGACGTTTCAGTTATGGCTAAGGCAGTTGAAACGCTGGAGATGAAGAGGTGTTTGCCAGGTGGCGATTTCCTATTGGACCAACATTTCCTTAATTATTTACATAATTAAAGTAGGAAACGGCCCATACATACTCTTGGTTTTCATTCCAATAGTCAGAATTTATTATGACGTCGGTTACCGAAATTTCCAGTCTGGATGACGTTTCGGCCTTGGTCACGGGCGTGATACATAGGTCACGGGCGTGACAGGCCCGGTTAGCCAATTCTGGGTTCGACGATCGTCGAACTGAGATCGACGATCGTCGAAGGGTGGTCACGGGCGTGACACCTGGGTCACGGGCGTGACTGGCCCGTGTGGCCAATTCTGGGTCGACGACCGTCGAACTGAAATCGACGATCGTCGAGCGTGGTCACGCACTATGTCACGGGCGTGACATTACGGGTCACGGGCGTGACATGCCTGGTGACTAATTCTGGGCCGATGACCGTCGAACTGAAATCGACGATCGTCGAACGTGGTCACGCCCTATGTCACGGGCGTGACTCTGTGGGTCACGGGCGTGACAGGCCATGAGGCAAATTCCGCGCCCGACGATCGTCTACCTGAGATCGACGATCGTCGAAGGAGTCACGCCCCAGGTCACGGGCGTGACACCTGGGTCACGGGCGTGACAGGGCCGGGTGGAAAATTCTGCGCCCGACGATCGTCTCCCTGAGATCGACGATCGTCGAATGAGTCACGCCCTAGGTCACGGGCGTGACGGGTCGGTCACGAGCGTGACCAACCCGTGACCCGAAATCTTGGTCGATTTATTTCAATTTTGTGGCTCCCTAGGGTTCTACCACAACCAACCGACTCCTAGGGGTCTAGCCGGAAATGGGATGTTACAAATCCCAATAAACAAAACAAAGATTTCGTCCCCGAAATCAAGGTTAAGCCCACGGGACTCTAATCGGGAAAAGAAGCTTGTAACATCCCATGAGAATTATAGAAATTACATCTCTACGTTATGTTTGCTTTGTGCGGTTTCAAATCTAAGATTAATTCGCTCACTTAACTAGGTATATACACCCTAATAAACAAAAGATTAGCCTATATTCTTGAAGTTTCAGTCCCATTGGTTTAAAAAAAACAAGGAGGCAAATTGATTGTCCAGAGGGGTTGTGAGGTATACCTGACGAAAAAGTTCCGGGTATTTTTGCCGCATCAAGTCCTGTGGCTCCCATGTATGCTCCTCCTGCCCATGATTGTTCCACAGAACCTTGACTAACGGGACCTTCTTTCGTCGCAAGACCCGTACTGCTGTATCGTCAATCCTGATAGGCTCCAAGTTGACTGACCGATCCGAGGCCACCAGGCCATCTGCCGAGGGAATCAGCTGCTCAGGGCGTAGCAGAGCCCTACGAAGTGAGGAGACGTGGAAGATGTCATGCAATCCCGCTAACTCCGGCGGTAGCTCCAGTCTATAGGCTAAGGGGCCGATCCACTCCAGGATCCTATAAGGCCCCATATATCTCGGACTGAGCTTCTTCCGCCCACGCACCCGCGAAACTCCGTGCATCGGCCGTATTTTCAAGAAAACTCGGTCCCCCACCTGGAACTCCACTTGACGATGCCTCGCATCGTAGTATTTCGCCTGTCTGCTCTGGGCTTCCAACATCCTGTCCCGGATATATCTAATCTGAGCATCTGTATCTCCCACAAACTCCGAGCCCAGTGCCTGCGGATCCTCATCTTGAACCCATGATAGTGGGGTCCTGCACCTCCTTCCGTACAACGCCTCGTATGGAGCCATGCCTATGCTGGAATGATGAGCGTTGTTGTACGAAAACTCGACCAGTGGCAGCAATCTCTCCCAAGGCTCGCCACGGTCCAAAATACATAGTCGCAACAGGTCCTCCAGTGTACGGTTGGTGCGTTCTGTCTGTCCATCGGTCTGAGCGTGAAAAGCTGTGCTGTATGTCAACCGTAAACCCAGATGGGCCTGGACTGACCTCCATTCCCTGGATGTAAACCGCCCATCCCGATCCGAAACGATAGTCTTGGGCACCCCATGATAACGTACAAAATGCTCAATGAACCTCCGTACTAATACACTGACAGGTGCGCCCTTTGCCACTGGGATGAATCTGGCCACCTTTGTCAGCCTATCCACTATCACCCAGATCGAGTCATTCCCCGCACGGGATCGAGGTAGCCCATGTATGAAGTCCATGGCTATATCCTCAAACTTCCACTCCGGCACCGGAAGCGGCTGCAGCAAGCCTGCCGGGTTCCTACACTCCGCCTTCACGAGCTGGCAGGCCTCGCAATGCGTCACAAAATACGTAATATCTTTCTTCATACCCGGCCAGTACATTGTCCTCTTCAAATCCTTTACCATCTTGGTGATCCCCGGGTGTACCGAATACCGGCTGCAGTGAGCTTCCGTCAGAATGTTCTCCCGGATCCGTCCTCCTGCTGGTATGTAGACTCTGCCCCGGAAACACAGAAGCCCATCCCTCAAAGAGTAATCTCCTGTCGTGCCTTCCTCCAAGGCTCGGAATATCGGCTCAGCTCTCTCATCCAGCATCTGCCCATCTCTGATGCGGTCTCGAATGTCATCAGTAGTAGCCATCGACCCCAGGTACTCCATGTACAGCTCCGGGTCATCCTCAGACACTAGCGAAATCTGCATCTCCTCGAATGATCTAATCAACTCCAAGGCCATCAGCTGCGGGCCTACTCCTGTCGTACTCGCTCTCCGGCTCAGAGCATCCGCGACCACGTTTGCCTTCCCTAGATGGTAGTGCATGGTATACTGGTAGTCCGACAGAAACTCCACCCAGCGTCTCTGTCTGATGTTTAACTCCTTCTGGGTGTCGACGTACTTCAGATTCTTGTGGTCGGAGAAGATATCACAATGTACTCCGTAGAGATAGTGTCGCCAGATCTTAAGAGCAAAGATGACTGCCCCCATCTCCAAATCGTGCACGGGGTAGTTCTGCTCGTGCTGCTTCAACTGACGGGAGGCATAAGCTATTACGTGCCCATTATTCATCAGAACGGCACCCATCCCTTGATAGGAAGCATCTGTATATACCTGGAATCCCTCCTTCCCTGATGGAAGAGCAAGGATGGGGGCCGAGGTGAGACGATCCTTCAGCTCCTGGAAGGCAAATTCGCATCGAGGCGTCCAGATAAAAGGGGACTCCTTCTTCGTCAGAGATGTAAGAGGGAGGGCAATATGAGAGAACCCCTCGACGAACTTCCGGTAGTAACCGGCAAGTCCCAAGAAACTTCGAACATCCGTGGCCGACTTTAGTGATGGCCAATCCCGTACTGCCTGGATCTTTGCCGAATCCACTGCCAGACCTGCTCCACTGATGACATGGCCCAGAAAGGCCACCTCCTTTAGCCAGAACTGGCACTTGCTGTACTTGGCATACATCTCATGCTCACGCAGCTTCTCCAAGGTCAAGGCCAGATGTCTCGCGTGCTCCTCCTCCGTCCTTGAATAGATGAGGATGTCGTCGATGAATACGATGACGAAGGCGTCCAGATACTCTTCGAACACCCTATTCATCAGGGCCATGAATGCGGAGGGTGCATTCGTGAGCCCGAACGGCATCACTGTAAACTCGTACAAGCCGTATCTACTATTGAAGGCCGTCTTCGGGATGTCCTCCTCCCGAATGCGAAGCTGGTAGTACCCTGACCTCAGATCCAGCTTTGAGAACCAATGGGCTCCCTCCAGCTGGTCAAATAGCTCGTCTATCCGTGGTAAGGGATAAGTATTCCTGACTGTCAACCTGTTCAGATCCCGGTAATCGATGCATAGTCGAAGGGTCACGTCCTTCTTCTTAACGAACAGCACTGGAGCTCCCCACGGTAAAGAGCTAGGCCGAACGAACCCGACCTCCACTAACTCCTGAAGCTGGCTTCGGAATTCCACCAACTCCTTTGGGGCCATTCGATAGGGAGCTCTGGATACCGGCTTAGCCCCCGGTACGAGCTGAATCTGAAAGTCCTTCTATCAGTGCGGGGGTAACCCTGGTAGCTTCTCTGGAAACACGTCGGCGAAGTTCCGCACTACTGGAATATCTGTAATGGAGTCCTTGGCTACGACCGCCTCAAAGAGGACCTGATAAACTTCTTCCCCCTGCAGGTGGGCCTTAACGGCCTGCACAGACGATAGTAAGGTACGGGGTGCTGGTATAATACCTTCGATAACAATGAAGGAGTCGTCGTGCCTCACGGTGATCCTCTTCGCCACGCAATCGATCTGGGCATGGTTCCAATAAAGCCAAGTCATGCCCAAGATCAGATCGTAATCTGGCATCTTCAGAACCGTCGCTGGTGCCTCAAACGCCTTCCCGCCGATCCTCGCTTCCATATTACAATGAGCAGAGGTCAATATCTCTGATCCATCGGGTAGGCGCACCCTCATCATCTTCCCGGTGAATGGCTCCACTCCTGCCAGTCCTTTCACGAAATCCTCCGACACGAATGATTGCGACGCACTAGTGTCGAAGAGGGTGTGAGCGGGCTTGCCGCTCACGAAGACTATGCCTGGGGTAATTAAATGTCTTAGTATTCTTATTGTAGTTTATCATCTCTTAATTTCTAACCAGGTTATGTTTAAAATAGTAGTTTATATGAATTTTTTTTTGAAAAGTACTGCCATACCTGTGATAACCTGCTCCGGGTTCCGGGGCTGTGTCAGGTCTAGAGCATACACCTGCTCCCTCTCTAGCCTGCGACCATGATCCTGAAATCCTCGTCCTCGGTCCTGTCCTCGTCTGCCAAACTGTCGGGGAGGTGGAGCGCCCTGATGTGCTGGTGGGGGTGCTCGCCTCACAGGGCAGTTCCTCTTGATATGCCCTGGCTGGTTGCACTGAAAGCATATCGGTGGCTGCTCTGCTGTCCTTGGCATTTCCAACATCTGTATAGGCTGGGGAGCCAATACCCCCTGACTCCTCTGCTCCTGCCCAAACTCTTGACGTGGCTGATCCCCGTTCCTTCTCTCTCCAATAACCTGGCCCCGAGGACGGTCTCTACGACCTCCAATCACTGAATCATCAGCCGGTCTCTTCCGGCTCTTCACTGTAAGCTGATCCGCCTCTCTCTTCTTAGCCATCTACAGAATCCTGGCCAAACTCCCCTCTAAGACGAAAAGGAGGGCCTGTCTCATGTCATCTTGCAGCCCCTTATAAAACCTCCGGGCATAGCCAGCATCGTCTAACTGATAAGCGCCCGCATAACGGGCCAGGTGAGTGAACTCCTGATAGTACTCCACCACAGTCCTGTTCCCCTGCCTCAACCGCAGGAACCTATCCTCCAGGTCTTCTCTCGCCGACTGAGGTACAAAATGTCCCAAGAGCGCTGCTCTGAACTCCTCCCAAGTAATATCAGCACAGTCCATCCCTGCAAAGGTGGTGTCCAGCTGAGATTTCCACCACCTCTTTCCGTGTGACTCTAAGCAAGAGACTGCCAAAGCGACTGCCTCCTCCGTGGAGCATCGAATCCCTGCCAGCATCTCGTAAATGGTGTCCAACCACTCCTCCGTACGTACTGCAGACTCCGTCCCCTGGTAGGATGGAGGGGAAAGTCCCCGGAAGACATTCATCCAATTGGCCCCGGGGTTTGGCTGTGGGGCCGGGGCTTGCTGAGCTCTGAAGGCCTCCAGGATGGCCGTCAGTGTTTGCCCCATCTCCGTCTGCTGGAACGGAACTGGTGCTGGCGGAGTCGGGACCACATTCGGAGCCTGAGGTGTCCCCTGCTGCGATGTAGGGTTCGTCGCAGGCTACAAGTAAAAATTCCATTTATTACAGAGCGAATGAATGGAATTTAAGAAGAGTTAGGATGGACTTTCACATGTGATTTCCCTTATGGGCACACCACTGCTTCCGCTGCTAGTTTGTCCGCAAACTAAGCTCGCACGGGGGTGGCCCAAGGTTTTTGTGGACTACTTCTCTTTCGATCGAGGTCTGCTCTGATACCACTTGTAAGACCCCCCCCCCCTTTTTTTTCTTTTTCAACCACCGGGGTCTTAGCCCAGAATTTCTGCTTTGCGGTGGCACCGACTCACGGGAAGGCAACCACTACAAAACGTCAATTCTGCCGGCCCTTTTCGATCACAAGAGAGAGAAGTATTTATACAAAAATGTAAATAAGTCCACAGAAACATGTAAATAAAAGTGAAATCATATCCAGTCCATCAATAGATAATAATAGGAAAATAGATAAATGGGCTCGAGCCCAGTACATCAGAGTCCTCACTACAAGTCGCTCATCACGGAAGCTAAGAAAAAACTAATCACTCACGGAGCTGGTCGCAGGTGCACCGGTGCTAGACTGTCCCACCTCCAAGCGCACCGTACTCCGCTGGTGCTGGTCCCTGGACTGCTGGTCCCTGTCTCCTATCCGGAGCTCCTGTAATGTGTGGTTCGAAAACCATTAGTCATAAAGACTAAGCCCTATCATCCCCTACCCCTCCCACCACGGCTCCTAAGCACCGGGCGGAGAGGAGGAAAGGGAAGCTACAAAAGTGGAGAATAACCAAGCAGGTGATAGGGAAGATAATTTAGTAGTTATTTAGAATGAAATAGGTCTAACAATCCTACGACAGTAAGTAATAAGGAGAGCAATTAATAAGTAGCAATTTGTATAAAAAGACAGCTAGAGAACAGTATGTAAACAAGCAGGTAAATAAGTATGTAACCTTAACTTATATGAATGCCCATACAAACTTATAAGTTAAGGGGTCTTCTGCAAGGCTCCCATCGTATAAAAAGTCCCATACCGATTTATACGTTGGGGTGTCGGTTGTATGCAATTATGAGTGTAGTGATATGCTATGCCATGATTCATGCAAGTGCAACTCATGCACACGACTCTATGCGCACAGACCTTTAGTTCCCCCTGTTCGGGCAGCTAGCTTCACTCCCAGGAACCTCCGTAGTGGCAAACGGAGACAGTGGGTCGGGCCCCCCACTCCTAAGCGGGTATCCACACTACCAGGCCTAGCCCTTCCGTACGCCCCTAGAAGAACACAACCTAGAGTATCCGTGTACTACTGCTGGCTGTACCCACCAGACTTTCTTTGGCTAAGTGTCCCACACCGCCGAGTCAGCGTACCGATGTCGGTGTGAACGACAATCAGATACCGAAGACCCACCACCTTTATTCTGTACTCCAACCCTCGAGCCCTCGGCCCCCCGGACAGTCCCGTCCGTGCATCTACCTTCGGAGCTACTGTCTGAATGGCAACCAATCCTATTATTCTACTTTCCTAGCTATCGGGGAGTGTGTATGTGCAACCCTAGTTATACTAGTTGCTCTTTTAATTTATTATTCCTATGGTTTACGTTAGCCCAGGACTGCCCCCGGCATACCCCGTGAAGGGCTCTCAAGGGGCACTAGGAACCAAGACGGCGGCATTACGGCCCGAAGTTCCCTTTCGCAAGGCACTTATTATTATTGGTTGATCTCCCTTAACCGACCCTCTTTTAGTTACTTTAGTTCTAACCCTAGAGTATTAAGACTCTTCCTCTTCTTCCCAGGATGGACGATCTTTCGTCGTTCCCGTACTCCCTTATCCTTAACCAGTCTCACACTCTACTTATCCTGACTTCCAATGATGAACTCAATCTTAGCTTGCCCTACCAACCATCAACTAGCAGAATTCCGTGGTTTTACTATATGCAGACCATCCTAAGCTATATGGGGTACACAAGGGAAGGTACTCCAAATTGACTTCCAAATCTCCTATAATATTTACTGGAGGTCTACCATAACACAATTTGTCTAAATCCAGAAACATATAATTTTCCTAATTAATCTGATATTTATTTCATTTTCTCAAAGGATGGGCCATGGGTCATTTTAAACATGAACTACATGATCCTCCTAAGTAATGGCTACCCAAAAATCATGATCATTAAATAACAGAAAGATAACCTCAAATACAAGTTTTCAGAATTTTACAGAAAGTATTTAGCCTCTAAATAATTTATCCAGTATAAACACGTTAATCCTACGTAAAGAAGGAAGTACTAAAATTTTTCATCGGAAAATTATAGAAAAATTACTAGTCAGTAGTATGATATAGAAAAGATCTTTGTGCAAAGAATCATAATTTTACCAGCTTGCTAAACACCACTAAAGATTTAATCAAATATTCAAGGTAAAACATACTTAATGAAGCAAGCCTTAGAATTAGACTTCCAAAAATCCCATAAAAATTCACAGAGATTTAAAATCATAATAAACGTTCTCTGCTAAAATTTCATCAATTTCTAGGAAGTGTGTATTCCATAATAAATTTTCTAAGCAAATCATTCATTCTTCTAAATCGTTAATGAAGTATCCAAAATAATGATCTTAAAATTCATAGAAAAATATCCAGAGCTTGTACCATTCCTATAATTCACTCTACCCAATTCTCATCACTTTTCAATATGATTTAGTGTCATTTCCTATATCTACAAGTTTTGCACCCTAAACTAGGGTTAGATTATTAGGTATCCCAACAGTCTCCAAATCTACTAAGATTTCACCCAGAGGACTATAATGGCCCTATGGTCCTCTTCACTAAATTTTGAGTCAATTCAAGGTCATTTGACCCCATGACCTTCACAAGCCACCAAGATCCATCCTTAGGGTTTGGCCTTGGTTCTTAGGGCCAACTTACCCCGATCCACCTCAAACTCTATGAGGGGGTGCTAGAGAATATTACTAGCCAGTGGTAAAAATCTCAGCCTCTGTTGAGGTGATCTGACCACTCAAGTCCCAAAAGTGCACCTTTAACCTAAGACCCCTTATTAGGGCAAAACTTAGGTTTGATCATTTCTAATCCAAACCATCTCATTTACCATCTCCAAATGAGATGAAAAATTATACAGAAACTTATGGTGAACCCAGGGACCACTCACCACAATTTGGGAGGGTTTGGAAATTATTTAGCCATCTAATTAAATTAAGCTAGGATTATTGAATTTTTCTAAAAACTATAGAAAAATATTTCCCAAAAATCCTAATTTTTTGGGCCGAATCTAGATATAAATAAGATTAAGCCACACCCCAAATTTCAAGTCATTTTGATGACTGGTTTGGAGTGGGGAATTTTTCTAAGGTCAGGACAGCCCTATGGATAGACCTCACCAAAAAGGGTGCTGTGGTCTAACCATGAGTCCAAATTGAGTGAAATCAATTCGAAATTAAACTAGACTTCAAGGGCTACATTTTATATGTTGACCACTTTTCCTGTAGGAGCCTCTAGGTATTTTTCCCAAATTATCTAACATGACAGATATTTCATTCAAAAATTGTTTTAAAAATAAAATCTAATTTAACGGCACTGTTCATCTTCTTCTACAGCCCGAAACCAGAGCCCTGAAACTTAATTTCCTGTAGCTTTTCCAAGCTATTTTACAGCCATCCAGACATCTCCCTGGCCGGCCACCACCACCACCACCTCTGTTGAGGTGAGGGCTATCGTCGGGCGGCGGCACGGCCGCCGGAGAGGCGGTTTCCGGCGAACCCGCCACCATGAAATTTTCGGAAAAGCATGGAAAACGCTCACCCGATCCGGCTCTTTTGAGCCCGATATCTCTCCTAACGATTTCTAAGATCTATCCACAGAAGAAGAGGGAGGTGAGGACCTTGTTCGCGGGCTGGAGGCGTGTAGAGCGTCGGGAAGCCATTGGTGCGGTGGTGGTGTCGCCAGAAATTCTTCAACAGCAAGGGGGAAATCTGAAACAGTTTGATGGAGAGTGTAACCTTTTCCCCTTGGTCTTAGGAGTCTTTTATATATCAGCAAGTGGGGAGGGGAAAGGATGAAACGTTCATGGCCATTAATATTTCCCTTAATGACGTTTCGGTTATGGCTAAGGCAGTTGAAACTCTGGAGATGAAGAGGTGTTTGCCAGGTGGCGATTTCCTATTGGACCAACATTTCCTTAATTATTTACATAATTAAAGTAGGAAACGGCCCATACATACTCTTGGTTTTCATTCCCATAGTCAGAATTTATTATGACGTCGGTTACCGAAATTTCCAGTCTGGCTGACGTTTCGGCCTTGGTCACGGGCGAGACACATAGGTCACGGGTGTGAGAGGCCCGGTTAGCCAATTCTGGGTTCGACGATCGTCGAACTGAGATTGACGATCGTCGAAGGGTGGTCACGGGCATGACACCTGGGTCACGGGCGTGACTGGCCCGTGTGGCCAATTCTGGGTCGACGACCGTCGAACTGAAATCGACGATCGTCGAGCGTGGTCACGCCCTATGTCACGGGCGTGACATTGCGGGTCACGGGCGTGACATGCCTGGTGACTAATTCTGGGCCGACGACCATCGAACTGAAATCGACGATCGTCGAACGTGGTCACGCCCTATATCACGGGCGTGACTCTGTGGGTCACGGGCGTGACAGGCCATGAGGCAAATTCCGCGCCCGATGATCGTCTACCTGAGATCGACGATCGTCGAAGGAGTCACGCCCCAGGTCACGGGCGTGACACCTGTGTCACGGTCGTGACAGGGCCGGGTGGAAAATTCTGCGCCCGACGATCGTCTCCCTGAGATCAACGATCGTCGAATGAGTCACGCCCTAGGTCACGGGCGTGACGGGTCGGTCACGGGCGTGACCAACCCGTGACCCGAAATCTTGGTCGATTTATTTCAATTTTTGGGCTCCCTAGGGTTCTACAACAACCAACCGGCTCCTAGGGGTCTAGCCGGAAATGGGATGTTACAGAAACAGCTGTCTTGAATCTTCAATGTGTCGATATGGCTGTCTTGTCTTGAGACTACTGACTTAGTCTTCTGTGTGTTGAGACAACTGACTTGTCTCGACACAGCTTCTGTAAGTGTGTCGACACAATTGAAGTGTGTCGACACATTTGTACTTAGCCATTTTTCTGCACTATAGGTTGCTGAATGTCAACTGTGCTGACTTTACTCAGCACTATGCTGACTCCAAGCCTACTCACGTGTAACTTTGAACTTACTTGCCCAACGTTATGAGTCTTTGAGACAAAACAAATAAGAATTGATGGGTTCTCATTTACAAGAACCTACTCATGAATGAAAACAATGGTCAAATTTATACATCATCACATTAACACACTACACTTTCATAACTCCCAACATAACCATAAACATAAATGCTCACTTTGAATGATGTAAATGCTATAGTATGTGCTTCAAGTGCCTGATTTCTTTGCTGATCAACAAAAATAGTACCAAGTTTCCTTTAGCTAGTTGAGGTCTCTGCATAATAATAGAAAGGGATTATTGTGAGATTTGCACTCATAACTCACAACATGACAACATTAAGCATAGTTCAGTGGAAAAAACAATACACTAGCATGTCACAGTTAATGATTGTAATTGGGTGAGCTATATTCAACCCCTCCACACCCCATCCCAGTCCCACTTCCTCATAGGTAAAAGAGTAAACATAGGTTGGGAAAATAAAACATGAAAAAAATATAAGCTCTGATGGTGAATCCAAACAAACAAGTAGAAAAGTTGGGTCGGTTTGGATCAAGAGTATAAGAAAGTAGTAATCTGGAAGAACATTACCTTATTTATAGTGGGATTCGAAAGATCTGTGATCGAAGAGACAAGCTTCTAAGTCAAACTATTATCAATATACCAATTGGAACCTGCATGTTAATATAATCAAATCATTTGTGCACAAACATCTGAGAATTTATATAGTACAAACTATATATATAAAGGATCAAATAGTCCCACTCACGAAACTAGTATAGCTTAAGAGTCTTCTAGTATCAGAGCATACTAGGTCTAACAATCCATCTCAGGTCACTGTAAGTGACAGTTCTAAAGTGGTGGTGACTCATCCTTACTTGATAAGTTGGGATTTAGTAATACCAGGATTACCAATAAGTAAGATGGTTATATTTCTCCTCAACCTATGTTTTCCCTTCACATTTTTCTCTTGTCCCCCAAACATGGCAAGGGAAATCACCATTTTAATGTCTTCGTGCCCATAAATTGATGGGGCAATGGACTTCATATTCTGCATATAACATATCATATATTTTCTTGATGCATGACATTGCATAATAATGAAAAGCAGCAAAAACTAAAAAGGTGCACAAACCCTTTCACCAATTCTTGGATCTTTGGATAACTTTTCAATTTCTATTTTGTCCTCATCAGTAAGCTTGTAAACAGAGAAGATATCATGTTTCTTTGTAACATAATTTGCCTCAACAATAGTTGCAAAAACAGGGAACCCATTTTTGATGTTAAGTAAAAATTATTGGTGTATATGCATGTAACCTCTTGAAGATAATCAAATGTAAGTGGCACAGTCGCAAACTCAGTTATAGGTAATGGAGAAAACTAAAGTTAGAAAATAATATACAATTTATTTTCCTGGGCGAGCACAATCAATTAGATCATTCAAAAGTATAACTTCTTTGTATCTCGGTAATCTACCGGCTGGTACAATCCCAGGAATATCTTGAAGGCTCAGCTTGTGATAGTTTCTGTAAAAAGTCTGAATCTTGTGGTAGTTAGAGAAATGAACCAAATTTAAGAGAGTAAGAAAAAGATGCACCTTAAACATATGAGAACATATAATATAATTGAGTACAAAGATTGTATACAAGAACCACACCTGGGGAGCATCAACAAATTAAGTTGAGAAGAAAATGTGTTGTTAAAGAATCAAAACATCTATGTATTTAAAATGTGTAAAGTATGTGAGACAAATGTGTAACTTTTTCATTCCGCATCACCTCTACTTTTTTTGAATCCCTTCTCCGTCAATAAAAATGTATATATCAACAGGAAATACAAGATCAACATAATATGAAGCATATATGAAACTTAAACATGGTATATGTTTCAGAAAATCCAATGCATTTGGATTCGTTATGTTGGAGAAAGAGTGTGCAAACAAAGTCCAAACAATAGTAGGGAAGATGGAGAGATACCTATTGAGGTGTTTGAGAAGAAAACTCGATCAGAAGAGCTTTGAAATGCGGAAGGAAGAGCACCTAATGGACAACATGGTAATGACAATAGAAAAAAAAGAAAGTAATTACTGAACTGTTGGAAATCAAATGTTGAACTGGTGGACATAAGAGAAGTAGGGGAGATACCTATATACGTGCTGGAGTAGAAAATGCGAACAGAGTAGCAATCAAAGGAGTACCTGCTGTTGGAGGTATGGGAGAAGGTAGATGCTCTGAAACATGGAATCGAATGAAGAGCATCCAATAATGGAATCTCAGGAAATTACTAAGATCACTAAATTCCATCCCCAATCAGTTTGGAATCTCGGGAAATTTCATAATTCATTAATGCAAACATGCTAGAAATGGACAGTCGTATAAATGGAACTTCCCAAATGGCCATGAGTAACATTCCAGTAGAATCGAGTAAATTTTAACGCATGTCATCAATTCATCAAACACAACTTTAAGGCCAATGGGTATCAAAAATAAGATGAGAAAAAGATACTAAAGGGCTGTGAACTAACTTTAAGGCCAAATGGCTTTAGAGCGAACTAACTTGAAACTCATAAATTTTGTTCCCAGGAAGTTCTCTAAGGTGAAGTCAAGAAAATGGAATAAAACCTTAGATTAAATTTGGATCTTAGCCATATTGACCTCTTTCAAAAGCATGTGTGTAACGATCAAGTCATTACGAGATCACCGGAGGGATTACCAGCATTAGAAAAAAAGGAAAGATATGAGAAGAATGCCCATATGAAGAAGGGCCTAAGGAGAGAGACGCGTCAAGAGATAGAGACGAGGAGAAATTAGATGAAGGCCGGAGAGGATGGCCAGAGGAGAGAGACGAAGCTTAGGGAAGAGAGAAGAAACAATGGTCCTACTCTATAAGACGAAGAAGAACTATTATTCATCCATTCATGTCTATTACAACCTTAAGGCCCTATTTATAGTCATATACAATGTACAATACTCAAGACAAGCTAATTTCAAATATACCCTAATGCTAAACTGTAACATTCCAACCCTTCTCGAAAAACGATGTCCTCGTCGTTTAGTCCTTGAAAAACAATATGGCGTGTCGACGAAGATGTTAATGCATTCTTGATAGTATCTGTTTAGATCGTGCCGCCTCACCGATCTGAGGGATTCCGATATTCCTAATCTGGGCAAATCCATATTAAGGAATATCATTTTGGGGAGGTTCAATTTGGCCCGACCAAATTAAATAGCGGTTTCCTATTTAGGATTATCTCCAAATTAGGAGAGGTTAATTTCAGTCTATATATATAGGCAGCCGGCCTCCTCCTGTCAAAAAAAATCCATCCGAAGCAATCTGTATATAAGTAATCAGTGAGATCTAAGAGAGAGGAAGAGAGTTATCCGGCTATTCATCCTAGCGGCGGCGGCAGCAGGCGCGCAAGGCAGCGGCGACATCCAGTTGGTCTAGTAAGATTGGCTTTCCGGCCGTACTCTGTATCGACGCATCCAGTTACTTCAGGTGACGCGACATCCGGTCGGGCTATATCCCGGCGGCTGACCTCCAGCAGTTGGTTCCAGGCATACAATGGCATCAGGCGGCCGATCCAGGCGGGATCGGCTTCAGGCGTGCAGAGCAGGCGGCGGTTCCAACGAGGAAGGAGAATAGTGACATTATCGCCCAACAACAGCACTATCGACCGGTGATAACTTTTCAGCTTCTGAGAATTTCTTTCTCTTTATTGCTCGACCTTTACGGTCTCTGTTGTAATCTGTAACTCCTCATCATTATAGTGGATCTTTTTCGGCCCGCTCTCCCCGTGGACGTAGGAGCATCTCTCTGAACCACATAAAATTTATTTGTCGTCTGTTTGTGCTTGAAATCTCACTCTGTTTATATTTTACTGATTGTTTTTTGCTCGATTTATATTCCGTTGCGCTACCGCGGTACTCGGTCCGATTGAACGACAATTGGTATTAGAGGCAGGATCCGCAGGGGTGATTATCTGGACGTTCCGGTTTTAGATCTGGGTTAACGGTAGGTGACGACATCGGTCTGCTCCCTATCTTCTCAGATCTGGTCCGTGAACATTATTCAGATCGCCCAGTAGCTCTGAGAGCAAAACAATGGCAGCAAAATTTGAGATTTCAAAGTACGACGACAAAATCGACTTCGGGTTATGGCAAAAGCGGATCAAGGCGGTTCTCGTTCAGCTAGGTCTCCACAAGGCGCTCTTCGGCAAGGAGAAGTCCGGAAAGAAGAATGAAAAATGGGAAGAACGGGATCTAAAGGCCATCAACATGATTTAGTTAAGTCTAGCAGATGAGGTCATGTATATTGTAGTCGATGTTGAGACTACAGAAGACTTATGGAAGAGATTGGAGGAACTGTACAAGTCTAAGTCTCTCACGAATAAGCTCTATGTGAAGAGACAATTGTACAGTCTGAGGATGTCCGAGAGCAATCAGTTACTAGAGACAATGAATGCGTTCAAAAAACTCATCTCTCAGCTGCGGAGCATGGACGTAAAGGTCGAAGAAGAAGACCAGGCTCTTCTATTATTATCATCTATACCAAAGTCCTATGACCATCTGGTCACCACCATTCCGTACGGAAAAGACACTCTTAAGATGGACGAGGTGATGACGACGTTGCTCTCAAATGAAACGAGGAGCAAGTCTTGCCCTAGCACCAACGAGGGTTTGTTCGTAAAGAACAAAGAACTGGTCAAAGGGAGACCGAGAGATAGAGGGAAGAAGGTCAATCGACCTAGTCCCTAGTCTAGGGGCAAGATGGACCAGTGCCACTACTACAAAGAAGAAGGGCACTAAAAACAACTATCTGAAGAAAAAGGCGAAAGGGAAGAATCAGGCACCACAGCAGGCGGCTGTGGCTTTAGACCCAGAGAGTGATACTGATGTACTCCTTGTTAAATCTAGCCTCGACTCCACCGACACTTGGATCATGGATACGGGATGCTCGTATCACATGTGCCCGAACATAGAATGGTTTACTAACTTCAACCAATGTGATGGGGGTCATGTTTTGATGGGAAACGACTCAGAATGCAAGACGCACGGGATTGGCAGCATCCGAATAAAAATATTCGACGAAACAATCAGAACCCTTATATATGTAAGGTACGTGCCCGATCTGAGGAAGAGTCTCATTTCCCTTGGTACTCTTGAGGCGGCCGGATACTCTAACACCGACGAAAGCAGATATTTGAATGTCAAGAGAGGCACTCTGGTGGTTATGAAAGGAGAGTGCTCTGGTACTCTCTATAGACTGATCGACACCACAATTGTCGGTGATGAAGAAGTTGTTGCGATATAAGATGAGGACTCGTCTCTGCTATGACATGTCAGGATTGGCCACATGATCGAGAGAGGACTGCTGGAGATTAACAAGAAGGGCCTACTGAAAGGGGTCAAGACATGCAAGTTAGACTTCTGCGAGACCTGAGTTCTCGGGAAGCAGTGCAAGGTAAAGTTCGTAACATCAACAAAGCGGAGTAAGCAGGCACTGAATATATACACTCAGATGTTTGGGGGCCTACCCCAGATCCTTTGCTTGGAGGAATTGTTGAAATCGAAAAATTGGTCTCTATGGAGTTCACCCTTGGGGAAGGGGTTATTGCGCACCTACTTCTGTCCTGCAAGAAAAATGACAAGAAAAAAGAACAAGGAACTGCGCAAGGGCTAGCGCTGAGGTCTCACCACACACCCAAAAGATCTTAGAGCGCTTCCCCTTCCTAGCCAAGAGCCGAGCTAAGGCAACCTCAGAAAGCGCTAAAAGGCCGGGAGACAAGTAAGCATGCCTTCTGAGATGACCCTTAGGTCTTATTTATAGATTTCTGAAAACGGCCTGCAAATAGCCAACCTCCACTGTTCTAAACAGCTATGTGCAGCCCAACCGGGTCTGCCAACATCGTAACTCCATTGTTCCAACTGGCTATAGGTAGGCCAATGGGGGAAAATGGAAAGAGCATTTCAGAGATCATTGGGCAATTAGCCCACAACAACCTCTGCTCGGCAAGGGCAGCGAGTGCTCGATGGAGCCGACGCTCGGTGCTTTTGCTCCACCTTTGGAGAGTATGAGCCTAGACTGCCATGCTCACTTACTGCGAGTTTGTTTAGCAGCTAGAGCTCGTTAAAAGGACCAGAGCACGACAAAAGTGACAAAGCTCGACGAACAGCCCAAAGCTCGACGAAAGGCCCAGAGCTCGACGAACAGCCAAGAGCTCGACGAAAATCCCAGAGCTCGATGAATAGCCAAGAGCTTGACGAAAGGGATAGAGCTCGATGAACAACCCATAGCTCGACGAAAGTCCCAGAGCTCGAATAAAATCCCAGAGCTCGAGGAAAGGCACAGAGCTCGACGAACAGCCCAGAGCTCGATGAAAGGCCTAGAGCTCGACGAACAGCCCAGAGCTCGACGAAAGGTCCAGAGCTCGACGAAAGGCCTAGAGCTCGACGAAAGGGACAGATCTCGACGAACAGCCCAGAGCTCGACGAAACGCCCAGAGCTCGACGAACAGCCCAGAGCTCGACGAAAGGCAAAGAGCTCGACGAACAACCCAGAGCTCGACGAAATGCCCAGAGCTCGATGAACATCCCCGAGCTCGACGAAATGCCAAGAGCTCGAGGAACATACCAGAGCTCCACGAAAGGCCCGGAGTTTGACAAACAGCCCAGAGCTCGACGAAAGGCCCAGAACTCGAAGAAAGGGGCTCGACTTGACTAACAACCCAGATCTCGAAGAAAGGCCCAGAGCTCGACGAAAGGGTCTCGGCGAGTTCAATCTCGCCCCCTGAAGCATCCTGCCTCACCTGGGCGAGTCGGGGCTTCTACCGACCTCTCTAGGGAGAGCTCGCCGAGGGACTCATACTGCCTGATTTGGCCGGCCTGGCTCCTGCTGACCCACTCGTCGGATATGGGGTTGTACACAATTCCCGCTCTTTGTGAGGTTGGCACAAGCTCGGAAAGAAACATACAACCCCACATGATTCGGCGAGTGTTGCAGGAGCTAGAGAATCTTGCGGTGGGGGCCACCAGTGGCTATAAATATGCACCTGCGTACCTAGGTGACCTTTGCCCTTCCCTTTGCTCTAATCTTACTGAGATGTCTATCCCTAAGGAGATCCGAGAGAGGCTAGCCAAAGCTCGTGATGTTTCCTCCGCCCGCATCGCCAGTTTGACAGCGATTCCTCCTGTCATTCCGCAGGGGGGTCTGGCTGAACCCAATCCTGCTAAGAGGGTGAAGCCATTTTCCAAAGCGGTCGAGCACATCCTCCAAGACTTAAAAATGACCCTGGAGCCTTGGGCCGGTTCCTCTACTTCCCCCCCCCCCCCCACTGAGAAGGAGAAATAAATTATCGACCTATGCGATGACCCGGACAGCCAACAGGATGGAGGTGAGGCCTTCCCGCCGCGAGTTAAGACCCCTCCCGACAACTAGCGGCCTAAAACCCCGGAGACCCGTCCGTGAAACCTGTCCCCCTTCGTGACTGTAGTGATAAACTCGCCGAGGTCGAGTTCTCCAGCCCGCGCCCCCTTCTCCCTGCAACTCGTCGAAACTACTGGGGGAGGTACTGAGCTCATCCCCGTATCGGGCTTCAATCTCCTTCTGCCGAAAACTCGGCCCCCGGGCCGGGGAAAAACCTGAAACTGTCCCCCACCCCGCTTTTCTTTCGAGGCACCGAACTTTTCAGGCAAGTTGACCTTCAGTGGTCCATACCCCATAATCCTCCTTGTGTTTGCCTTTCGTACTAACGCCTGACTGCCTTTGCAGCTCTTCCCAGTCAGTCTGAGGCTGACAATTCCTCGGGGCAAGCTCGCTATTCGCCCCTCCCTTCTCCAAGCTCGCTAGACTCCTTCCTGGGACTCGAGGTGGAGAACGACGAGCTGACACGCCGGGGGATTGGGATATTTAAGAAACTGATGTGCGGGGTGCGCAAGGTGTAGGAGGACAATGAGGTGTTGTAGCGGTACTATGTGCGGCTTGCTGACGAGGTTCGGGGAAGCCCAACAGGCGAGGCGACGTCCCCTTCTCGGCTCCTGGATGAGGTCGAGGAGAGCCTCCAGATTGCCCAGAGGAACTTGGGATGGATTCACGATCTCCACAACCCACGACGAACTACGGGGAAGGAGACGCCAGGACGGGGTAGATAGAAACAACTCCCTCACCGAGCCTACCGGCACTCGCCTCCTGCCCCCTCAGCCCGCGCATGTACTGAACTTATTGCTTTTTTCCTCTTGCCTCTGATTTTCTTGAACAATATCCTTCTCCTGACCTGTAATAACTCAGAATATTTTAAGATTTCAATGATTGCTATTTGGATGTAATAACCTTCATGTTCAGCTCGGCATGTGATAGGACAGGTCTTGGAAGTCGGCGATCTAGGGTTGACGAGCTGAGTCTGGCGAGCAGGACTGATCGGTCGGCTCGGCCTTAGAATTCTTTTCCTATAAATAGCCCGCTCACCAACACCGGCCCGCTGTCTTTACTTCTTTTATACCCCCCCTTCTCATCTTCTCTTCTACCCGTAATCGCGCTCCAAACCTCCCGCGAGCATGGGTAAGACCAACCTCGATTCCAACGGATGCGCTAAGTGTTTTTTTGAGGGGAACATGACTGAAGAGGAGTTCACAGAGTTCACTGCCGGCTTCATACCCTCTGGATTTGAGGCACGCCGACCTAGGGAGGGCGATACCATCAATACATTCTATCCTGAGGAGCTCGCCTTCCCCATCTCGCACTTTGAGGTGGGGTTGCGCCTACCGCCATGGCCGAAAATTCACCAAATCCTGAAATATTATGGTGCGTTTCCCGCGCAGCTTAACTCGAACGCCATCGCCATGATGGTGTCATTCACGTGTTTCCTTCGACGGGAGCGAAAAGAGTTCAACCTGACCGTGTTCAGGAAACTCTTAACCTACATGGCGACTCCGGATGGTGTCGCCTACTTCGAGGGCTCCTTCATCAGGGTTCGCGAGATCGCAAACAAACATCACAACCTGATGACGAAGATCGTCTTCATCAAGGGCGATCTCGACAATGTCCCTTACTTGCCCCAGCAGAAAGGCGAGGAGGTGTACCGATCCCCACAGTATCCGGCAATGACGCCGAGCTCCAAAAGTTCTTCCACCACAAAGACTTCGAGGTCGCCCACCTCTGAAGGGACCTCGACTCGCTTCTCCCCGTCCACACCGGCGAAGGTATACTTCACACTTTCTACTTTCCGAGTTCGCCGAAACAGTAGGATTTTTCTGACCAAGTCTTTTATGCAGGGGAGCGACTGATTCCCAAGAACCTGCCCTTTACGGATTCGGGACTACTCCCCGACCCCCTTGCCCGCGAGAAAGTGGCTGCAACCGCCTGCCGAGATGAGTTGGCATCATCCAAACCCTCCTATGGTAAGAAGCGGGCTGACCCCGCAGGGTCCATATCGCCTCGCCGTCATCCATCGTAGAAGAAGTTGAAAGTGGTGGTGGTCTCTCGGGTGAGGCAATAACTTCAACAACCCAAGTACATGAGCTCGCCCGAGACCTCCCTGGATGGATCGCCAGAGAGCCCGCTAAAGGATACGCCAGACAAAGTGCCGAAGGGAGGCGAGCCCTCCGCTCCTCCAGCCGCTAAGAAGATGCCCGCCCACAAGCCGGGTCCGCCGAAGAGCCATCCCCTCTTCGGCCTTGGTGGAAGATGGAAGGACTCGGCCGGCAAGCCCGTGGTCTAATGGGACGAGGAGGCCCACCGGATCTCCGTCTCCACCCTCCAGCCTTCCTAGACAGACCACTAGCTCTCTTCCGGCCACGCCTAAGCGCTCGGCTTCGACCTCTATTGGAGCGAAGATACCGAGGCCTACAAGATCATGAACTTGCGCTAGCTCGGCCATGATGGCCTGCAAGCCCACATGCGGGCCCTAGAGTTCCATCACGTGATGGTCCGTCGTTCAGCCACCTCCTGCAGAAGGCTGAGCAGAAGCACGACGTCGCCCAAGACAAGGTCATCAACCTAGAGAGGAGGCTCGACATTGCTGAGGATTTACTCGCAAAAGGCGCTGGCGGGCTGGTAAGCACTAATCACCCCTTTCTCTTTTTACTTGGGATTTTCCCGCCTCGGATTTACTCACCCACTTTGCCTTAGAGGATGCCGAGGCCGCTAGGGAGCCGAGGACTCGCTCCATCGGGCTGGAGGAAGAAAACAACTAGCTGCGTGCCCGCTCTACAACACTGGAGGCTCGTCCCACCCAGCTAGAGGCTCGCACCACCGAGCTGGAGGGGAATAATGCAAAGTTGAGTGAGGAGAACAGAGGGCTCCATGGAGAGATCATCCGCCAGACGGAAATCCTCCTCCCTCCGGGCGGTAGCGAGCCCTCCTTCCCGTACAAGAGTCCAAGGATTTTTAGCGAGGCTGAGGTCATTGAGTGGTTGCAGATCAACTTGATTGAGTCCGCCGAATACACCTTGTAGATCATGAAGGATACGCGGGTGCCGGTGGAAGGCTGTGAGGAGATCACGGCGCGAGACCTCATACCGAGCCTATTCCCTTTGAATCCCCCAACGAGAAGGAGGACAGCTTCGACATGCTCTTCGGAAAAGGCTTCAAGGATGATCCTTCTGGAGGAGCGGGCGAAGATCGCCAGTCCGCGGAGGGAGGCGAGAGCTGACTAGGCGAGCTCACGTTTTGTAACAACCTCTTAATGAAAGATTTTTCTGCCATGAATTTCTCTATCTTCTTTTTCTTGGTCTTTCTTTCTGTGAAGCACTCAACTGCGAGCTCTCCTCCTTAAGATACCTCGCTAGGATAGGACCTGCCGCTATAATGCATGTTTAGGATTCGTATCCGTGAATAGATTCCAAGAGCTCGCCCGCTCTAGGTTAACCAGGAATGGAACACCGCCGAGCTGGGTTCGCCACCACCAAGCTCTCGCGTGATCTGCCTCTTATCTTGCGAAAGTCGAGCAAAAATTGTTAAAATATTTCACAAGTAAAACTGGAGGGGGGCGAAATGCATTGTTGGAGCTCGCCTTCTTCAAAGGAGGCTTAGGGCCTGGCTCGCCTTCTTTCTGGCGAGCTGGGCCTGCGAGCTCTGACTAGTCTATAAGGGCTTTCTCCTCTCTACCCTTAGGGAAGACCGTTCATCTCAAATAACTCCCAGAGAGGGTGGGACTCCCTCGAGTGACATCCAGCCCTACCAGCTAGGTGGGAGCCTGACAGCGGGATCTGCTCAGGGTCTGGGTAGACTCCCTCGAGTGACATCCAGCCCTACCATCTAGGTGAGAGCCTGACAACGGTATCTGATCAGGGTACGAGTAGACTCCCTCGAGTGGCATCCAGCCATGCCAGCTAGATGAGAGCCTGATATTGGGATCTACTCTGGGTCTTGGTAGACTCTCTCGAGTGACATCCAGACCTACCAGCAAGGTGAGAGCCTGACGGCGGGATCTGCTCGGGGTCCGGGTAGACTCCCTCGAGTGACATCCAACCCTGCTAGATAGATGAGAGCATGACAGCGGGATCTGCTCGGGGTCTGGGTAGACTCTCTCGAGTGACATCCAGCCCTGCCAGCTAGATGAGAGCCTGATAGCGGGATCTGCTCGTGGTCTGGGTAGACTCTCTCGAGTGGCCTCCAGCTCTTCCAGTTAGGTGAGAGCCTGGCAGCATGACTTGCTCGGGGTCCGGGTAGACTCTCTCGAGTGACATCCAATTCTGCCAGCTAGATGAGAGCCTGACAGCAGGATTTGCTCGGGGTCTGGGTAGACTCCCTCGAGTTACATCCAGCCCTGCTAGCTAGATGAGAGCCTGACAGCGCGATCTGCTCAGGGTATGGGTAGACTCCCGCAAGTGAAATCCAACCCTGCCAGCTAGGTGAGAGCCTGTCAGAGGGATCTGCTCGGGGTCTGGGTAGACCCTCTCGAGTAACATCTAGCCCTACCAGTTAGATGAGAGCCTGACAGCGGGATCTGCTCAGGGTCTATCAAATGAATACCACCCATTCAAACAAAACAGGTAGGAGTATTGGCACTTCAAGAAATTTTACTTAGAAAGAAGAATGTCACATACATGGTTCATGGATAAAACATTTCAAGTCATCACCGCTCCAGGTGAGACTTAGGGTCTCACCCTCCACATTCCATAGGCGGTACCCCCTTGATTTCAATCTTTATTGTACAATGTATGGACCCTCCCAGTTGGGGTTGAGCTTCCCCACAGCGAATGATCTTCCCGCGGCATCCACCTTCCTCAGGACTAGATCTCCCTCCGCGAACTGTTTGACCCTGACGTGCTTGTCAAAGTACTTAGCCATTCTTCTCTTTACTTCTTCCTACCGGATGGCGGAGAGGTCACGTAACTCCTCTACCATGTCGAGGGAGAGCTGCAGCTCCTCCTCATTTTCCGCTTGTAATTCCTCCCTACCTGCCTCTGCCTTGTCCACCCGAGGCATCTGGACCTCGAACTCGATTAGAATCACTGACTCACATCCTTAGGAGATCTTTAAGGGGGTTTCCCTCGTGGTCGTGTTGGGGGTGGTTCTAAGGGCCCAAAGAACTGAGGGAAGCTGCTCCACCCAGCTACCCTTAAGATTCTCGACTTTTTTCTTCAGGAGGTTCACTATGATTTTGTTTGCCGCCTCCACCTGCCCGTTGCTCCTAGGGTGATTGACTGAGGCAAATCTGAGATCGATCCCGAGCTGCCTGCAGAAGCTGATGAACTCGGTGCTGGAGAACTGAGGCCCATTATCCGTGATAATGGCCTTGGGTAGCCCGTACCGACAGATGATCTCTCCCCACATAAAATTCCTGATAACCTGAGAGGTCACCTTAGCCAGCGCTTTTACCTCCAACCACTTAGAAAAATAATCTATCATGACGAGTAAGAACCTCCTCTGCCCGTTGGCCGGCGGGAAAGGCCCCACCAAGTCCATTTCCCATATGGTGAAGGGCTAGGGGGCCATAATACTCCTGAGGTGCTGGGCTGGTTGCAACTGGAGTGGGGCATACAACTGGCACGCGTGGCACTTCTTCGTAAATTACACCGCGTCGCGGCCCAAGGTAGGCCAAAAATACCCTTCCTGACAATTCTTCCTTCCAAGGTCCGACTCTCGGAGTGACTCCCACACTCCCCGGAGTTGACCTCCTCCAAGATCCTCTAGACCTCCCTCTCGGTCACGCAACGTGCCAACATACCCGAGAGGGTCTTTCTATACAGCTGCCCATCGCAGATGAGATGTTACGCCGACTTGTACATGAATTTCTTCTTATCCATTCCCTCTGGGTACTCTCCCATGGAAAGGAAGGTCGTTAATGAGTCCATCCACGAGGGGTGTTGATCCACCTCCATCAGCTCTTCTTATTCGATGTAAGGGCAGAATAGGTCGGAAAAGTGCCCCCCACCCGAGGACCATGCTTTGCGAGTCGATCCACCTACTCGCTCTCCTCCCGGGGCATATACCGGATGGAAAAGGTTTGGAACGTGCCAATGACCCCCTTTACTTTTGCTAAGTATAACTGAAGGGTAGGCTCCCTTGCCTCAAACTCCTCGTTGATCTAGGAAGCCACCACCATGGACTCAGTGAGGACCTCAACATCAAGTACCCCCAGCTCCCTGGCCAGGCATAGCCCTGCGATCACTGCCTTGTACTCGGCCTTGTTATTGGTGATGGGAAAGTGCACCACTACCGTTTTCTCAATCCTCGTTCCCCGAGGGCTCTCCAAGATCACCCCCACCCCAGGGAATGCCTCCCTGAAGTGCCATCTACCTTCACCTTCCAGGGAACTGGGTGAGTGAGTTCTGCCTCCGCCACTTCGACCACATAGTCAGCCAGGAAATAGGACATTGCTTGGGCCTTGATCGAGATATGTGGGATGAAGGATATATTGAACTCGCTCAACTCCACCGACCACTTGGCCAACCTACTCGAATGCTCCACCCCCTCGAAGATGTTGCGGAGGGGGTGGTCAGTCACCACTCGGATTGAGTGTGTCTATAAGAAAGGTCGGAGTCTCCGAGCTGAGATGACCAGAGCAAAGGCCAGCATCTCCAAGATGGGATACCGAAGATCTGCCTTCCTCAGGACCCGACTTACATAATATATGGAGAGTTTCTTCTTCCCCACCTCCCGGACCAGGACAGAGCTCAAGGCTTTTGCTCCGACCCCTAGATATAAGGATAGGTCCTCCCCCTCCTTTGCCCCTTGGAGAAGGGGGCCTGAGTCAACTGCATCTTCAAGGCCTAAAATGCCTCCTCGCACTCCCTAGTCCATTCGAACTTCTGGCCCCCTCAAAGTTTTGAAGAAGGGGGAGCACTTCTCTCCGGCCTGGGAGAGGAACCTGCTCAATCCTACCAGCTTCCCTATCAACCGTTGCACCTCCTTAGTGTTATGAGGTGATCCCAACTCCATGATTTCCCTCACCTTGTCAAGGTTGGGCTCTACACCTGCAGAAGTAAGATGATGGCCAAGGAACTTGCCCCTTCTTGCCCCAATGACACACTTTAGGGGGTTCAACCGCATCTTATACTTGCGTAAGGCGGTGAAGGTTTCCTCCAGGTCCCGGAGGTGAGAGTCCACGTCTTGACTCTTGATCATGAGGTCATCTACATACACCTTCAGGTTCCTCTCTCTCTGCTCTCGGAAGACCCTATCCATCATTTTTTGGTACGTCGTCCCTGCATTTTTTAGCACAAAGGTCATCATTTTATAGCAGTAACACCCATCCCCTATGATGAAGGAGACATTATTGATGTCTGGGGAGTGCATCCTGATCTGGTGGTAATATAAAAATGCATCTAGAAAACTCATTACAAGAAAACCAACAGCTGAGTAAACCAGTGCGTTGATCTGAGGCAAAAGATAACAGTCCTTAGGCCACGATTTATTAAGTAAAGAAAAATAAACACACATTCTCCACTGGCCGTCTCCCTTTTTCACCATCACTACATTGAATACCCAGCCGGGGTATTGTATCTCGGATACAAAGCAATCCTTGAGGAGCTAGGCCACTTTCTCCCTGATTGGCTCGGCTAGCTTGTCCGCAACAGACCTCTTCTTTTACTGGATGGGGCGAGCCTCTGGGTCCAAGTTGAGGCAGTGGCAGACGACGTTTGCATCGATCCCTGACATCTCCACGGCGCTCTAAGCGAAGACGTCCATGTTCTTTTGGATGCACTCTAGCATCTGTTGATCTGCCGGGGTAAGCCCCCCGTTGATGCGAACCTTCTCCACCCTACCTCCGACAGTGAGAACCTCTATCTCCACCACCTCTTTCGCAGCCTCCAGACGAGACTTCTCTCCCCATTCTCTATCATACTCCCCTCCTGGGGCAGGAATCTCCTTCTCTGCCTCCTCCACGGCCATTGCCTCGGCCGGCTCCGGGACTTCCTCCGCCATCTCCACCCGGGTGTGTTCTTCCTCCACCTCCATCTCCACTCCTGCCTCCGACTCTACCCCTCCATCCTTCGCTCCATCTTCTCGGCCCCCTAATGTAATGAGATAGAGTTCAGTGCCGTGACATAGCACTCCCTTGCCACCTTGGGGTCACCCCGAACCCGCACATGGATCCCCTCGGCGTTGAACTTTAGGCATTGGTGGAAGGATGATGAAACGTAGAGGAAGACACTGATGAGGGGTCGCCCGAAGATGGCGTTATAGATGCTGGGTGCGTCCATAATTACGAACCTATAGGTGCGGGACTGCCCCCCCCCCCAGAGTGACATATAGTCCCACTCCTCCTTCAACCTCCTTCCTCTCCCCGAGAACCCGAAAAAGGGTCCATCTGAGGCTAGCACCCTCTTTGCCTCTACCTTCATCGCGTCGAACGCCTTCTCTAAGATGATGTTGACCGAGATCCCGTTGTCGACGAGGATCTGGGATATGGTGAAGTTCTTGACTACTGTCTGGATGACCATCGCGTCGCAGAAGGGGTCCTCATGGTCTGGTATATCCTTCATTGAGAAGGTGATCTTCTTCTCCGGGGGTGGGGTCTGGGATGTGGATCCAACACTCTGGCGGTACATGGTGTGGAGACTTGCCTTGCGGGATGCCTCGACCCCCACCCCCCGTGGATCACTCTGAACCCTCCCCGAGACCCAACATCTGCCCGGGCCTCACACTTGTCCTCCTCCGCCCGAGGCAGGACTTCTTCGATTCGCACTTCCTTGCGGTCTTACTACTGCTGCTGCTCCCTGTTTCCTCTCATCTCAAAGAACTCCTGGCACGTGGCCATGGCGTGCCCCTCCTCTTGATGGAAGTCATAGTAGGGCACCTCCACCCTAACCTCTCTTATCCTCCTCCGCGCCGCTCTCCTCCTCTCCCCCATGGCTATAGCCATAGCCTGGTTCCTGTTGGGGAGAGGTGGTCTCTGGCCCTGCCTCCCGCCTGGAGGGTAAAATTGTCCCTGGTCCCCCTAGTGATTGTCTCGCCCATGGAAACCTCTCCGCGACCCCTAGTCTTGCCACTCCGGCCTCCAACCTAGCCGATGGTTCGGCTCCTAACGTACCCACCTGGGCTGCTACTGCTGTTGTTCCCTCTGCCGGGGTTCAGATCTTCTCTCCTCCTGACCTCTATAACCTCTTGGCCTCTGTTCCTCTATGGCCTACCTGGCCAGCTTTCAGGAAAACTCCGGATTTGACGCCTCCCCGTAGACTTCTCTCGCCGCCCTCTCCATTAGCTCCTCGTAGGAGAGGGGAAACACCCTCTCCAGCTCCATTCTTAAGAAACCCTGCTGCAGCCCCAGGGTGAAGGCAATCATCAGGGTGTGCCCTAGCATCTCTTAGACCTTAGTGACGTCCTCCTGGAACCGGTCGACGTAGCTCCCAAAGGTCTCCTTCACCCCCTGCTTGATATAGAACATGGACTCCGACTCCTTCTTCCTCCTTTAGGAGGCGTGAACCTCAACATGAACCCCCGGTACAGGTCATCGAAATAGTAAATGGATCTGGCCGATAACTGGTGAAACCACTCTCTCGTCTTATCCTTGATAGTGATGGCGAAGAGCCTGCACTTGAACCCATCTGACATCTGACGGATCGAGACAACGTCCTCAAACCACTAGACGTGTTGTACCGGGTCTCCCTTCCCGACGTAGAAGGACATCTCGGGCTCCCTGAACGCCTCCAAAATAGGGGCAGAAGAAACCAGCTCGCTGAAGTGGCTGCCTCCCCCTGCTAGGAGAGCTGGAGGGTCTCACACCCCCATCTCGCCAAACCTGCCACCGCTCGCCGAGCTCGGGAAGAGTACTCGCCCGGAGAGCTCGTCTCCTCTCCCTTCCTCTACAACCTCTTTCCTAGATCGCCTGTTGGGCGCATCCTCGTTAAGGGTTGGACTGCGAGCACTGGCTCCACTGGAGTCGAGCACTCGGCACGCATGCCGAGTGCGAACCTGACGAGGCCCGGGGAGCTAGACGAATAGCCCTGAGCTCGACGAAAGGCCCAGAGCTCGACAAATAGCCCATAGCTCGACGAAAGGCGACGAAAGGACCAGAGCTCGACTAAAGGGACAGAGCTCGACAAACAGCCCAGAGCTCTACGAAATACCCAGAGCTCGACGAACAGCCCAGAGCTCGACAAAAGGGACAGAGCTCGACAAACAACCCAGAGCTCGACAAAAGGCCCAGAGCTCCACAAACAGCCCAGAGCATGACGAACAGCCCAGAGCTTGACCAACAGCCTAGAGCTCGACGAAAGGCCCAGAGCTCAAAGAAAGGGGCTCAACTCGACAAATAGCCCAGAGCTCAATGAAAGGCCCAGAGCTCGACAAAAAGGGCTCGGCAAGTTCAAGCTCGCCTCCCTGAAGCATCCTACCTTGCCTGGGAGAGTCGGGGTTATTGCTGACCTCTCTAGGGCGAGCTCTCCCAGGGACTCAGACTGCCTGATTTGGCGGGCCTTCATCCTGCTGACCTGTTGTTGTATAGAGACCGGGCTGTCTGGCGGTCTGGCTTTGGAGGATTAGAGATCGCGCGGTCTTGCGGTTTGTATCCAGCGGCTTGTTAGTCAAACTTTTGCTGGTTGGTTTCCGGGTGATCTGACGGTTTGTCTCAGGCGACTTGGAGACCGGGCGGTCTGGCAGTCTCCTATGGAGGCTTGTTCTCTCCTTCTAGTGGTTGCCAGGCGGTTAGCCTATTCGTATAACTGTGCGGCCTGTTCGGCTTATTTCTGTTAAAAATGTAATTATTTAGTCCCACATTTCTTACATGTAATCTCTCCCATCTCCTCCATTCTATAAAAGGGAGGCCATACCTTTGTAATAATCATCTTTTTGGATAATAAAAATTTCTGTTATTCCAATTTTCGGTTTCTTCTTGTTTGTTCGCACATGGTATCAGAGGACTTGATCTTTTCCACCTGATTTAGTGCCTTCTTCTGACCGCGCGATTTTCCCTTCTTCGTGCAATTTGTTCGCGTGGCTTCTCTTCTCTCCTTCTCTTTGTCGCTGCCCTTTGTGAGTGTGACTTTTCTTTTCTTCTATCCGCGACCTGTTTTCGCGGATTACTCTGCTTCTGTTCTCCCCGCGAATTCCTTCCAGTTCGCTCTATCCTCTCTATCTCTTGTTCGCGCGGCCTTCTCTCTAGCCATGCGACTTCTTTCCCGATGCTTTGATCTACTTCTTGGTCGTGGAATTCCTTGCCGCTGGTGTGTTGTCACCGTGACTGTTGTAGAATCATTTCTTTGTCCGCTGCAGCCTTTTTAGCCGCAAGACCTGCTTATTGTTCGCATGACTTGTTGTTCCTTCTCGCGCGGCTTCTTGCCTGTTCTTTTTCCGCTGCGGCCTTCCTAGCCGCTCTTCCTGCTCTCTATTCGCGCAACTTATTGCTTCTTTTCGCGCGGTTTCTTGTTGCTTCCCTACATGGCTCTTTCCACTACGTCAACCACCACCGCTACTCTCGTGGCCAATCCGCCTCCTCCTCCTACTCCGTCCGGGAAACTTGGTACCGTCTCTAAACTCATCGGTCCCAGCTACCCGGATTGGAGTGTCTCCTTCACCTTCCTTCTTCGCTCATAACGCAAACGCCACCATCTCACTGATGACTCTCCTCTGCTCACTTCCGCTGAGTTTGATAATTGGGATGCTAGCGACGCGCTTGTGTGCACTTAGCTAGCTAACAACCTTTCGGTTGAATGTCTTCCCGTCATCTGTCATGATGAGACCGTCGAGACGACTTGGCTTCATCTTGCTGCTCTGTACTCGAAGGGGGCTCAGATGTCCCGCATCAATACTTTATATGCGGACCTCTTTGCCCGTCCTTCCATGTATCCTGCTGCTGCTTATCAACAAGTTCAGGATCTCGGGGCCGAGATTCTTCAAAATCGCCCCTTCTCCACGGATTTGGCCGAACAGCATAAGCACTTCCAGGAACTTCTTGTTGTATATTATCTTCTGCGACTTCCAGAGTCCTATAACATGATCGCCATAAAATTCTAGGTGAGGCGGACTCTCCTACCTTGGATGCCACTGCTGCACGCATTACCATTGTTACCTCTCTACTTCAATGTCCCCTTCTGTCCCCTCCTTAACCACTAGACAACTTTGCTCACCAGACTCGACGGAGTGGCTCTGGTAGATGCAATCACTAATATGGAGGGCGTGGCCCCTCCCGCTTCCTCTGCTCTCACTGTGGCCGCATCGGGCATTCTTTGGAATGCTGCTGGTTGAAACATCCGCATCTTCGACCCTCTGGTGACTCTTCCACCTCCTCCCCGAAGCCGTCTGCCTCGGTTGTCACGTCATCAGGTAGTGCCCACGTGGTAACTCAAGGTAAATGGCTAATAGACTCGGATGCGACTAATCACATGACGGGAAATCCTCAGTGCTTTTCTCTCCTAGAAACACATGATCGGTTGCCCCTGGTTCTCATTGCTAATGGCTCTCCCTCCCTAGTCCATGGAACGAGAGTGGTTCATGTCACTCCGTTTCTTCATTTGGCAGATACTCTATATGTGCCAAAGTTTCAGAGTAATTTATTATCAGTTACCTCTTTATGCAAACAACTCCAGTGCTCTGTTACATTCACTCCAACTTCTTGTTCTTTTCAGGATCTTAGCTCCCAACCGACGATTGCTATTAGGACTGAGAGCGGCGGCCTCTACTTCCTCGACAATATTTCTGCTCTGTCTGCCTTCTCCTGCTCCTCTATAGATCTTCTATAGTGGCACCTCCGCCTTGGTCATCCTCCTCCACAGCTTCTTCGTCAGCTTTTGCCCCACCTCCCTCCGCACAGTTCTCCTCTCAACTGCGATGCCTGTTAGCTTGGCAAGCATCACCGTTCCTCCTTCCAGCCAAAGCAAGGTCATGGATCTACCCGTCCGTTCAATCTCATTCACTCTGATATCTGGGGTCCTGCTCCTACCCTCACCGTTGGTCGGGATAGTTCTTATTTTGTAACCTTTATTGATGACTTTTCTAGATGTACTTGGGTGTATCTCTTATGAGATCACTCTGAATTATTCAATGTATGAACATTTTTTTATCAGTTAATTCAAAATTAGTTTGATGTTTCAATTAAAGTCTTTCGCTCTGATAACGCTAAAGAGTATATTAGTCAAACTTTTTCATCTTTCTGTATGCAATATGGGATTATCCATCAAACTAGTTGTGTCTATATATCGCAACAAAATGGAGTGGCGGAACGCAAAAACCGTCACCTACTTGATGTCTCTCGCACTCTGATGATGCAGATGCATGTCCCTCGCTCCTATTGGGGCTATGCGGTTCTCATTTCATGCTATCTCATCAATCGCATTCTCTCCACAGTTCTCCATGGTAAAACCCCATTCTCCATTCTCTATCCAGGCAAGGAACCTTTTCCACTCCCTCAACATATCTTTGGGTGCACAACTTTTGTACACGCTCCCTCCGCCACCCGTGACAAACTATCCCCTCGCTCCACCAAAGGTGTATTTCTAGGATACTCTACCACCCAGAATGGCTATTGTTGTTTTGACCCCGTTCTCCGCAAGAAGTTCGTCTCCGCTGACGTTACTTTCTTCAATAATACTCCATATTTCTCTGACAACTCCTCTCCTCTTCCTGAGGCTTCTGATTCTCCTATTGTTCCCTCCAACCCATCGACCCCTACTGAGGTTTTTCCACCTCCATCATCTCCATCGTCTCCTACTCCCTCCTCCCCTCCGCTATGTCCCTCTTTTCTGCCGCCGTCGTTCTGTACTCCCGGGCCAGCTCTCTCCGCCACAAACGCTCTGGATACTGAGGAACATGCTGACCTGGATCTTCCCATTGCACTTCGCAAAGGGGTTCGGGCATGTACCCAGCACTCGCTTACTGCTGTGGTTTCCTATGATCGTCTTACCCCTTCTCGCAGGGCTTTTGCACTGGCTATCTCTGTCACTACCACCCCCCGTTCCTACCAGGAGGCCCTTACTATTCCTCACTGGAAGGCTGCAATGGATGAGGAAATTGCTACTCTCACTGAACGGGGTACGTGGACCCTTGTTCCTCCTCCCTTCAGCATAGATGTTGTTGGTTGTCGCTGGGTCTTTGTGGTGAAGTTCAGTCCAGATGGCAGTGTGGATCATTACAAGGCCCGCCTTGTTGCCAAAGGGTTTACCCAAACTTATGGTGTTGACTATTTTGACACCTTCTCTCCAGTTGCTCGTCTCAGCACTATCAGGGTCCTCCTCTCTGTGGCATTAAACAGGGATTAGCCCATTTCCCAACTGGATGTTAAGAATGTCTTTCTATATGTGGAGTTTCAGGAGGATGTCTATATGGATCAACCTCCAAGGTATGTTGCTCAGGGGGAGACACAAGTATGGAGGCTAAAGAAGGCTATCTATTTCCTAAAGCAAAGCCCACGGGCTTGGTTTGAGAAGTTTAGCGGGATTGTGGCAGTCGTGGGCTTTATAAGAAGTTCTGCGGATCACTCTTTGTTCGTTCGTAAAACCTCCCTTGGTCTTATAGTTCTTGCGGTTTATGCGAATGATATTCTTCTCACTAGAGATGACCAGGCTGGGATAACCTTGACAAAGAAGCATCTTCGCCAACACCTGGTCACAAAGGAAATGGGCTCTCCAAAATACTTTCTAGGGATAGAGATCTCTCGGAAGCCCAATTCCTTAGTCCTCTCCCAACACAAGTATGCTCTTGATTTGCTAAAAGGGGCAGGGTTGACTGGTGCTAAACCTTCTTGATGCCCCATGGCGACTAGAGAAGATAAAAGCTGGACGGATGACTCTCCTTTTCTTTCAAATGTTACGAGGTACATACGTCTATTTGGTAAACTCATATATCTTACGGTGACGAGACCCGACATCTGCTATACTATAGGCAAGGTTAGCCAATTCATGCAAGATCCAAGGGAGTGCTATCTACAGTCTGCCCTTGGGATATTGGAGTATGTTAAATCAGCACCTGGGAATGGACTACTCTTTTAGAAGAATGGTCATTTGAGGGTTGAAGCGTACTCAGATTCGAGCTATGCTGATGCCAAAGGAGACCGCAAGTCAACATCAGGCTTTTGCACCTTTGTAGGGGGAAACCTTATAAGATGGAAGAGCAAGAAATAGTCTGTCGTCTCCAGGTCCAGTGCAGAAGCAGAATATCGAAGTATGACGTCGACCACATGTGAGTTGAAGTGGTTACTGGCTCTCATGCTTGACCTAAGAGAGGTCTACAACCATCCTTTACCTATGTTTTGTGAAAACAAGACTGCTATATACATCTCCAAAAATCCGGTCTTCCATGAGAGAACAAAGCACATTGAAGTCGACTTCCACTTTATTTGGGAATAGATTTTAAAAGAACAAATCTGTACTCCGTTCGTCACCTCCGATAAAGAGTTGGCTGATATTTTCACCAAGCCGGTGTTCGCCTCCTTTCTTCACATTTGCGACAAGCTGGGCATGATCGATATATATGCTCCAGCTTGAGGGGGAGTATTGTTGTATGGAGACCTGGCGGTCTGGCGGTCTAGCTTTGGCGAATTAGTGACCGTGCGATCTGGCGGTTTGTCTCCACCGGCTTGGTAGCCTGACTGTTGCTGGTTGGTGTCCGGGTGATCTGACGGTTTGTCTCAGGCGACATGGAGACCGGGCGGTCTGGCGGTCTCCTATGGCGGCTTGTTCTCTCCTACTAGTGGTTGCCGGGCGGTTAGCCTATTCGTCTAACCGCGCAGCCTGTTCAGCTTGTTTCTGTTAAAAATATAATTATTTAGTCCCACATTGCTTACATGTAATCTCTCCCATCTCCTCCATTCTATAAAAGGGAGTCCATACCTTTGTAATACTCATCTTTTTGGAAAATAAAAATTTCTTTTATTCCAATTTTCGGTTTCTTCTTGTCTATTCGCACATGACCCACTTGCCGGATACGGGGTTGTATAAGCACCAGATACTTTGTGACCTTCATCAACGACTTCTCAAGGAAGGTCTGGATTTACTTTCTGAAGCATAAATCTGAAGTCTTCGAGAAGCTCAAAATCTGGAAGATGAAAGTAGAGAAGCAGACCAAGAAGAGAGTGAAATACCTCAGATCTGACAATGACGGTGAATACTCCCCAGCGGAGTTCCAGGCATATTGCAATCAGGAGGGCATCATTCGCCATCTCACTATTCCCGGTACACCACAATAAAATGGCGTCATAGAAAGAATGAATAAGACATGCTGGAGAGAGCTCGGTGTATGTGTCTATTTTCTTGCCTACCTAAATCTTTCTGGGCCGAAGCAATCAATACAACATACTATCTAGTGAATTGGTCTCCATCGATGTCACTAGATTTGAAGTCACCACAAGAAGTTTTGTTAGGTAAGCCGGTTGACTACTCTTATATCCACATCTTTGGTTGTCCTGTGTATACCCTAGTGCAGGACTCAGAATGGACAAAGCTCGATTCTAAGTCCAAGAGGTGCATTTATCTGGGCAGAAAGGCTGACACAAAGGGGTTCAAGCTCTGGAACCCTGAAACCAAGAAGGTGGAGGTGAAGCGCGACGTCATCTTTGATGAGGACTCTATGCTTAAGAAGTCTCAGTCTCATTCAAAAGAAGTGGAGAAGACTCCAGTCACAGCGCTGGAGGTAGAGCTTGAAGGAAACAACAAAGCTGATGATCATGATGATTCCTACGATTCGGAGGATGTTTATGTTGTGAAACATACTGAAGTGGAGCCGTACTCTATTGTCAGGGAAAGGGCAAGGAGAGAGGTCAGACTGACTCTCAGGCTACAAGACACTGTAGCACATGCTTTTCAAGTGATCTCCTTTGTAAGACCCCCCCTTTTTTTCTTTCTTTGATACCAGGGTCTTAGCCCAGAATTGCCGCTTTGCGGTGGCACCGACTCACGGGAAGGCCTCCACTACAAAACGCCAATTCTGCCGGCCCTTTTCGATCATAAGAGAGAGAAGCAATTATACATAAATGTAAACAAGTCCACAGAAACATGTAAATAAAAGTGAAATCACATCCAGTCCATCAGTAGATAACAGAAGTACTGCAAAGATACAGTTCAGATGATATATAAATGAACGGGCTCGAGCCCGGTACACCAGAGTCCTCACTACAAATCACTCATCGTAGAAACTATAAAAGTACTAATCACTCACAGAGCTAGTCGCAGGTGCACCGGTGCTAGACTGACCCACCTCCATGCGCACCGTACTCCGCTGGTGCTGGTCCCTGGACTGCTGGTTCCTGTCTCACATCCGGAGCTCCTGTAATGTTGTGGTTCGAAAACCATTAGTCATAAAGACTAAGCCCTATCATCCCCTACCCCTCCCCCCACGGCTACTAAGCACCGAGCAGAGAGGAGGAAAGGGAAGCTACAAAGGTGGAGAATAATCAAGCAAGTGACAGGGGAGTTATTCTAACAACTATCTAGAACAAAGTACAACTAGCAATCCTATGGTAGTAAATGGTAAAGAAGAGAAGTAGTAAGTATCAAATGTATAAAAAGGAAGCTAGAGAACAGTAAGTAAACAAGCAAGTAAATAAGTAAGTAACCTTAACTTATATGAATGCCCATACAAACTTATAAGTTAAGGGGTCTTCTGCAAGGCTCCCATCGTATAAAAAGTCCCATACCGATTTATACGTTGGGGTGACGGTTGTATGCAAATATGAGTGTAGTGATATGCTATGCCATGATTCATGCAAGTGCAACTCACGCACACGACTCTATGCGCACAGACCTTTAGTTCCCCCTGTTTGGGCAGCTAGCTTCACTCCCAGGAACCTCCGTAGTGGCAAACGGAAACAGTGGGTCGGGCCCCCCACTCCTAGGTGGGTATCCACACTACCGGGCCTAGCCCTTCCGTACGCCCCTAGAAGAACACAACCTAGAGTATCTGCGTACTACTGCTGTCTATACCCACCAGACGTTCTTTGGCTAAGTGTTCCACACCGCCGAGTCAACATACTGATGCCGGTGTGAATGACAATCAGATATCGAAGACCCACCACATTTATTCCGTACTCCAACCCTCGAGCCCTCGGCTCCCCGGACTATCCCGTCCGTGCATCTACCTTCAGAGCTACCGTCTGAATGGCAACCAAACTAATTATTCAACCTTCCTAGCTACCGAGGTGCGTGTATGTGCAACCCTAGTTATACTAGTTACTCTTTTAATTAATTATTCCTATGGTTTACGTTAGCCCAGGACTGCCCCCGGCATACCCCGTGAAGGACTCTCAAAGGGCACTAGGAACCAAGATGGCGGCATTTCGCCCCGAAGTTCCCTTTCGCAAGGCACTTATTGTTATTGGTTGATCTCCCTTAACCCGATCCCCTTTAAGTTACTTTAGATCTAACCCTAGAGTATTAAGACTCTTCCTCTCCTTCCCGGGATGGACGGTCTTTCGTCGTTCCCGAACACCACTTTACACTGGCTACTCTCACACTCTACTTATCCTGACTCCAATAACGAATCTAAACTTAAGGGTTCCGTGGTTTTACTTCATGCAGACCATCCTGAGGTACGTGAGGAGTATAAGGGGAGGTACTCCAATTTGTCTTCCGAATCTCCTATAATATTTACTGGAGGTTTAGCATGACTTAACATAGCTAAGACCAAGATTTCCAAATTTTCCCTATTTATCGGACATTTAATTTATTTATTCTAAGATTTCAAATGCCCTAGTATGAACATGAAGTACACTAATGAGCCAACAATAAATCATCATAAAATCAGTAAAAATCCTATGAGACATTTAAACAGTAATTCTAAGTTTTGAGAAATTCCAGAGGTGTTTAGGCCTATATTTCCTAATTTACCGTTTTAGGCCATTTCTACCATATTATAAAGGAAGTACTGAAAATATGTATCCAAAATCCCAAGAAAAATTATAGGAGCTTTATAGTGACCTAAAACCATCATAAACCAAGTACCATAATTTTTCTCTAACATTTGAACTCTGAATTTATTTTAATACAAGATACTAATTTTCCTAACTTAATGAAGGAGGTACTGTTTTTATCCATCTAAAATTCCATAGAGAATTACAGGGTGACTATCTTAATTTGAAACACCCACTGACCAAATTTCATAATTTTCCAAATAGTAATTGGGCCTTAACTGTATTTTTGACTACATATCACAATTAGTACGTTAAAGAAATATGTACCAGAAATAATCATATAAAATTTCCAAGAAAAATACTGAAGGTGTAACATGCTATAAGATGCCCTAATCCAAGATTTAATAATATTCCAGTGAACAGAAATTCCATAATCATCAAAATAAATATCTAGGGCACAATTAGAGTTGTAAATGAAGTACTGTATAAATTAATCCAAAAATCTCAACAGAATTATATCATGGCTATTTTGACCAGAAAACCCCTTTGCCCAAATTTTACTTGATTTGAAGTTCATTAGATAGCTTAATAATTCAAATTAAAGTTGGTGACCTAAACTAGGGTTAGGATTTTAGGTGGCCTAGCTGTCTCCAATACCCTAAAATTTTGTTCAGAGAACTATACTGGTCCTATGGTTCTCTCCACCAAATTTTAAGTCAGTCCAAGGTCATTTGACCCCATGACCTTCACAACCCCAAAAACCACCATTAAGGGATTTTCCCTAGGGTTCTAGGGCTACCCTACACCAAACCACCCCCAAACTCCCTTGGAGGGTGTGTCATGCCCTAAACAGCCTTTGGACAAAATATCAGCCTCTGTTGAGGTGATATGACCACCCAAATACCAAAGGGGTGTTTGATCCTAAATTATCCTATAAGGATCAACATAGGGTTAGACACAAACCTAACCAAAACATCTCTAAATGAGATGGAATTTTTACTAGAACCCTATGATAAACCCAGGGACCACTCACCAAAATTTGGGAGGGTTTGGAAGTCTTTTAGCCATCTAATTAAATAATGCTAGGATTATTTATTTTTTCTAAAAACTATAGAAAAATATTTTCCAAAAATCCTAATTTTTGGACAGCATATAGATATAGATAAGATTAGGCTACACCCCAAATTTCAAGCCATTTTGATGACTGGATTAGAGTGGGGAATTTTTCTAAGGTCAAGACAGCCCTATGGATAGATCTCACCAAAAAGTGTGTTGTGGTCTGACCAGGACTCCAAATCGAGTGAAATCAATTTTGAATTAAACTAGACTTCAAGGGCTACATTTTCTATGTTGACCACTGTTTATGTTTCAGCCCCTACGAGCAATAATTTTCAGTTTAAACCTAGTGCATAGTAAATGGAATTAATTCCTAATTATACAATATATCATATAATAAAATATTACTGTTCATCTCCTTCTTTAGCCCGAACCAGCGACCTAAAAAAAACTTGAAACCTGTAGCTTTTCTAAAGCCATCTCCTGGCCACCCAGCCATCTCCCTGGCCGGTCACCACCACCACTTCCTCTGTTGAGGTGAGGGTTATCGTCGGGCGGCGGCACAGCCGCCGGAGAGGCGGTTTCCAGTGAACCCGGCACCATGAAATTTTTGGAAAACCATGGAAACGCTCACCCGATCTGGTTCTTTTGAGCCCGATATCTCTCCTAATGATTTCTAAGATCTATCCGTAGAAGAAGAGGGAGGGGAGGACCTTGTTCGCGGGCTGGAGGCGTGCAGACCGTCGGGAAGCCATTTGCGCGGTGGCTCCGTCGCCGAAAATTCTTCAACAGCAAGGGGAGGAATCTGAATCCATTTGATCGAGCATGTAACCTTATCCTCTTGCTCTAAGGAGTCTTTTATAGATCAGCAAGGGGGGGGGGGGAGGGGAAAGAGGTAAGCAATTATGGTAATGAAGGCTCCTCTTAATGGTGTTTCGGTTATGGTAGAGGCAGTTGAAACGCTGGAAACGAAGAGGTCTTTGCCAGGTGGCGATTTCCTATTGGACCAACATTTCCTTATTTTATTAAATAATTAGAGTAGGAAACGGCCCATAAATACTCTTTGTGTAACTTCCCATAATCAGAATTGATTACGACGTCGGTTACCGAAATTTCCAGTCTGGCTGACGTTTCGGCCTTGGTCACGGGCGTGACACATAGGTCACGGGCGTGACAGGCCCGGGTGGCCAATTCTGAGTTCGACGATCGTCGACCTGAGATCGACGATCGTCGAAGGGTGGTCACGCCCTAGGTCACGGGCGTGACAGGGTCATGAGGCAAATTCCGCGCTCGGCGATCGTCGCGCTGAGATCGACGATCGCCGAAGGGGGTCACGCCCTTGGTCACGGGCGTGACACCTGGGTCACGGGCGTGACATGGCCATGATGCAAATTCTGTGCTTCGACGATCGTCCCGCTGAGATCGAAGATCGTCGAAGGGGTCACGCCCTAGGTCATGGGCGTGACACAAAGGTCATGGGCGTGACAGGCCCGGGTTGAAAATTCTGCGCCCGACGATCGTCTCCCTGAGATCGACGATCGTCGAAGAAGTCACGCCCTAGGTCACGGGCGTGACGGGTCGGTCACGGGCGTGACCAACCCGTGACCCGAAATCTCGGTCGATTTATTTCAATTTTTGGGCTTCCTAGGGTTCTGTCACGACCAACCGACTCCTAGGGGTCTATCCGGAAATGAGATGTTACATCCTCAGACCCTGGGTCATATCAGGAAGCTATAGAGAGCATAGATAGCTCTCATTGGAAAGCAGCTATACTGGAGGAGATGGACTCACTTCGAAAGAACCAGACTTGGGATCTGGTTAGCGTACCGAAAGGAGCTAAGGCAATCAGCTCAAGTGGGTGTTCAGGAAGAAGGAGTCTACATCTGGGAAGGACCAGTGGAGGTGCAAAGCCAGATTCATTGCAAAAGGATTTGCGCAGAAGAAAGGAGTTGATTTCAATGAAATCTTCTCACCCGTGGTGAAGCACTGTTCCATACGGGTGCTACTTGCTATAGTGGCAATGTGGGACTTGGAGCTGGAGCAAATGGAAGTGAATATGACCTTTCTTTATGATAACTTAGAGGAGGAGATCTATATTCTACAGCCTGAAGGGTTCATTGAACCAGGTAACGAGAAAAAAGTGTGCAAGCTAAGGAGATCCCTATACAGACTGAAGAAAGCTCCAAGAATGTGGAACAAAATGTTCGACACATTCATGGCCTCACAGGGCTTCAGCAGAAGCCAGTACGATAGCTGCATCTACTACAAGTCTGGCTAATGGGGACATTCTGATTCTGTTGTTATATGTAGATGACATGCTGATTGCTTGCAAGTCAGCTCAGAAGATCAAATCATTGAAGCAAAAGCTGCATACTGAGTTTGAAATGAAAGATCTTGGTCAAGAATAGAAAATTCTTAGGATGGAGATCAAGCGGGATAAAAAGCACATGTTTTGTCTTTCTCAGACCGGATACATCAAGAAGGTTCTGGAGAAATTAAGTATGATTGATTCCAAGGCAGTCACGACTCCTCTAGGATAGCAGTTCAGATTATCATCTCAATAGTTTCAAGACACCGAGGATAAATTCCAGAAGATGCTTAGCGTACCGTATGACAGTGCGGTAAGATTCTTGATGTACGCGATGATCTGCACGAGACTAGAATCGCTCAGGCTGTGAGCGTTGTCAGCAGATACATAAGGAATCCAGGATGACATAATTAGGAAGCCGTCAAGTGGATTCTAAGGTATTTGAAAGGAACTCCAGATATCGGATTATTATTTCAGAGGAGCAAGGATGTCAGTGCTCTAGAGGGCTACGTTGATTCCGACTATGCCGACGTCCTCGATAGGAGAAGATCTACCACTGGGTATATCTTCCTTCTAGGTGGAGGTCCCATCAGTTGGAAAGCCACTCTTCAAGACATTGTGGCTCTATCTACGATAGAGGTAGAGTACATTGCTGCAGTGAAAGTGACAAAGGAAGCCATTTGTCTTAAAGGTCTCGCCAAAGAACTAAGGATTTCTCAGGAGGCTGTGAAGTTGCACTGTGATAGTCAGAGTGCAATTTGTCTGGCCAAAGACCCGTTCTATCATGCCAGGACAAAACACATCAACGTGCACTACCATAAGTTGAGAGAGTTCATTGCTAGAGGAGACATTCAATTACTTAAGGTGCCCACAGAGGACAATATTACGGACATGCTAACCAAACCAGTGACAGGAGTCAAGTTTAAGCACTGCCTTGAGTTGGCTCATATTGGTGTATGCTAATTAGGGCCACCCCATGGAGAGGGGGTAGTTTTGCCAGAGGGAAAAGATCCAAGCTATATGTGGAGTTTATCGTGTGAGGCATCAAGGTGGAGATTGCTGAGATCGTGCCACCTCACCGATTCGAGGGATTCCAATATTCCTAATCTGGGCAAATCCATATTAAGGAATATCATTTTGGGGAGGTTCAATTTGGTCTAGCCAAATTAAATGGAGGATTCCTATTTAGGATTATCTCCAAATGAGGAGAGGTTAATTTTAGCCTATATATAGGCAACCGACCTCCTCCTGTTAAAAAAAATCCATTCGAAGTAATCCATATACAAGCAATCAGTGAGATCTAAGTGAGAGGAAGAGAGTTATTCGACTATTCATCCCGACGGCGACGGTAGTAGGCACGCAAGGCAGTGACAGCATCCAGTTGCTCCAGTCGGATCGGCTTTCAGGCCGTACTCTGTAGAAGTGCTTCCAATCACTTAAGGTGAAGCGACATCCGGTCGGGCTATATCCCGGCGACCGGCCTCTAACAGTTGGTTCCAGGCGTACGATGGTATCAGGAGACCAATCCAAATGGGATAGAATTCAGGCATGCAGAGCAGAGGACGGTTCCAACGAGGAAGGAGAATAGTGACAATATCGCCCAACGACAGCACTATCGCCCGACGATAACTTTTCAGCTTCTTAGAATTTATTTCTCTTTATTGCTCGAATTTTACGGTCTCTGTTGTAATCTGTAACTCCTCATCATTATAGTGGATCTTTTCCGGCGTCCTCTCCTGGTGGACATAGGAGCTGTAACGACCCCAACCGTTAAATAACATATAATAGAAGGTTCGGCCAGGGCCCCACACCATATGCCACAAAACAGGAGGCTAGGTTACAGGTTAATACCAAAAACATACTCGCGTCGTAACACAGAGCACACTAGTGAAAGATTTTAACGTTAATATTGAACTCAAACAATGAATGTCCACTTATATAAACAACCACATTTATATATACTCTTGAAGGAATGTACATCAGATACTCAAAAGTTTGGCCTTAAGGCCTTATAGTTACGCTTTACAAGTGTGGATTACAAACATCAGCGCATAGGCCGGCCACACATGAACATAAAAAAAGTCTTTGCTCAGCCTTCGAGGGCCACCAACAGCAACAATAACAGGGGATTCAACCCTCTATTTCTCGCTCGGCTCTCCAATACCTGCCTTTGGAAAACCCACCATAATGGTGGAAAACAAAGAAACGATCAACATTATGCTGACCAATTTCTAACGACCCTACCCCTTTCTTGGGGCAGTGGAATCCCTTCCCTGCAGGCATAGCATTTCACAAGCAGATATATCATACAATGTGCACTCATGCACAATCAATATATCACAAACGTCGGCCACGCGATCGGACGATCCATGTACTCATGGCACATTCTTGGTGTACCGGTGAACCAGGGTCCCACCACCATTCAAGGTCTGAAACCCAATTGTATTGAGCATTTATTCTTAATGGCGTGTAGGCCTAAGACTCTCATTATGTGCTCCTACGAGACCAAAAACTAGGTCTACCAGTCAGTCAGACATAACGCGGTCCGGTTCAGCCAATCCCATTGCTCAAATTGTCCAAAATGACGCGGTCAGCTTTCCCCTTATCCATTTGGCACGAAGCCTTCAAGAGCTCGCAGCTCACAATAGCCACGCTGTCCACCAAGGACTGGCTTCACATTCCAAAAAGAGAGTTAATTCCAACATTCCTCGAAGTCGCTTGGCGGGTTCAGCAGAACTCTCTTTCTGTATCCAAACTCAACCCAAACCCTGCAGCATCCTGCAGTGCTAGAAAACTGGTCTTTCATAGCATATAACACAAGAATCACGAGGGTATTTTTCTGGAATTCCATTCCAGTACTTCCTGCTACTGCCCTTCACAGGTACAACCCATCGACTCCACAAACTACACATTTATATGCGGAGTTTTCTCTGTTGCGACCAACCTATCCAGATGGGCTTCACACAGCATGCATAAGCCTATTCAAATGAAACATCACCAATCTAGACGAACCTGTCCAGATGGGCTTCACACATCATGCCTATTCCGTACTACATATTTCCGGATCTATATGCAAGACTGGGTATTTCAAAAATCAACCCAAGGAAATCCCTCAAAAACCACCTTTTGGTGGGGGAAATCCATGTACATGCCAAAATGAGGACTTCATATGTACAAGAAGGAAGATCATTACCCTTGAAGATTTCTTTGGAGCCATCGTAATATAGTCAGATAGAAAGCACTGCAACGACCTTGCCTCCACGAATCTGGACTCGGTTCGCGATTCGGGGCTGTGAAGCTCCACCTGTGGCTGGATACCTTCTCCTCCTCCTTCCATGCTCTCCCTTCTCTCTATCTCTTTTATAAAGAGAATAACCAAGATGAATGAGAGATAACTCTCAATTCCTAGACATAATACAGCAGGAAAAGTCCTGGACCAGTTGGTCCTAGGTGAAGGAAATGAACGACCACAAATCGCCCTGAAATAACTTTTCTGGGCTGAACACGGCTTGTGACACGCCCATGTCACAGGCCGTGTACCTTAAGTAGCAAACAAACCGACTTGACCCGAACAAGACATGGTCATGTGATACGCTCGTGTCACAGGCCGTGTGCCCTAACACGGCTTCAGACACGCCCGTGTCTAGCCTGTGTTCACCAGGCCTCACATCCCTGGCCAAATCCAGAGAAGGACACAGCCTCTGACATGCACGTGTCACAGGCCGTGAGCCCAACTCGACTTGCCTCTCGAGGATCGTCGAGTGCATTTCATCGACCCATAGTAGGACACGACCTAGGACACGCCCGTGTCATAGGCCGTGTACCCTCTCGAGAATCGTCAAGTGTATTTCGTTGAGCACTCGACAGGCTGTGTGTCAACTCGACAACACAGAGCAGGATACGTCTTGGGACACACCCGTGTCCCAGGCTGTATTGCTCATCTTGTACTCATTCTTGAGATTTGAGGTGTCACAACCCTCCCCTCCTTACAAGAAATTTCGTCCCAAAATTTGTATACAGTAAGGAAACAGTAATCAAGATGTTATAACTTCAACAAAACTATGTTTACAACATGTTATGCACTGTGCAACAGTTTAAACAAACAGTTCGGGAAATTCAATACGCATGGTCTGCTCTCGCTCCAATGATAGCTCCTCACGGCCACAGTTGTCCCACCAGACCTTGACTATCCTGATTATCTTGTTCCGCAACTATTTATCGGCTTTATCCTCGATCCGAATGGGCCTAACCTTCGTCGTTAGCCCAAATTCGACCGGTACGCGATCATTCGCAATCACTTGAGCTGGATCTTTTATGGCTTTCTGAAGTACTGATATGCGGAATACATCATGCAATCCACTCAACTCTGCTGAAAGAGCTAGCCGATAGGCAGCTTCGCTAATTTGCTCCACCACTTCAAACAGACCAAGATACCTCAGACTTAACTTTTTCAAGCGCTGAATCCTGGACACGCCTTTGAAGGGCTTGATTTTCAAATAGACCCAATCGCCAACCGCAAGCTCAACATTTCAGTGCTTGGTGTTATTATACTTTGCTTGTCTATCTTGGGCTATCAGTAGCCTCTCCCGAATAGAGCGTATCATCGAATTTGCTTCTTCGACTTCCTTACACTTATATAGTTTAGATTCGCCTGATTCTGCACAAGCTAATGGTGTCCGGCATTTCTGACCATACAAAGCTTCAAATGGCTTAAAACTTATGGTAGCCTGGTAGCTATTATTGTAGTCAAACTCTACCATATAGAGATGATCTTCCCACCTCTTTCCAAAATCCAAGGCGCACATTCAGAGCATGTACTCCATCATTCTGTTGGTCCTCTCAGTGTTTCCATCCATTTGGGGATGAAATGTCGTACTGAATGTTAACTTTGTGTCCAACAACTGATGGATTAGCCTTCAATCATTCGATGTTAATCGCTCGTCACGGTCACTTACGATGCTACAGGGAACACCGTACAACTTATTGCTCGACATAAAGTTTTGCCAAGACTTCCACTGAATCGTACCTCTTGTTTAGAAGGAAGTGAGCCACTTTCGTCAACCAGTCTACGATCACCCAAACCGAATCATTACCGCATTTAGATCTCAGCAAACCGTGCACGAAATCCATCGAAATATCATCTGAAAGAAAAGGGGATAGATACTACTCTAGAGGGGGGGTGAATAGAGTAATCAAAAATTGCACTAGTAAAGTTGACTATCTACTCAACTCCCTTGGAGTTAATTACGGAATGAAGGTTATAGATATTTGAGAAGTAACCCTAAAGCCTAACACAAGTGTTGTGCACAAAAGGCAGCCAACTGTAATTATAGTTAAGGCTTGGAATCCTAAACAGCAACTAGCAAACCTAGTTAAAACTAATCACAGCCAACAGCACAAGTAATAAATCAAACAACCAGACGACACAAGGGAATTTATAGTGGTTCCCCAAACAACTTGGGTACGTCCATTCTTCTACCAACAAGGTAGGAATCCACTCAGGTTTTTGATCAGGTGCCCTGTCACCAACAAGATCTACTTCAGGTAGATCTAGAAACCCTTTAGACTTTTGATCAGGTGTCTAAAAACCAACACAGGTTTTTGATCAGGTGCCCTGCCACCAAGGAATACTTTTGAAGGGAGTAATAACCCTTTATAGGAGGGGGAAAGGAGGTTAAAATGGTCTTCTCTATTTTAAATAGAATTAGAGAAGGTCAAGAACTTGCACTGAGCTAGAAAGCTCTAAAGATTCAAGGCTCCCCCTGGCTAAAAGAATGTCCAGGTGAAGTCTTGCTTCAGTACAGAAAACACTTCAGAAAATCTGAAGGAAAAATCTACAAGAAGATAATAAATATGAAATGAAAATTCTTCTTCAAGCAGCTATCTTCTTCTTTTTCTTCTTCAAAAAGCACTGAGTGATGATCTTCCTGGAGGCAGGAGAACTCAGGTTGAAGAAGAGTGAAGAGCTAAAACTTCTTCTCAGTTGGATGTGAACGAGCTGAGAGCAGTTGTAAACTGTAAGTTGTAAGCTTGAATGCTGCTGTTAGCTTTTGAACTCCTTTTCCTGAATGAACTCTCTTTTTCTATATGAACTGGTTTTTGGCTATGAACTAGTTGATTTCTTTCTCCAAAGAATTCTTTATATAGCAGCAGCAACAACGGCTCTAATTTGAGTTTGAATCTTGTCTTCTATTGAAATCTGCAATCTGGGCTGCAAATAGCATAAAGCAAGAACAAAAAACTGCAGACAGATATCCTATAAGAGGATAAAGCTTTCTAAGAAGCTGCAAGTAACTCTGATAAAATAATACTAGAGAAAGTCACATCAGAAGAGACTCTTTACGGCCAAAGAAGACTTTTTGAGTCTAACGGCTATAAAGGACAGCCTGGCAGATAAAGTAGAAAACATATTTCAACTAATAAGACAAACAACTATGTCAGAAAAAGATTGGCTCATGCATAAGGAATGAAGCAGATATTGCATGGAAATAATATCATAAATTTATTCAAATAATCTTTTATAAAATATGCCAAAATAAATATGAAATAAATCACATCATAGAAGATGACAGAATTATTCAAGACATACAACAAAACGTCGAACGACCCTCGGAGATCGTCGACCGAAGCACAGAGATCGTCGACCTATCAGACAGATAGTCGAACGATACAGATAGTCGAACTATCAAAGAAGATAGTCGAACTACCTCAGCAGATAGTCGTCCTATCAGAATAGATAGTCGAGCTATCAGATAGTCGACCTATCAAGATAGATAGTCGAACTACCAAAGAGAACAGATAGTCGACCTATCAAACACATAGTCGAGCTATCAAAGAAAGCAGATAGTCGACCTATCAAACAGATAGTCGAGCTATCAAAGAAAACAGATAGTCGACCTATCAAAACAGATAGTCGAACTATCAAAGAAAACTGATAGTCGGCCTATCAAACAGATAGTCGAGCTATCAAAGAAAACAGATAGTCGACCTATCAAACAGATAGTCGAGCTATCAAAGAAAACAGATAGTCGACCTATCAAACAGATAGTCGAGCTATCAAAGAAAGCAGATAGTCGACCTATCAAAACAGATAGTCGAACTATCAAAGAAAACAGATAGTCGACCTATCAAAACAGATAGTCGAGCTATCAAAGAAAACAGATAGTCGACCTATCAAACAGATAGTCGAGCTATCAAAGAAAACAGATTGTCGACCTATCAAACAGATAGTCGAGCTATCAAAGAAAACAGATAGTCGACCTATCAAACAGGTAGTCGAGCTATCAAAGAAAGCAGATAGTCGACCTATCAAGCAGATAGTCGAGCTATCAGGAAGACGATCGTCGACCGGCTGATCGACGATAGTCGAGCGACGTTCGACCATAGTCGAACCAGAAATTACTTAGCCAGATTTTCATCTGGACAGGCAATTCTACACAACTAGAGAATCTATCCTATCAACTAACCTTTGACCATAGATAAATCTTGGGTCAAGAGACTAAAAGAGAAGACTGAACTCAAATCAAAACTAGGGTACCAACAATCTCCCTCTATTTGAGTTAAGTCTCTCAACAACTAAACACAAAACTAATTACTGAAAATAAATAAAGTGCATGAAGGGAAATGATTAAGCAGATAACATCAATCAAACAGGTAAGCAAATAACAGTCAATCAATGACATTTTAAGATGCTTCAGAATTAGGTTTAGGTTCAGAAGAACTAGGAATAAAAGTAATCTTTCTAGAAGGGTCTAGAGCTTCTTTCCTTGACAGCTTTAGGTCTTGTTCTCCAATGATTTTAGTTTCTGATGCTCTTGGGACAACTGCTTCAGGATGCTTTTCCATGTATTTTGAAGGGTCAAATACCTCAGGTCTAACCTGGAATTTATCAAGCTCCTTCATTCTGAATTTTGACATAGTGGTTAATCCTGCAGTGTCTTTGCCTTCAGCTTTAGCTTTCTTAATTTGGGCTGAACCAACAAGTTCAAGAAAACGAGCCATCCTGAAATCAGGATCAAGCTCTGGGCTTTCATACACATTTTCAGAGGTTGTATCAACAGGTTTCACAGCTTTAAACTTAATAGACATGTCTAGCAGACTTTCAGCTGGCTCTTTATCCAGAATAACTAGAGAAAAAAAGGAGGAGCAAACTCAGTAAATATCTTGTTAGATTTTTCAGAGAAAATAATTCGCTTACCTTTTGAAACAGCCTTCACAGCATGATCTGGCTTTGGAGAGGTTGAGCTCTTGAGTTCTTTGGAAGGAGGAGGAGAAAAAGTTGGTCTTTAATACACCACCTCCTTTACTTGTTCCTTAACATCAGCATCAAGTCTTTGATAGCCAGATTGAGTTCTACCTTGATATCCTTGAGAACTTTTCCTTTGTGATGACTGAGATGGGTTGAACCTGTCAGACTGAGCAGAAGGATTTGTAGATAGGTTTCCAGAGGCTCCTGTACTGGGAGGTAGAGGAGGAGGACCTCTAGGAGTCCATCTTGGGGCAGGACTGTCATACCTCTTTGACTTCTTTCTTAGCTTTTGCTGATTCTTAGAAAATGTCATCCAGTGCTGGAATTCTTTAGATTTAGGATCAATGCCTTTTAAGATATAGTAGGGAACATCATGGTCAGGATTTGGAGGAGGAGGAGCCACAACTTTCCTTTTCTTTTTAGCAGATCTCTTTCTTTTAGACTCATCAGATTCATCAGAATCAATCTCATCCTCAGAATTTGAAGAAAGAGGAATATCATATGGATCAATTGCCTCTTGCACAGCTCTTTCATTCTCTTTTAGGGCAGCTTTTTCTAATTCTTCTTCCATGGCATCCTGTGCCAGAAGGGTATCTAAATCCAATCCAGGAGAGTCATCCCAGACGGTAGACTTTTCAATTTGAACATCTGAAGCCTTTTCTTGTTGATTAGAAACTGTCATGGGGACCAGTTCTACTTGCACTGCTAGCTGAGCTGGCTGAGCAGCCTCAGAAACTTGAACAACTGGTTCTGGTTCAGTTTGAACTTCTGGAGCTGGTTGGTGATCAAGATCTTGAACATCTAATACTTCTTCCATTTTATCTGTAGTATTATGAACAAAAATTTGCTAAATGACATCGAATCACTCCTTCTAGGTATTCCCATACTAGCATATCAGTTATCAAGTCTAAAAAATGAGTAAAAGGGATACCTTCAGAATTGTCCTTTGAATGTCCTAACTCCCATAATTCATCTAGGAAGAAAGTGATAACTCCTTGTAGGTATAGGGCGACCAGGGGAGTGGAGCATTCTTCTAGGCAAACTTTGACAATGAATTCAGACTTCATTACAGCATCAGAAATTTCTTTTTCAGAAAATGGAGGAGGAGCTGATTCTTCTATCTCTTTCTCTGCAACTGTAGGAGGATCTGCTGGAAGGGAGGCCAAGGGCAGCTCAGAGGCATCTTCATAAAGCATCTCCCCCTGCCTGATTTCAGTAGAAACTGAAACCAGTCCCCTAGATGAAGAGGGCTCAGCAGATTTTGATAGAGCTTGGATGGCAGCAGTCAAAGAAGAGATGGATGATGCAAGGGGAGCAATTTCCTCTTCAATCATGATTTTGATTGAAGGGGTAATTAACTCCAGGATACTAGAAATTAATGCTGGAGTGATTTCAAATGATGATGGGGGAATCTCAGTGGATGGATGATCAGCAGGAATGGTGTATTCTTGATGAACTAGAGAGTGAACTAGAGATGGAGAGTGAACTGGAGAGTGATGGGTGGATGCAAGAAGATCAATGTGATCTAAAGGAGGAATTGCTGACTAAGGAGGAGTGGATGTCTCAGAAACCAACAAATCAAAACTAGGATGAGATATCCTAGCAAGATGAGAAGGGAGAGGAGATGCAGAAGGTGATGCATGGAGAATTGTTGATGAATCAGGAAGATGAGAGGCAGAAGGTCGTACTTCAATTGAAGTTGATGGAACTTCAACTGAAGTAGACGGTAATGCAGATGAAGAAGATGGAAGGGAGAGATTTGCTGAGCCAGCTTCTTGTAGGAGAGGAGTGACTGAAGCAGTCCTGGTGCTCTCAGATGCAGCTGGAGCAACCCCTACAGGAGCGGGATTCAGAAAAGTCCTTTTCCACTTGGCGAACAATGTTGGGTCCATCTTCTTGCTGGCATTGATGGAAGTAGCAGCTGAAACTAACAAATGGGGATATTTTTCCTTCATAAAAATCCCAACCACCCTACCCAGGGTGACTTCTTTCTTGCTATTCTTTTTCCTTATTAAATCAAACAATACTCCTGCCCAGTTAATCTTCTTTTTGTTCACTATTGCACACATTAGGGCAAACTGTTGCCTTGTAATATTGTCATGGGCAGAGTGCTTTCCCAGTATCACTTTTCCGACGAGTTCAGCAAGGAACTTAATCTTAAACGGAAAATTTACTTTAAGCAGCTTAGAGGGAATGCCTTCGGCATGTCCCAACTCTGTCAGCATTCTCCCAAACTCTAGGGTATCTTGCTCGTAATCTTCTTCCCCATTTAACAATCCAAAAATTTCAGTTAAAATGGCGGGAGTCAAAGTTACCTCTTCTCCGGCAATTGTTCCGGTCATTGAATCGTCATTGGAGGACGAAGTGAAAGCCCATTCTTTAATCTCTTGAATGTTTATCTTTATCCTGGAGGACATGAGCTTTTCCAAACCTTGATCTTTGCATAAGTTGAGAATTTCCATAATAGCAGATTCGCAGCAACTGAAAGAATCGAAATCCACACTGAAGCCAGCATCAAACTTCACCACTGTCAGGAGAGCTGGAGCTATCGCCATCGAAGGGGCTGGAGAAGACGAGGGAGACGGCGAAGGCGAAATGACAGAAATCGCGAGACAAAGAGCAAGCAGGAAGACGGAATGCGAGAAGACTCTCTCCGTCGACGATAAAAAGAAAGATCTCTTAACCTAGGTCGACCATCGGCTTTATATTAAACCAACGATCGTCGATCTATTTAAAAGATACTGGAAACGATGGTCGAACGGTCGTTCGACGATCGTTCCTGAAGCAGAATAGTCGATCCATCGTTCGACTATTTCTGTCTTCACAAACAACAAGCTGTCGTCAACCATAGATCGACGATAGGCTCGACCTGTTCGACGATCTTTGATTGCCGGTCGATGATCTTCAAGCAGATAAGCCATCATCAACCATAGGTCGACAATAGGCTTGATCTGATCGACTATCTTCGAACGTCGTTCGACGATCTTCAAATAAGTTTCAAAAAGGCAGACGTCACACTTAGTCTCTTCCATTAATCATGCCTAGTTGAACCAAAAAGAACAGATGCTTCTGTTCATCTAAGGGTTTGGTGAATATATCACCTCTCTGAAGGTCAGTGGATATGAACTCAAGGCTGATCTTGTTCTTTTCCACACAATCTCTCAGGAAATGGTGCCGGATCTTAATGTGTTTCGTTCTAGAGTGGTGCACAGGATTTTGTGCAATAGAGATAGCACTGGTACTATCACACATGATTTTTGTGTTCTTGTGTGAGTACCCATAATCCAAAAGTTGGTTTTGAATCCACAGGATCTGTGAACAACAACTAGCAGCTGCTATATATTCAGCCTCTGCAGTTGAAGTTGAGACAGAAGCCTGCTTCTTACAGAACTAAGAGACCAATCTCTCTCCCAAGAACTGACAAGTTCCTGAGGTACTTTTCCTGTCAACTCGACAACCAGCATAATCAGAGTCAGAGTATCCAATTAATTCAAATTCTGATTCAGCTGGGTACCAAAGTCCTAGATTTGGACATCCCTTCAGGTATCTCAAGATTCTTTTGAGAAGAATCAGATGAGATTCCTTGGGGTTGACCTGGAATCTAGCACAAAGGCATGTAGCAAACATTATATCTGGCCTACTTGCAATTAAATACAATAGGCAACCAACAATGGCCCTATAATTCTTTTGATCAACAGGCTTTCCCTGATCATCAGAATCTATAACTACATTAGTAGCCATAGGTGTATGCATTGCTGAAGCATCAGCCATCCCAAACTTCTTTACCAATTCCTTAGCATATTTGGATTGGGAGATGAAGATGCCATCAGTATCTTGCTTTACTTGGAGACCAAGAAAGTAAGACAGCTCACCCATACTACTCATCTCAAACTTAGAATGCATCAAGTCAGAGAACTTTTTGCACAGTTTAGGATCAGTGGAACCAAAAATAATGTCATCCACATACACTTGAACTAATAAAATTGTGTCCTTGTGGTGCTTGACGAAAAGGGTTCTATAAACTACTCCCCTAACAAAGTTGTGCTCTAACAGGAAACTAGCTAGAGTCTCATACCAGGCTCTGGGTGCTTGTTTGAGTCCATAATGAGCTTTTTGCAACTTGAAAACATGTGTGGGCTGAGTTGAAGAAACAAACCCAGGTGGTTGTTCAACAAATACCTCTTCCTTTAGCTCACCATTTAGAAAGGCACTTTTGACATCCATCTGAAAAACCTTAAACTTCATATAGGCTGCATAGGCTAGAAAGATCCTTATTGCCTCTAGTCTTGCAACAGGAGCAAAGGTTTGGCTGTAATCTATACCTTCCTCCTGTCTGTAGCCCTGAGCTACAAGCCTAGCTTTGTTCCTTACAATGATTCCATTTGCATCCAACTTGTTTCTATACACCCACTTGGTGCCTATGATCAGTTGGCCTTTAGGTCTTGGAACCAAAGTCAATACTTTACATCTTTCAAACTGATTGAGTTCCTCTTGCATAGCAATGATTCAGTGGGGATCTAGCTCAGCATCTTTAATGGTGAGGGGCTCAATCTGTGAAAGGAAACAAGCATGCATCACATCCTGTCTTAACAGATGTCTTGTTTGAACACCAGCTGATATGTCTCCAATCACTTGAGATGTAGGATGATCTCTAAGTGTGACAATATCAGCAGGTGGGATGTGATCTTCAGCAATAGTTGGGATTAATTCCTCAGGAGGAATTTGATCTACTATTGGTGGTACAGCAACAGCTTCTGCAAAGTCTTCATCACTGTCTGAATCAGTGATATGAAGAGTTGATAGATGGAGAATCTCTTGAGTGACATCTTTGCTAGATTCTGGTACCTGCAATGAACTTGAGGAAGGGGAAGTTTCCTTCTCCTTGTAAAACATCTGAGATTCATCAAAAGACACATGAACAGACTCTTCAATTTTAGAAGATGATTTATTAAATACCCTATAAGCTTTGCTTACTTGGGAATATCCAAGAAAAATTCCCATCGAAGCTTTTGCTTCAAATTTTCTAAGATATTCTTTATTATTATTATGAATATAAACTACACAACCAAATACTCTAAAGTAATTTATTTTAGGTTTCTTTCCTTTAAGCAACTCATAAGGAGTTTTACACTTAAGCTTGTGTATCAGACTTCTATTCAAGACATAGTTGGCTGTACTAACAGCTTCTGCCCAATAGGAAAGAGGCATATTAGCATCTGCCAACAATGTGCTAGCAGCTTCAATTAGTGTTCGATTCTTCCTTTCAACTACCCAATTTTGTTGGGGAGTTCTAGGAGCTGAGAAGCTATGTTTGATACCTTCTCTCTCACAGAATTCTTGCATGAGAAGAGAGTCAAACTCAGTACCATGATCACTTCTGATCAAGGCCACATGAGTAGAGTACTCAGTCTGCACACATAATAGAAAATCTGTAAGGGCTTTGAAGTTATCAGCCTTAGTTCTCAAAAAGAACACCCAACTGAACCTAGAGAAGTCATCTACAATGACTAGGGTGTAATACTTCCCTCCTAAACTCTGTACATTTATTTGGCCAAATAGGTCCAAATGTAATAAATACAGGATTCTAAGAGAATCACTTTTATTTACTGATTTAAATGAATTCTTGGTTTGCTTGCCTAATTGACAAGCCTTGCATAGGCTCTCCTTCTTGTAGGGGCAAGAAGGTAAACCTCTAACAAGGTTGTGTTTAGATAACCTAGATATATTCTTGAGGTTAACATGGCTAAGCCTTTTATGCCATAAGGTATTGTTATTTGTTACTTCATTAAATAAGCAGATTTCAGAGTGAGTTGAGTTAAAATCTACTAAATAAATGTTACCTTGTCTAATACCTACTAACACAACATTATTATTTAAAGTAATATTACAAAGAGAGTTAGAAAATGATACCTGGTATCCAGCATCACATAACTGACTTACTGAAATGAGATTATGCTTCAGTCCAGTTACATAAGCAACTCTCTTGAATGTTACAGCTCCAATGGTAATTATGCCATAGCCTTCAGTTTGACCACAGCTTGAATCTCCAAAGATTACCTTTGGGCCAAGCTTGGCCTTGAACCATGACAGATGTTCCTTATTTCCTGTCATGTGCTTGAAGCAGCCACTATCCAAATACCACTTATTCTGAGTGATAGGATAGTTCTTTACCTGTAGAAAAATAAGTTAAACATTGTGGACCCAGGTAACCTTGGGTCCCTTGTTTTTCACATAAGAAAAATTGGAAATAAATGAATAAGCAGGTTGAGGGTGATAACCTAACGGGTAAGATCTCCTAGGTGGAATTCTCCATGCAGATGATGGGTCAATGAACCTAGGGTTTCTATTTACATTCGGGTTTCTAAAGTTCTGGTTGAAGTTTTGAAATTCATGTTGAAAACGTCGATCAGCGTTCGACGATGGGTGCTCAGATCGTCGATCTCCGTTCGACCACTGAGCCTGCGATCGTCGAGCAGCGTTCGACGCTCTTTGTATTTCCTTAAACTTTTGTTTTTTTTCTCTCTCTTAGCTTTATTTAAAGTTTTATTAACCTGATTAACTTGCTCAGTGTTTTTTATTCCACTAGTTGAAATAAAATTCACTGGAGTTGAAAGATGGTTTTTAAGAATGATTGGGGGTTCACTAGAAGAAGCTCCTAAGCCTAATTTATTAAGCCTGACCTAGTGTTAGACATGCTGGTTATTTCAAGCAACTTAAGGCTTCTACCATTCAGAGATTCTTCTAACCTTTTGGACTTAGCTAATTCATTCTTAAGGAAATTTATTTCTTCACTAGAATTAGTGAGTTCTGTTGTTAACCTAATGTTTTCATTAGAAATTAATTCAGATTCAGCTAGTTTATTTCTAAGCTCTTTTATTTCCTTTTCAGAACTAATTAAATCTAAACATAAAGATTTAAAATCTAATTTAAATTCTGCAGATGTAAAATCGTAAGAAGACAATACCTCATCTTCTGTTGGCATTTCTTCATCAGAATCTGAACTCTCTGCAGCTGAGTGATTGCTGCAGGCATCAATTGCCATCAGGCAATCTTCCTTTACCTTCTTTTCTTCCTCATCCTCACTGGAGCTTGAGGAAGAAGATTCCTCATCAGAATCGCTCCAGGTTTCAGCAACAAAACCTCTCTCCTTCTTTTTGTTCTTGTAGGAGGATGGCTTGGAATGCTTCCTGTGCTGATCCTTGTCTTTCCTTTTCTCTTTATTCTTTTCCTCTGGACAGTCTGGAAGAATATGTCCAGGCTTCCTGCAACCATAGCAAATTATTTCTTTAGTAGGAGTATGATCATACCTTGGTTTTTCTTCATATTTTGAAGGTTTCTTTCTGAATTCTTTCCTTCCCATCTTGAGAAACCTTTTGGCAAATAATGCCATCAGTTCCTCATTGGACTGGCTTCCTTCAGAAGCATCAGCAGCTTTGAGAGCAAGGGTTTGCTCTTTTCTTGTGGGAGTTGGAGTCTTTGCTTCAGCCTCAGCTTCCCTGGTCTTCAGCACTTGCTCAAAGGACTTGAGCTTACCGAGAAGGGCTTTTGTTGAGATTTCTGTTGTGCTTCTGGCCTCCTTGATAGGCCAGATCCTTAGATCCCATGTGCTAGGGAAGCACATAAGAATCTTATCATTGACCTCTGTCAATGAAATATCCTTATCAAGAGTCCTCAGCTCATTGATGATTGAGCTGAGCCTTGTGTACATTGCTTCAACTGATTCAGCATCAGTTTTCTTGAAATTTTCATACTGGGAGATAAGGTTGGACCTTCTGTCCTTCCTTTCATCAGCTGAACCAGCTATAATCTGGTTCAGTGTATCCCACATTGCTTTTGCTGAGGAGCAGTCAGCAACCTTCTGGAATACTTCATCAGACATTGTCTGAGCCAGAATGTTCATTGCCTTAGCATCTGCTATCTTTGACTTTTTTTATTCATCATTGTAATTTGGAGGAGGCACTGCACTCATATCTGTTGAAGTTGAGGCAGTAGCTACAGCAGGTGCTCTTGGTGGTCCTGTCAAAATAGAAGAAAAAATACTCTCATCAATAGAGTTCATATATAGTTTATTCCTTGCCTTCCAGATGCTGAACTTGGCTAAGTTGCATGCTGGGTCTGGTGCTAGAGTAATCCTTGAACTGGGCCATGATAGTGAAAGTGAATATCTATAATCCTTGGTATCTATCAGGATCTTGTGACTTAGGTATTAGCCTATACAGTCAGACAACCTCCCTCTGATACCAATTGAAAGAAAAGGGGATAGATACTACTCTAGAGGGGGGGGGGGGGTGAATAGAGTAATCAAAAATTGCACTAGCAAAGTTGACTGTCTACTCAACTCCCTTGGAGTTAATTGCGGAATGAAGGTTATAGATATTTGAGAAGTAACCCTAAAGCCTAACACAAGTGTTGTGCACAAAAGGCAGCCAACTGTAATTACAGTTAAGGCTTGGAATCCTAAACAGCAACTAGCAAACCTAGTTAAAACTAATCACAGCCAACAACACAAGTAATAAATCAAACAATCAGACGACACAAGGGAATTTATAGTGGTTCCCCAAATAACTTGGGTACGTCCACTCTTCTACCAACAAGGTAGGAATCCACTCAGGTTTTTGATCAGGTGCCCTGCCACCAACAAGATCTGCATCAGGTAGATCTAGAAACCCTTTAGACTTTTGATCAGGTGTCTAAAAACCAACACAGGTATTTGATCAGGTGCCCTGCCACCAAGGTATACTTTTGAAGGGAGTAATAACCCTTTACAGGAGGGGGAAAAGAGGTTAAAATGGTCTTCTCTATTTTAAATAGAATTAGAGAAGCTCAAAAACTTACACTGAGCTAGAAAGCTCTAAAGAGTCAAGGCTCCCCCTGGCTAAAAGAATGTTCAGGTGAAGTCTTGCTTCAGTGCAGAAAACACTTCAGAAAATCTGAAGAAAAAGCTACAAGAAGATAATAAATATGAAATGAAAATTCTTCTTCAGGCAGTTATCTTCTTCTTCTTCTTCTTCAAAAAGCACTGAGTGAAGATCTTCCTGGAGGCAGGAGAACTCAGGTTGAAGAAGAGTGAAGAGCTAAAACTTCTTCTCAGTTGGATGTGAACGAGCTGAGAGCAGTTGTAAACTGTAAGTTGTAAGCTTGAATGCTGCTGTTAGCTTTTGAACTCCTTTTCCTGAATGAACTCTCTTTTTCTATATGAACTGGTTTTTGGCTATGAACTAGTTGATTTCTTTCTCCAAAGAATTCTTTGTATAGCAGCAGCAGTAACGACACTAATTTGAGTTTGAATCTTGTCTTCTACTGAAATCTGCAAGCTGGGTTGCAAATAGCATAAAGCACGAACAAAAAACTGCAGACAGATATCCTATAAGAGGATAAAGCTTTCTAAGAAGCTGCAAGTAACTCTGATAAAATAATACTAGAGAAAGTCACATCAGAAGAGACTCTTTACGGCCAAAGAAGACTTTTTGAGTCTAACGGCTATAAAGGACAGCCTGACAGATAAAGTAGAAAACATATTTCAACTAATAAGACAAACAACTATGTCAGAAAAAGATTGGCTCATGCATAAGGAATGAAGCAGATATTGCATGGAAATAATATCATAAATTTATTCAAATAATCTTTTATAAAATATGCCAAAATAAATATGAAATAAATCACATCATAGAAGATGACAGAATTATTCAAAACATATAGCAAAACATCGAACGACCCTCGGAGATCGTCGACCGAAGCACAGAGATCGTCGACCTATCAGACAGATAGTCGAACGATACAGATAGTCGAACTATCAAAGAAGATAGTCGAACTACCTCAGCAGATAGTCGACCTATCAGAACAGATAGTCGACCTATCAGATAGTCGACCTATCAAGACAGATACTCGAACTATCAAAGAGAACAGATAGTCGATCTATCAAACAGATAGTCGAGCTATCAAAGAAAGCAGATAGTCGACCTATCAAACAGATAGTCGAGCTATCAAAGAAAACAGATAGTCGACCTATCAAAACAGATAGTCGAACTATCAAAGAGAACAGATAGTCGACCTATCAAACAGATAGTCGAGCTATCAAAGAAAACAGATAGTTGACCTATCAAACAGATAGTCGAGCTGTCAAAGAAAACAGATAAGCGACCTATCAAACAGATAGTCGAGCTATCAAAGAAAGCAGATAGTTGATGCGTTGATTACGGCAAGTGCACCGGTCGCACAAGTAATAAAGTTTGGGAATAAATCCCCGAGTGTCGGTCTCTTGAGGAACACAGTAAGGGATGAGTTAATGTCGAGGAGGACTTGAGATTGAAGTCCTCGGGGCGAAGGTAACGATGGGGGTTTTGATGGTTGCGGAAAATAAAGTAAAAATCTAACAACTACTCCTATGCAACGCCGCTATGCGATGCTTCGCCAGGCGGGATGGAAGACTAGTCGGGCCGCAATGTACCGAATCGCTTGGCGGATGGGCGAGTAGGCAAGCGTATGAGGTGTAGAGAACGGCGGAAATCCTACTATGCAGGCCGCTATGCACTGCTTCGCCAGGCGGGATGGAAACTACACGGGCCGCTATGCACCGAATCGCTTGGCGGATGGAAGAGTAGGCTAGCGGATGAGGTGGTGAGAATGGCGGAATGAGGGTCGTGGGCACCTCTTCGCAACGCACGCCACTAGCAATTGCTAGTGCGGCAAGGGTGGATGGATGGTGGAATAATAAGGCGCACCTCAAGCAATAATAACAAAATCACACAAATCACATAGACATGATAAAGTGCAAGATCATTAACTACAATAAAGTATACTTCATCAATACAAAGAGTTAAACTAAGCTATCAAATACAAGAGGAGGAGGTGTGCGAATCGACCGAATCCGAAGCCTTATTGAGGGTTCACGGTTGGAATCCCGGGTTGTCAATCCGAGTCCAAGCTCGGTCCTCAACTGCGTCCGGGGTAGAGGAGGCTGTCACTCACTCCCAATGGACCCGTCTTCTTCGTTGAACTGACCCGTAGATTGCGGCTCCAGCTCCTCCTAACTTGATGGAGAAAGCTAGGTCAAAACTCCGCTTGAAGCTCTAGGATGAAGGAGGAGGCCGAGAGGATGCTCCGGCGTTGATTTGGCGTTGAAAGCTTGCCCGGAGACCCTCCCTATGGTGGAGGATGAAGGGGGACGGAGGAAACCCTCGTCCGAGACGAAAAACGGCGGAAGTGTCGAGCGATCTCGAGAATAGGGCGAAACCTGCGCTATTTATAGAAAACAGAATTTAAACAGCGCGCACGATCACCGGCGCACGACCAATGGTCGTGCGCGATATAGTCAGTGATCGTGCGATATGGAGGCAGAAAAGTGGAAAAAGATATAATGACTGCGCACGACTGGCAGCGCACGAGCAGTGATCGTGCGCGGTATGGCTGGTGATCGTGCGATATGGCGGGACAGAACTTTCACAGGAGAGGTCATGACTGCGCACGACCGATGATCGTGTGCCAAAGAGGTCGATGGTCGTGCGTGGGTAATACGCACGACCATTGACTCCTTTGCCAAAAATGGTGAAAGTCCGATGCCGGACGCCCACACGATCCCAGAACCTGCAGGTAAACTGGACGGGATGTCGATCATGGCAGTCACAGACATAAATATAATGCACAGCAAAAGGGAAATACACACACGCAAAGAAATAGGCTAAAAGAGTGCACAAGACGTGGAAAACCGTAGCGAACCAAAAGGAGTGCAAATGACGCTAAACGGTGTGCAAAGACAAGAAAATAAGCCTAGATGAGTCCAAAAATATGTATATAAAGAGGACTCATCACACCCCCAGACTTAACCGTTTGCGCGTCCCGAGCAAACAAAACCTAAGCAGACGGGGAAAATGAACTAGCTAACAAAGAAATTGCAAAACGGAGTACCATGCGAAGTCGCATGCTCGCGTGCATAAAAATAAAGTAGAGGAAATTCTTAAGTATACGAAATATTTTATATTTTTCACAATGCGTAACAGAAATTTATTATTACTCAAAAGTGGAATCACGGTGAATCATCCGGTCCTACGCAGGGAGAAAGTAGGCAGGCCACTAAGGTGAGCATTGCCGAAGACCGGGGCTCAAGATTACCCCCAAAGGAATCCACCAATGTCGGAAACCATAAGCTTGCCCGTTCGCACTCTCTTCACGGCACTAGTCAACTCAAGCGCAAGTCCGTAGGACTTCGGGTAATAATGGGGCTTGGGTTACGGTGAGGAAAATAAGGATAAACATGAAGGGTATGCACCTAACCCAAATGAGCTAACGTACAAAACTAGTACCCGCTGCCCACAAAATAAATACGGGTGCACCACACCCCCAGACTTAACTTTTACTAAATGGGTGTGTGCACCGCCTACTCCAAATCCAAATCATCTCAAATAAAGATTTTCAATCAAACTTTTTCTTTCTCTTTCTCTTTTCTCTTTTTCTCTTTTTCAAATATTTTTCTTTTCAATATTTTCTTTTTCTTTTTACAAAATCAGCACATTTTTCTTTTGGGCACAACCACATATCACAAATACGAGTCACCACATCACAACCCAACTTGAAAATACAAACTTTAAGCTCGACTTGGGTGTGCGACTAGGATCGGCTATGAGGCTTTGGCGAATATAGTGGAGCTGAATCAAAAAGAAGGGTAGGCACAAAGGGGCAGGCAAGGGCGATGTTAGGAATGGGTACAAAGCTCAACCGGGCCAAAAGGTGGCCTACATCACTCTCACGCTAGACTAACCGTGTACCAATGCTTCAAGAATAGCTTGGGGCAAGTTCTTAGCAACCGAGAAAGATAATCCTTCCTCCCAACTCAAGCAATACGAGTCTAGTGGCGGCTACACACATTCCTACGCTACCGTTTGATTCACACCGGATTCACCAACTTTTGAGTAGAATAAACGAATTTACGCAGATAGAAAAATATAAACTATAAGCATACTGAAAAATTAAATCTACACAAATTTCTATACAAAACGAGAGCAGTTGACTAGAAACACAGCAAGGCCAACATTTTACTCCGTTGCACAATCCTAAACTAGCACATAAATTTTCCAAATCGAACAAAGATACAGGTTCAACTCGTGACACGCAAACCGCTAAGCTCGCGCTCATATGGGTGCAGTGGTGTGCGATGCAATGAACATAAACAAAATAAAATACAAAAAGCTTCTAGCATGCAAAAGAAATGTGCACGTGCAAAAGGTAAACTGACTCTCCCCCAGACTTAAACTAAACAACACATCAAATGATAGAGAAATTTAAATCAGAAAGAGCTAAGGGAAGAGGTTACCCAATGCTCAGCTAGTGAGCATACCAGAAGACGCGTGAAAACTAGGAGCAGGCCCGCCATACGAAGAATCACAACCCCGCCAATGCGTAGTTTCCATGAATACCTGCAGGGGTGAGCTCCGCAAAAACAAAAGAGAAATATACAAAAAGAAAATACTAAACTAAGCTGACATAAAAAAAGAAAAATGCAGAAAATGAAAGATAAGCACTGGGGTTATTGTCATCCCAGCACGACTTATTCAGCAAAAGAAAAGTTCTAGCTAATGGGCCTATGAAAAGAAAAGTGCACAGGCAACTGTCCTAATATCCGTGTCGGTAACGGGTACCGATACGGTGATAGCACAGTTACCCCTCTACCTAGATAATAATACCTGCGACACACAGGTAGAGGAAATAGGAAGTAAGATGAGGAGGAGCACTGGTCCTCACTCATCTCACCACAAAACAAATCCTTGCCTAGCAAGGTATCGTCCACCACAAGCTCGTTGGGGGCGAAGGTGTAGGTAGAGGCTTCAACTGCAAAAGGAGTAGGAAACTCCTCATGCACGCTGAGGCACTCGCCGACAACCTGAGCACAAGGCTCAATGTTAACCCAACTCACCTGCAGGGAGTCAACCCGCACAGGCGCAGAGGGAGAAGGGGGGTCAAGGAATAAAGGAGACGAAAAACTAAAAGAAGCGGAAATAGGGAGAGTGATCCCGGAATCACTCTCAGCAGGATCCAAACATAGATCACTGTCGGTGTCATGTGAGTCATGGCGAGGGGAAACTGAAACCACGAGGTCCTCGGTGGTGGTTTGGACCCCCTCATCCAACAAGGAAGTAGAAACCTCCTCGCCAGCAAGGATTTCCTCATCACACCTCGGTACGTCACGGTGTTCCAAGACATAGTACTCACCATTGATGAGAATAATGTCCTCGTCACACCACGGCGCATCCTCATGTTCCAAATTTCCAAAGGGCATAACATCAACAACCAACTCACTAGAAATGGGAGTAGGTAATTCATGCAAAGAAAGCGGAGGAGCAACATCATCAGAGATAATATGCGCAGGTTCCTCCGGGGGTGAATCAAAAATAGGGGAAGAAGGTATAGAGGGTGACAGTACCACAATATCATCACATCGATCAGTGGAAAGTCTGATGGGTGTATCCACAGCAGTCCCCCATAGACAAGGTGGTACTGCGGATACATCCTCAGAATCAGAAGGAGCGGCCATTTGAGAGGTGGATGAGACGATCCGGATATCCGGTTCATCATCCGCCTCCAACTGGCGTTGAAATTCTGCGCAATCTTTCAACACATGGTCGGCGCTATGACAACACAAACACCGTTTTCCATTACTCCTCGGTCCAGGTGGGACCGGAGAGGAATATGAAAAAGGTGAAGGCGGAGAAGAGTAGTGACCATAAGACTGAGGTACGGTGTATGAAGTACCATAAGACAACGGTGCTCCATACACTGAACCACGAGAATTATGCTCCCATTCTTCAGTGGGGCACTCATCACTGTTATGCCAATAATCCCCGCACCAACGGCAACGAATATTCGCATAAGAATACATGGTGCAGCAAGAAAGAATTCACCACAAGAATTTTCTAAGCAAAAATTAAGTACTCGCAAGCAAATAAAGAGTGGAACAGCCTGCTATAGCAAAATAAAAACTAGAAAGGGAATAAAATAAAATAAAAACAACAACTAAAAACCAAAACAAAAATAAAACATGAAATATACAAATGGAAAGGGCAACTATCTCAAATCTTCCTCTCCAAAAACTCAAACGACTGTGTTCCCCGGCAACGGCGCCAAAAACTTGATGCGTGGATTACGGCAAGCGCACCGGTCGCACAAGTAATAAAGTTTGGGAATAAATCCCCGAGTGTCGGTCTCTTGAGGAACACAGTAAGGGATGAGTTAATGTCGAGGAGGACTTGAGATTGAAGTCCTCGGGGCGAAGGTAACGATGGGGGTTTTGATGGTTGCAGAAAATAAAGTAAAAATCTAACAACTACTCCTATGCAACGCCGCTATGCGATGCTTCGCCAGGCGGGATGGAAGACTAGTCGGGCCGCAATGCACCGAATCGCTTGGCGGATGGGCGAGTAGGCAAGCGTATGAGGTGTAGAGAACGGCGGAAATCCTACTATGCAGGCCGCTATGCACTGCTTCGCCAGGCGGGATGGAAACTACACGGGCCGCTATGCACCGAATCGCTTGGCGGATGGAAGAGTAGGCTAGCGGATGAGGTGGTGAGAATGGCGGAATGAGGGTCGTGGGCACCTCTTCGCAACGCACGCCACTAGCAATTGCTAGTGCGGCAAGGGTGGATGGATGGTGGAATAATAAGGCGCACCTCAAGCAATAATAACAAAATCACACAAATCACATAGACATGACAAAGTGCAAGATCATTAACTACAATAAAGTATACTTCATCAATACAAAGAGTTAAACTAAGCTATCAAATACAAGAGGAGGAGGTGTGCGAATCGACCGAATCCGAAGCCTTATTGAGGGTTCACGGTTGGAATCCCGGGTTGTCAATCCGAGTCCAAGCTCGGTCCTCAACTGCGTCCGGGGTAGAGGAGGCTGTCACTCACTCCCAATGGACCCGTCTTCTTCGTTGAACTGACCTGTAGATTGCGGCTCCAGCTCCTCCTAACTTGATGGAGAAAGCTAGGTCAAAACTCCGCTTGAAGCTCTAGGATGAAGGAGGAGGCCGAGAGGATGCTCCGGCGTTGATTTGGCGTTGAAAGCTTGCCCGGAGACCCTCCCTATGGTGGAGGATGAAGGGGGACGGAGGAAACCCTCGTCCGAGACGAAAAACGGCGGAAGTGTCGAGCGATCTCGAGAATAGGGCGAAACCTGCGCTATTTATAGAAAACAGAATTTAAACAGCGCGCACGATCACCGGCGCACGACCAATGGTCGTGCGCGATATAGTCAGTGATCGTGCGATATGGAGGCAGAAAAGTGGAAAAAGATATAATGACTGCGCACGACCGGCAGCGCACGAGCAGTGATCGTGCACGGTATGGCTGGTGATCGTGCGATATGGCGGGACAGAACTTTCACAGGAGAGGTCATGACTGCGCACGACCGATGATCGTGCGCCAAAGAGGTCGATGGTCGTGCGTGGGTAATACGCACGACCATTGACTCCTTTGCCAAAAATGGTGAAAGTCCGATGCCGGACGCCCACACGATCCCAGAACCTGCAGGAAAACTGGACGGGATGTCGATCATGGCAGTCACAGACATAAATATAATGCACAGCAAAAGGGAAATACACACACGCAAAGAAATAGGCTAAAAGAGTGCACAAGACGTGGAAAACCGTAGCGAACCAAAAGGAGTGCAAATGACGCTAAACGGTGTGCAAAGACAAGAAAATAAGCCTAGATGAGTCCAAAAATAGGTATATAAAGAGGACTCATCAATAGTCGACCTATCAAAACAGATAGTCGAACTATCAAAGAAAACAGATAGTCGACCTATCAAAACAGATAGTCGAGCTATCAAAGAAAACAGATAGTCGACCTATCAAACAGATAGTCGAGCTATCAAAGAAAACAGATAGTCGACCTATCAAACAGATAGTCGAGCTATCAAAGAAAACAAATAGTCGACCTATCAAACAGATAGTCGAGCTATCAAAGAAAGAAGATAGTCGACCTATCAAGCAGATAGTCGAGCTATCAGGAAGACGATCGTCGATCGGCTGATCGACGATAGTCGAGCAACGTTCGACCATAATCGAACCAGAAATTACATAGCCAGATTTTCATCTGGACAGACAATTCTACACAACTAGAGAATCTATCCTATCAACTAACCTTTGACCATAGATAAATCTTGGGTCAAGAGACTAAAAGAGAAGACTGAACTCAAATCAAAACTAGGGTACCAACAATCTCCCCCTATTTGAGTTAAGTCTCTCAACAACTAAACACAAAACTAATTACTGAAAATAAATAAAGTGCATGAAGGGAAATGATTAAGCAGATAACATCAATCAAACAGGTAAGCAAATAACAGTCAATCAATGAAATTTTAAGATGCTTCAGAATTAGGTTTAGGTTCAAAAGAACTAGGAATAAAAGTAATATTTCTAGAAGGGTCTAGAGCTTCTTTCCTTGACAGCTTTAGGTCTTGTTCTCCAATGATTTTAGTTTCTGATGCTCTTGGGACAACTGCTTCAAGATGCTTTTCCATGTATTTTGAAGGGTCAAATACCTTCGGTCTAACCTGGAATTTATCAAGCTCCTTCATTCTGAATTTTGACATAGTGGTTAATCCTGCAGTGTCTTTGCCTTCAGCTTTAGCTTTCTTAATTTGGGCTGAACCAACAAGTTCAAGAAAACGAGCCATCCTGAAATCAGGATCAAGCTCTGGGCTTTCATACACATTTTCATAGATTGTATCAACAGGTTTCACAGCTTTAAACTTAATAGACATGTCTAGCAGACTTTCAGCTGGCTCTTTATCCTGAATAACTAGAGAAAAAAAAGGAGGAGCAAACTCAGCAAATATCTTGCTAGATTTTTCAGAGAAAATAATTCGCTTACCTTTTGAAACAGCCTTCACAGCATGATCTGGCTTTGGAGAGGTTGAGCTCTTGAGTTCTTTGGAAGTAGGAGGAGAAAAAGTTGGTCTTTGATACACCACCTCCTTTACTTGTTCCTTAACATCAGCATCAAGTCTTTGATAGCCAGATTGAGTTCTACCTTGATATCCTTGAGAACTTTTCCTTTGTGATGACTGAGATGGGTTGAACCTGTCAGACTGAGCAGAAGGATTTGCAGATAGGTTTCTAGAGGCTCCTGCTTTGGGAGGTGGAGGAGGAGGACCTCTAGGAGTCCATCTTGGGGCAGGACTGTCATACCTCTTTGACTTCTTTCTTAGCTTCTGCTGATTCTTAGAAAATGTCATCCAGTGCTGGAATTCTTTAGATTTAGGATCAATGCCTTTTAAGATATAGTAGGGAACATCATGGTCTGGATTTGGAGGAGGAGGAGCCACAGCTTTCCTTTTCTTTTTAGCAGATCTCTTTCTTTTAGACTCATCAGATTCATCAGAATCAATCTCATCCTCAGAATTTGAAGAAAGAGGAATATCATATGGATCAATTGCCTCTTGCACAACTCTTTCCTTCTCTTTTAGGGCAGCTTTTTCTAATTCTTCTTCCATGGCATCCTGTGCCAGAAGGGTATCTAAATCCAATCCAGGAGAGTCATCCCAAACGGTAGACTTTTCAATTTGAACATCTGAAGCCTTTTCTTGTTGATCAGAAACTGTCATGAGGACCAGTTCTACTTGCACTGCTAGCTGAGCTGGCTGAGCAGCCTCAGAAACTTGAACAACTGGTTCTGGTTCAGTTTGAACTTCTAGAGCTGGTCGGTGATCAAGCTCTTGAACATCTAATACTTCTTCCATTTTATCTGTAGTATTATGAACAAAAATTTGCTAAATGACATCGAATCACTCCTTCCAGGTATTCCCATACTAGCATATCAGTTATCAAGTCTAAAAAATGAGTAAAAGGGATACCTTCAGAATTGTCCTTTGAATGTCCTAACTCCCATAATTCATCTAGGAAGGAAGTGATAACTCCTTCTAGGTATAGGTCGACCAGGGGAGTGGAGCATTCTTCTAGGCAAACTTTGACAATGAATTCAGACTTCATTATAGCATCAGAAATTTCTTTTTCAGACAATGGAGGAGGAGCTGATTCTTCTATCTCTTTCTCTGCAACTGCAGGAGGATCTGCTGGAAGGGAGGCCAAGGGCAGCTCAGAGGCATCTTCATAAAGCATCTCCCCCTGCCTGATTTCAATAGAAACTGAAACCAGGCCCCTAGATGAAGAGGGCTTAGCAGATTTTGATAGAGCTTGGATGGCAGCAGTCAAAGAAGAGATGGAGGATGCAAGGGGAGCAATTTCCTCTTCAATCATGATTTTGATTGAAGGGGTAATTAACTCCAGGTTTCTAGAAATGAATGCTGGAGTGATTTCAAATGATGATGGGGGAATCTTAGTGGATGGATGATCAACAGGAATGGTGTATTCTTGATGAACTGGAGAGTGAACTAGAGATGGAGAGTGAACTGGAGAGTGATGGGTGGATGCAAGATGATCAATGTGATCTGAAGGAGGAATTTGTGACTGAGGAGGAGTGGATATCTCAGAAACCAACAAATCAAAACTAGGATGAGATATCCTAGCAAGATGAGAAGGGAGAGGAGGTGCAGAATGTGATGCATGGAGAATTGTAGATGAATCAGAAAGATGAGAGGCAGAAGGTCGTACTTCAATTGAAGTTGATGGAACTTCAACTGAAGTAGACAGTAATGCAGATGAAGAAGATGGAAGGGAGAGATTTGCTGAGACAGCTTCTTGTAGGAGAGGAGTGACTGAAGCAGTCCTGGTGCTCTCAGATGCAGCTGGAGCAACCCCTGCAGGAGCGGGCTTCAGAAAAGTCCTTTTCCACTTGACGAACAAGGTTGGGTCCATCTTCTTGCTGGCATTGATGGAAGTAGTAGCTGAAACTAACAAATGGGGATATTTTTCCTTCAGAAAAATCCCAACCACCCTACCCAGGGTGACTTCTTTCTTGCTATTCTTTTTTCCTTATTAAATCAAACAATACTCCTGCCCAGTTAATCTTCTTTTTGTTCACAATTGCACACATTAGGGCAAACTGTTGCCTTGTAATATTGTCATGGGCAGAGTGCTTCTGCAGTAGCACTTTTCTGACAAGTTCAGCAAGGAACTTAATCTTAAACAGAAAATTTACTTTAAGCAGCTTAGAGGGTATGCCTTCGGCATGTCCCAACTCTCTCAGCATTCTCCCAAACTCTGGGGTATCTTGCTCGTAATCTTCTTCCCCATTTAACAATCCAAAAATTTTAGTTAAAATGGCGGGAGTCAAAGTTACCTCTTCTCCGCCAATTGTTCCGGTCATTGAATCGTCATTGGAGGACGAAGTGAAAGCCCATTCTTTAATCTCTTGAATGTTTATCTTTATCCTAGAGGACATGAGCTTTTCCAAACCTTGATCTTTGCATAAGTTTAGAATTTCCATAATAGCAGATTCGTAGCAACTAAAAGAATCGAAATCCACACTGAAGCCAACATCAAACTTCACCACTGTCAGGAGAGCTGGAGCTATCGCCATCGAAGGGGCTGGAGAAGACGAGGGAGACGACGATGGAGAAACGACAGAAATCGCGAGATAAAGAGCAAGCAGGAAGACGGAATGCGAGAAGACGCTCTCCGTCGACGATAAAAAGAAAGATCTCTTAACCTAGGTCGACCATCGGCTTTATATTAAACCAACGATCGTCGATCTATTTAAAAGATACTGGAAACGATGGTCGAACGGTCATTCGACGATCGTTCCTGAAGCAGAGTAGTCGATCCATTGTTCGACTATTTCTGTCTTCACAAATAACAAGCTGTCGTCAACCATAGATCGACGATAGGCTCGACCTGTTCGATGATCTTCGAACGCCGGTCGACGATCTTCAAGCAGATAAGCTATCATCAACCATAGGTCGACGATAGGCTTGATCTAATCGACTATCTTCGAACGTCGTTCGACGATCTTCAAACAAGTTTCAACAAGGCAGACGTCACACTTAGTCTCTTACATTAATCATGCCTAGTTGAACCAAAAAGAACAGATGCTTCTGTTCATCTAAGGGCTTGGTGAATATATCACCTCTCTGAAGGTCAGTGGATATGAACTCAAGGCTGATCTTGTTCTTTTCCACACAATCTCTCAGGAAATGGTGCCGAATCTCAATGTGTTTCGTTCTAGAGTGGTGCACAGGATTTTGTGCAATAGAGATAGCACTGGTACTATCACACATGATTTTTGTGTTCTTGTGTGAGTACCCATAATCCAAAAGTTGGTTTTGAATCCACAGGATCTGTGAACAACAACTAGAAGCTGCTATATATTCAGCCCCTGCAGTTGAAGTTGAGACAGAAGCCTGCTTCTTACAGAACCAAGAGACCAATCTCTCTCCCAAGAACTGACAAGTTCTTGAGGTACTTTTCCTGTCAACTCGACAACCAGCATAATCAGAGTCAGAGTATCCAATTAATTCAAATTCTGATTCAGCTGGGTACCAAAGTCCTAGATTTGGACATCCCTTCTGGTATCTCAAGATTCTTTTGAGAAGAATCAGATGAGATTCCTTGGGGTTGACTTGGAATCTAGCACAAAGGCATGTAGCAAACATTATATCTGGCCTACTTGCAGTTAAATACAATAGGGAACCAACAATGGCCCTATAATTCTTTTGATCAACAGGCTTTCCCTGATCATCAGAATCTATAACTATATTAGTAGCCATAGGTGTATACATTGATGAAGCATCAGCCATCCCAAACTTCTTTACCAATTCCTTGGCATATTTGGATTGGGAGATGAAGATGCCATCAACATCTTGCTTTACTTGGAGACCAAGAAAGTAAGACAGCTCACCCATACTACTCATCTCAAACTTAGAATGCATCAAGTCAGAGAACTTTTTGCACAGTTTGGGATCAGTGGAACCAAAAATAATGTCATCCACATACACTTGAACTAACAGGATTGTGTCCTTGTGGTGCTTGACGAAAAGGGTTCTATCAACTACTCCCCTAACAAAATTGTGCTCTAACTGGAAATTAGCTAGAGTCTCATACCAGGCTCTGGGTGCTTGTTTGAGCCCATAAAGAGCTTTTTGCAACTTGAAAACATGTGAGGGCTGAGTTGAAGTAACAAACCCAGGTGGTTGTTCAACAAATACCTCTTCCTTTAGCTCACCATTTAGAAAGGCACTTTTGACATCCATCTGAAAAACCTTAAACTTCATATAGGCTGCATAGGCTAGAAAGATCCTTATTGCCTCTAGTCTTGCAACAGGAGCAAAGGTTTGGTCATAATCTATACCTTCCTCCTGTCTATAGCCCTGAGCTACAAGCCTAGCTTTGTTCCTTACAATGATTCCATTTGCATCCAACTTGTTTCTATATACCCACTTGGTGCCTATGATCAGTTGGCCTTTAGGTCTTGGAACCAAAGTCCATACTTTACATCTTTCAAACTGATTGAGTTCCTCTTGCATAGCAATGATCCAGTGGGGATCTAGCTCAGCATCTTTAATGGTGAGGGGCTCAATCTGTGAAAGGAAACAAGCATGCATCACATCCTGTCTTAACTGATGTCTTGTTTGAACACCAGCTGATATGTCTCCAATCACTTGAGATGTAGGATGATCTCTAAGTATGACAATATCAGCAGGTGGGATATGATCTTCAGCAATAGTTGGGATTAATTCCTCAGGAGGAATTTGATCTACTATTGGTGGTACAACAACAGCTTCTGCAAAGTCTTCATCACTGTCTGAATCAGTGATATGAAGAGTTGATAGATGGAGAATCTCTTGAGTGACATCTTTGCTAGATTCTAGTACCTGCAATAAACTTGAGGAAGGGGAAGTTTCCTTCTCCTTATAAAACATCTGAGATTCATCAAAAGATACATGAACAGACTCTTCAATTTTAGAAGATGATTTATTAAATACCCTATAAGCTTTGCTTACTTGGGAATATCCAAGAAAAATTCCCATCGAAGCTTTTGCTTCAAATTTTCTAAGATATTCTTTATTATTATTATGAATATAAACTACACAACCAAATACTCTAAAATAATTTATTTTAGGTTTCTTTCCTTTAAGCAACTCATAAGGAGTTTTACACTTAAGCTTGTGTATCAGACTTCTATTCAAGACATAGTTGGCTGTACTAATAGCTTCTGCCCAATAGGAAAGAGGCATATTAGCATCTGCCAACAATATGCTAGCAGCTTCAATTAGTGTTTGATTCTTCCTTTCAACTACCCCATTTTGTTGGGGAGTTCTAGGAGCTGAGAAGCTATGTTTGATACCTTCTCTCTCACAGAATTCTTGCATGAGAAGAGAGTCAAACTCAGTACCATGATCACTTCTGATCAAGAACACATGAGTAGAGTACTCAGTCTGCACACATAATAGAAAATCTATAAGGGCTTTGAAGTTATCAGCCTTAGTTCTCAAAAAGAACACCCAACTGAACCTAGAGAAGTCATCTACAATGACTAGGGTGTAATACTTCCCTCCTAAACTCTGTACATTTATTGGGCCAAATAGGTCCAAATATAATAAATACAGGATTCTAGGAGAATCACTTTTATTTACTGATTTAAATGAATTCTTGGTTTGCTTGCCTAATTGACAAGCCTTGCATAGGCTCTCCTTCTTGTAGGGGCAAGAAGGTAAACCTCTAACACGGTTGTGTTTAGATAACCTAGATATATTATTGAGGTTAACATGGCTAAGCCTTTTATGCCATAAGGTATTGTTATTTGTTACTTCATTAAATAAGCAGATTTCAGAGTGAGTTGAGTTAAAATCTACTAAATAAATGTTACCTTGTCTAATACCTACTAACACAACATTATTATTTAAAGTAATATTACAAAGAGAGTTAGAAAATGATACCTGGTATCCAGCATCACATAACTGACTTACTGAAATGAGATTATGCTTCATTCCAGTTGCATAAGCAACTCTCTTGAATGTTACAGCTCCAATGGTAATTCTGCCATAGCCTTCAGTTTGACCACAGCTTGAATCTCCAAAGATTACCTTTGGGCCAAGCTTGGCCTTGAACCTTGACAGATGTTCCTTATTTCCAGTCATGTGCTTGGAGCAGCCACTATCCAAATACCACTTATTCTGATTGATAGGATAGGTCTTTACCTGTAGAAAAATAAGTTAAACATTGTGGACCCGGGTAACCTTGGGTCCCTTGTTTTTCACATAAGAAAAACTGGAAATAAATGAATAAGCAGGTTGAGGGTGATAACCTAACGGGTAAGATCACCTAGGTGGAATTCTCCATGCAGATGATGGGTCAATGAACCTAGGGTTTCTATTTACATTCGGGTTTCTAAAGTTCTGGTTGAAGTTTTGAAATTCATGTTGAAAACGTCGATCAGAGTTCGACGATGGGTGCTCAGATCGTCGATCTCCGTTCGACCACTGAGCCTGCGATCGTCGAGCAGCGTTCGACGCTCTTTGTATTTCCTTAAACAATTGTTTTCTTTTCTCTCTCTTAGCTTTATTTAAAGCTTTATTAACCTGATTAACTTGCTTAGTGTTTTTATTCCACTAGCTGAAATAAAATTCACTGGAGTTTAAAGATGGTTTTTAAGAATGATTGGGGGTTCACTAGAAGAAGCTCCTAAGCCTAATTTATTATTGCCTAACCTAGTGTTATACATGCTGGTTATTTCAAGCAACTTAAGGCTTCTACCATTCAGAGATTTTTCTAACCTTTTGGACTTAGCTAATTCATTCTTAAGGAATTTTATTTCTTCACTAGAATTAGTGTGTTCTGCTGTTAACCTAATGTTTTCATTAGAAATTATTTCAGATTCAGCTAGTTTATTTCTAAGCTCTTTTATTTCTTTTTCAGAACTAATTAAATCTAAACATAAAGATTTAAAATCTAATTTAAATTCTGCAGATGTAAAATCGTAAGAAGACAATACCTCATCTTCTGTTGGCATTTCTTCATCAGAATCTGAACTCTCTGCAGCTGAGTGATTGCTGCAGGCATCAATTGCCATCAGGCAAACTTCCTTTGCCTTCTTTTCTTCCTCATCCTCACTGGAGCTTGAGGAAGAAGATTCCTCATCTGAATCGCTCCAGGTTTCAGCAACAAAACCTCTCTCCTTCTTTTTGTTCTTGTAGGAGGATGGCTTGGAATGCTTCCTGTGCTGATCTTTGTCTTTCCTTTTCTCTTTATTCTTTTCCTCTGGACAGTCTGGAAGAATATGTCCAGGCTTCCTGCAACCATAGCAAATTATTTCTTTAGTAGGAGTACGATCATACCTTGGTTTTTCTTCATATTTTGAAGATTTCTTTCTGAATTCTTTCCTTCCCATCTTGAGAAACCTTTTGGCAAATAATGCCATCAGTTCCTCATTGGACTGGCTTCCTTCAGAAGCATCAGCGGCTTTAAGAGCAAGGGTTTGCTCTTTTCTTGTGGCAGTTGGAGTCTTTGCTTCAGCCTCAGCTTCCCTGGTCTTCAGCACTTGCTCAAAGGACTTGAGCTTGCCGAGAAGGGCTTCTATTGAGATTTCTGTTGTGCTTCTGGCCTCCTTGATAGGCCAGATCCTCAGATCCCATGTGCGAGGGAAGCACATAAGAATCTTATCATTGACCTCTGTCAATGAAATATCCTTATCAAGAGTCCTCAGCTCATTGATGATTGAGCTGAGCCTTGTGTACATTGCTTCAACTGATTCAGCATCAGTTTTCTTGAAATTTTCATACTAGGAGATAAGGTTGGACCTTCTGTCCTTCCTTTCATCAGCTGAACCAGCTACAATCTGGTTCAGTGTATCCCATATTACTTTTGCTGAGGAGTAGTCAGCAACCTTCTGGAATACTTCATCAGACATTGTCTGAGCCAGAATGTTCATTGCCTTAGCATCTGCTATCTTTGCCTTTTTGTATACATCATTGTAATCTGGAGGAGGCACTGCACTCATATCTGTTGAAGTTGAGGCAGTAGTTGCAGCAGGTGCTCTTGGTGGTCCTGTCAAAATAGAATCAAAATTACTCTCATCAAAAGAGTTCATATATAGTTTAATCTTTGCCTTCCAGATGCTGAATTTGGCTAAGTTGCATGCTGGAGGTCTGGTGCTAAAGTAATCCTTGAACTGGGCCATGATAGTGAAAGTGAATATCTATAATCCTTGGTATCTATCAGGATCTTGTGACATAGGTGTTAGCCTATACAGTCAGACAAACTCCCTCTGATACCAATTGAAAGAAAAGGGGATAGATACTACTCTAGAGGGGGGAGGGGGGTGAATAGAGTAATCAAAAATTGCAGTAGCAAAGTTGACTGTCTACTCAACTCCCTTGGAGTTAATTGCGGAATGAAGGTTATAGATATTTGAGAAGTAACCCTAAAGCCTAACACAAGTGTTGTGCACAAAAGGCAGCCAACTGTAATTACAGTTAAGGCTTGGAATCCTAAACAGCAACTAGCAAACCTAGTTAAAACTAATCACAGCCAACAACACAAGTAATAAATCAAACAACCAGATGACACAAGGGAATTTATAGTGGTTCCCCAAACAACTTGGGTACGTCCACTCTTCTACCAACAAGGTAGGAATCCACTCAGGTTTTTGATCAGGTGCCCTGCCACCAACAAGATCTGCTTCAGGTAGATCTAGAAACCCTTTAGACTTTTGATCAGGTGTCTAAAAACCAACACAGGTTTTTGATCAGGTGCCCTGCCACCAAGGTATACTTTTGAAGGGAGTAATAACCCTTTACAGGAGGGGGAAAGGAGGTTAAAATGGTCTTCTCTATTTTAAATAGAATTAGAGAAGCTCAAGAACTTGCACTGAGCTAGAAAGCTCTAAAGAGTCAAGGCTCCCCCTGGCTAAAAGAATATCCAGGTGAAGTCTTGCTTCAGTGCAGAAAACACTTCAGAAAATCTGAAGGAAAAAGCTACAAGAAGATAATAAATATGAAATGAAAATTCTTCTTCAGACAGCTATCTTCTTCTTCTTCTTCTTCAAAAAGCACTGAGTGAAGATCTTCCTGGAGGCAGGAGAACTCAGGTTGAAGAAGAGTGAAGAGCTAAAACTTCTTCTCAGTTGGATGTGAACGAGCTGAGAGCAGTTGTAAACTGTAAATTGTAAGCTTGAATGCTGATGTTAGCTTTTGAACTCCTTTTCCTGAATGAACTCTCTTTTTCTATATGAACTGGTTTTTGGCTATGAACTAGTTGATTTCTTTCTCCAAAGAATTCTTTATATAGCAGCAGCAGCAACGACTCTAATTTGAGTTTGAATCTTGTCTTCTACTTAAATCTGCAAGCTGGGCTGCAAATAGCATAAAACAAGAACAAAAAACTGCAGACAGATATCCTATAAGAGGATAAAGCTTTCTAAGAAGCTGCAAGTAACTCTGATAAAATAATACTAGAGAAAGTCACATCAGAAGAGACTCTTTACGGCCAAAGAAGACTTTTTGAGTCTAACGGCTATAAAGGACAGCCTAACAGATAAAGTAGAAAACATATTTCAACTAATAAGACAAACAACTATGTCAGAAAATGATTGGCTCATGCATAAGGAATGAAGCAGATATTGCATGGAAATAATATCATAAATTTATTCAAATAATCTTTTATAAAATATGCCAAAATAAATATGAAATAAATCACATCATAGAAGATGACAGAATTATTCAAGACATACAGCAAAACGTCGAACGACCCTCGGAGATCATCGACCGAAGCACAGAGATCGTCGACCTATCAGACAGATAGTCGAACGATACAGATAGTCGAACTATCAAAGAAGATAGTCGAACTACCTCAGCAGATAGTCGACCTATCAGAACAGATAGTCGAGCTATCAGATAGTCGACCTATCAAGACAGATAGTCGAACTACCAAAGAGAACAGATAGCCGACCTATCAAACAGATAGTCGAGCTATCAAAGAAAGCAGATAGTCGACCTATCAAACAGATAGTCGAGCTATCAAAGAAAACAGATAGTCGACCTATCAAAACAGATAGTCGAACTATCAAAGAAAATAGATAGTCGACTTATCAAACAGATAGTCGAGCTATCAAAGAAAACAGATAGTCGACCTATCAAACAGATAGTCGAGCTATCAAAGAAAACAAATAGTCGACCTATCAAACAGATAGTCGAGCTATCAAAGAAAGCAGATAGTCGACCTATCAAAATAGATAGTCGAACTATCAAAGAAAACAGATAGTCGACCTATCAAAACAGATAGTCAAGCTTTCAAAGAAAACAGATAGTCGACCTATCAAACAGATCGTCGAGCTATCAAAGAAAACAGATAGTCAACCTATCAAACAGATAGTCGAGCTATCAAAGAAAACAGATAGTCGACCTATCAAACAGGTAGTCGAGCTATCAAAGAAAGCAGATAGTCGACCTATCAAGTAGATAGTCGAGCTATCAGGAAGACGATCGTCGATCGGCTGATCGACGATAGTCGAGCGACGTTCAACCATAGTTGAACCAGAAATTACTTAGCCAGATTTTCATATGGACAGGCAATTCTACACAACTAGAGAATCTATCCTATCAACTAACCTTTGACCATAGATAAATCTTGGGTCAAGAGACTAAAAGAGAAGACTGAACTCAAATCAAAACTAGGGTACCAACATCATCAAACATCCATTACGGAATAGGTAACGACTTCAAGAAACCTCTAGGATTCTGGCATTCTACTTTCACTAAGGCACATGTTTGATATTTAGCCACATAATGTGCCATGTCTTTCTTTAACCCTAGCCACAAGAACAACTTTTTCATGTCTTTATACATCTTTGTGCTCCCTGGGTGAATTGAGTATTTTGTAATGTGAGCTTCATACATCAATTCTTCTCTTAGCTTACCCATACTTGGGACGAACAAACGACCCTCTTTCCGTAAAAGGCTGTGATCCCAGGAGAATTGGTCATCTGACCCATCCTTTGCATAGCGTTAGAGACTTTCATCAAGTTTCGTTGCTCGCTGAACCCTGTCCGCAAGGTCATACTGTACCTCTGTCCAGTTCAAGCATGCATCGGCTATGGAATTCTTGTCAACACAAGAAATCTCTAACGCTTCCAACTCCTGGATCAGACGCTCATCATGCATCTGCAACCAATTTGCCCTAAACGGAGTCCTACGACTCAAGGCATCTGTGACCACGTTTCCCTTCCCGTGAGTGTAGTGAATATCAAAGGTGTAGTCCTTGAGGAACTCAATCTACCTCCATTGTCGCATATTGAGATCCTTCTGATCCAACAGGTACTTTAGGCTCTTATGATCCATAAAGATATCCAATTTTATACCATATAAATAGTGACGCCACAATTTAAGTGCAAAAATCACCGCCGCCAAGTCCAAGTCATGGACGGGACAATTTCGCTCATGCACTTTCAACTGACGTGAGCCATAAACAATCACCTTTCCAAACTGCAGAAGAATGAAGCCTAAGCACTCCCTGAAGCATCACTATAAATCTCATAGCCGTTTGTACCACATGGTGATGTCAAAACAGGCGCCGTGGTCAAACGATTCTTTATCTCTTCAAAAGCTCGCACGCACTCCGGCATCAAAACAAACTTCTGATCCTTCCTCGTTAATGTGGTAAGAGGCAAAGCGATCCGTGAAAAGTTTTCTACAAAACATCTGTAGTAGCCTGCCAGTCCAAGGAAACTCTTGACTTCGGCCACCGAAGACAACACTGGCCACTCCCGTATGACACTTATCTTTGACAAATCCACTGCAATGCCCTCTCCACTTACCACATTATCAAGAAAAGCCACTGACGATAGCCAAAACTCACACTTTGAGAACTTGGCATAAAGTTAATTTCTCTGCATGGTATACAACACCAACTACAAATGGTTCGCATGGTCAGCTTCCGATTGAGAGTACACCAAGATATCATCAATGAATATGATCACAAATAGATCCAAGTACTCTCGGAACGTTCAGTGCATTAGATCCATGAACATTGATGGTGCATTACATAGCCCAAACAACATTACAGTGAACTCATAATGACCGTAGGGTGTTTCAAATGTTGTCTAAGGAATGTCACCTTCCCGAATCCTCAATTGGTAATATCCTGATTTTAAATCCTATTTAGAATAGATGGTTGATCTCACTAGCTGATCAAACAAGTCATCTATCCATGGAATTAGATACTTGTTTTTCTCTGTCAGCTTATTCAATTCACGATAATCAATACACAACCGTAGACTATCGTCCTTCTTTTTTACAAATAGAACAAGTGTGCTCCAAGGTGACATACTTGGGCATATATAACCCAGTTCCAGCAACTCTTGCAATTAAACTTTCAGTTCTGTCATTTCCTTTGGTGCTACGCGATATGGCGAGCGGGCCACATGTTTTGCACCTGTCACCAGCTCAATAGTGAAGTCGATCTCCCGCTGCGGTGGTAACCCAGGAAGATCTTTAGGAAACACATCAGCAAACTCCGACATAATCGGAACATCATTCATACTGGCCTTTGGCTCCAAAACCTGAATAAGCGTGAAGAATAACTCTGTGCCCTTCCGAGAAGCATTGACGACTTGAAGAGAAGACATCAAGGTGTCACCCACTCCTCGCATACCAGTGAACTTAGTCTCAAGCTCGGTATTCTGGCCTAGTGTGATCTCCTTTGAATTGCAATCAATAAAGGCACGTTGCTCCGAGAGCCAGTCTGTACCAAAGATCACATCAAATTCCGATATCAGTAGCACAGATGTGCTCAAGCAGAAATCCCGACTGCCTATTTGAACCTCCATATAGCAAGTCCTATACGCACACATCACACATCCGTTTGGTAACAACACCTTCACAGTATCTGTCGTCATTTGACTAGGTACTCCGATTCGTGCTACGAAGTCCTTAGACAGAAATGAATGCGAAGCACCCATATCAAATAGTGCTCTTGCCGGATTGTTCCGAATAAGGACAAAGCCTAAGATAAACACATCATACACAAGCTACACATAAGGTATGCAATATAAAAAGCAATCAATATCTTAAATCGTACCCGTGATGACGTCACTTTGCTTTTATGGCCTCTTGTTGGCCAAGATTATATACTCGGGGCTGCACCTGGGATACAGAGGACTCAACTACTGCTTTTCCCTTCTCAGCATATGACGCTCCCATCTTCTTTTCCACCTTTGGTGGACCAACCCGACAGTCACAGGCTATATGTCTCACTCTGTCACATGTAAAGCAGGTACGAGACTCTTGCCTTTACGTTGCCCCCGACGCAACTGTAGAAGGAGCATGTCTAGAAGATTTGGATCTCTTACCCCAGTTCTTTTGGTAGTTCGATTTTCCAGGACGGGGCGCTTTGAACTCAGACTTCGTCATAGCCAAGTCCCTCTTTCCTTGCACCCGTTTCATATCCTTCTCAAGCGCACAAGCCGTATTGACCAACGCCTGAAACCCTTTGTTCACCTAACTTGAGAGCAGGAATCTCAACTCATCCCGCAACCCTTCGCAGAACCTATTGGTTTTACGTTGTTCATCAGCGAAGATAGACCTCACATAGCGTCCCAACTGTGTAAACTCATGCAAGTAATTATCAACACTACTTTCTCCTTGCGTTAGACATTGCAACTCATTTTCCAAGCCGATGCATTGTGCCGCTTGTAGGTGCTTTGAAAAAATAGTCGTGAAAACTCCTCGATCGAGACTTGTGTTAATTGCCTGCCTATTAAGTGATGCAACTCTATCTCGTCCCACCATAGCCAAGCCTCTCCTTCCAACAAGAAGGTGGCCAAGGTGACCTTCTGATCTTCCTCCGTCCTTATCTCCATCAATATACACATGACACGTGACAAACAATCATCTGCCTGCGTTGGGGATCCCACACCCGTAAACGTAGGAGGATTGAAGCTCATAAACTGCTTCAACTGTCGTTCAGCTACTCGAGGATCAACAGCCGCAACAGGTTCTGACCTTTCACCAACCCGTTCTGGCACCACTGCCGTTTGCGCTTGCCCAGTAGGCTGTGTATGAATCATTGCCAACAGCGCCTCAACAACTAAGCAGACTGTTTCCGCAGAAGGAGGAGGTATAGACACCTCAGCTAGTGTCACACTCTCATTAGAACGCTGGGGCTCAGACTACCCGGCACCACTACGAGTCACCTATAGGTGAATAAGACACACTTTAGCGACCTTGCACAAACAATAACAACAATATAGGAACACACAGGTTCCTCAAACAGGTGTATTTGCATTCCTTAGTGGACATTCCAGAGTTCATTAATGTTAAAGCGGGTCACACTGACACGTGCTCTCCACCCCACAAAATAATTTGACCACGAATTCGAAAGAGAAAGATCGAGACTAGCTGATACCAAAATGTAACGACCCCATCTGTTAAATAACATATAAAAGAAGGTTCGGCCGGGGACCCACACCATATCCCACAAAACAGGCGGCGAGGTTACAGGTTAATACCAAAAACATACTTGCGTCCTAACACCGAGCACACTAGCGGAAGATTTTAACGTTAATATTGAACTCAAACCATGAATGTCCACTTATATAAACAACCACATTTATATATACTCTCGAAGGAATGTACATCAAATGCTCAAAAGTTTGGCCTTAAGGCCTTATAGTTACGCTTTACAAGTATGGATTACAAACATCGGCGCACAGGCGGGCCACACATGAACATAACAAAGTCTTTGCTCAGCCTTCGAGGCCCAACAGCGGAAGCATCAGGGGCTTCTATTTACCGCTCGGCTCTCCAACACTTGCACAGGGACAGCCCAGCATAATGGTGGCAAACAAAGCAATGGTCTGCATTCAGCTGACCAATTTATAACGACCCTACCCCTTTCCCGGGGCAGTGGTATTCCTTCCCTGCAGACATAACATTTCACAAGCAGATATATCATACAATGTGCACTCATGCACAATAAATATATCACAATCTTCGGCCATGCGGCCCGACGATCCGTGCACTCAGGGCACATTCTTGGTGTACCGGCGAACCAGGGTCCCACCACCATTCAAGGTCCGAAACCCAACTGTATTGAGCATTTAGTCTTAATGGCGCGTAGACCTAAGACTCTCATTATGCGCTCTGAAAGTGAGGGGATAAGATACTTACTACTCAAGAGGGGGGGTGAATAGAGTATTCAAAAATTAAGGAGATTCTAAATACTTCTCTTAGAGTTATTTGCGGAATATAAAAATAAAAGCTTTAAACCTAAAGCCTAACTGAGTGTAGTGATTAAAAGAGAAGCTCACTGAATTTTCTGTTGAACTTTTATCCTAACACAGCAACTAGCAACCTAGTTAAAACTATCACAGCCACTGAGCAATGATTAAAATAAACAACAGACAAAACAAGAGCTTTATAGTAGTTCCCCAATTGGGTACATCCACTCTTCTACTACCCTGGTAGGAATCCACTACAGGTTTTTGATTAGGTGCCCTGCCACAAGTAGATCTGCTTCAGGTAGATCTAAAGACCCTTCAGGCTTTTGATCAGGTGCCTAAAAACCAAACACACAGGTTTTTGACCAGGTGCCCTGCCACCAATGGTTAACTTTTGAAGGGAGTAATAACCCTTTTACAGGAGGTTGAAAGAGAGAAATAAGATGTCTTCTCTGTGTTCAGAGAAGTTAGTGGATGGATCTGAATATATCAAAGCTCCCCCTGGCTTAGAGAATGTCCAGGAAGAAGCTTTGCTTCAGGGTGTAGGATCTCCAAATTTCTTAAGAAGACTTTCTGATGCAGCCTTGAAGAAGACTCTAGATTTTGAATGAATGTTCTTCTTCAGCAGCTTTTGCAATCTGGGAGAGTTTGCAACAAAGAATGTTCAGCAATCTGGGAGGTTCTTCTTCTTAAAAGCTTGAACTTTGAGTATTGATTTTCCTGAAGACAGGATGAACTCAGGAAGAAGAACTTTTCTTTTCTCTTGGGATTATCTGGTTCTGTGTCTGTTGAGAGTTTGTATGAGTTATTCTTTGTATTCTGAGTTGTGAGTGAGTATTTTTGTCTTCAGCCGACTACACTAATAATATAGAAACTTCTCTTCTTTTTGAAAAAGCCTCGAGCCCTGCACTAGAAAAACTTTCCAAATAATAGAATAAAACAAAATAAGGAAACCTTCACCTGCAATCTTTTCTATCATTCCCAAAAAGGAATTAAAGATATTAAAAAAACCTTTCAACTTGACTTTACAAATTGGCACAGGAAACCAAGCCTAACGGCTATATTACAAATGTAGAAAAGCACGATTTCCTCTGATAAAACAAACGGCTTTATTTTGCCAAATCTCTCAATTAATGCAAAATGAATATTGCAAATAAGCAAAAGAATATAAGCATTAAATTGAGCAGAATATTCTGAATAAAATATGTCTTAAACAAGAGGAAATAAACCAAAGATCAAATGAAATAGCTATAGATAAAAGCAGACAGAAAGCGTCGACCAGAGATCGAAGACCGTCGATCTGAACACGCAGATCGTCGACCTGAAGAAAAACTGTCTTCACAGAAATCGTCGACCAAGGCTACACGATCGTCGATCTGAATAAGAAAATCGTCGACCTTCTTCAGAGTTCATATAACTCTGAGATCGTCGATCATCAATCAAAGATCGTTGAGTGCCAATCGACTATCGTCGAGCACAATTCTACTTAACCATTTTCATTTCAATTCATTCTCAACTAATCTAACCTAAGGGTAGACTAACCTTTAGTCTAACCATTGACCATAGATAATTCTTGGGTTAATTAAGCCTAATTGAGATGACATGGCCCAAATCAAAACTAGGGAACCAACAATCTCCCCATATTTGGGTGATGTCATTCAAACAAAAACAAATATAACACAAGCAGATAAGAATGAACAACAATAGACATATCATCAAACAGATTAGATAAAGTAGATAGTAAAAACAAACATCACAGACATTTATCAACGGAGTCTGAAGGAGGAATAGAAGTAGCAGGAGAGAAAGTGATTTTTATTCTAGGATCACATGCATCCTTCTTTGATAACTTCAAGTCCTTCTCTCCAATGATCTTTAATTCTCCAGCCTTAGGCAGAACAGCTTCAGGATGTTTTTCCATATACTTTGAAGCATCAAAAACTTTTGAGCTGACTTGGAATCTGTCAAATTCTTTCGTTCTGTATGTTGACATGGCAGAAAATCCTGTGATATCTTTACCTTCTGCTTTAGCTTTCTTGATCTGAGCAGTTCCCACCAATTCTAAAAGTCTTGCCATTTTGAAGTTAGGATCAAGTTCTTGACTTTCATAAGTGTTTTCATCATCTGGATTTAATTGATTTACAGCCTTAAATTTTACTGATTGAGTTAGAAAACTCTTAGTTTGCTCTTGAGATGGCTTGATATTTGAATCTTTTGGCTCTTGAATCATAAGACTAGATGGAGGATCAAACTCAGCATATTTCTTGCTTGATTTGTCAGAATATATAACTCTTTTTGTTTTGACATTAGCTAGCTTGACCTGAGCAAGTTTTTCCTTTGAAGGTGACAACTTTGCTTTGGGAGGAGACCTAGGAGCTGAAGGAGGAGATAAAGTTGGTTGTTGATATACAACTTCTTTTACTTACTCTCTTTGACTGTCTGAATGCCTAGTCTGCCTCTGATCATAAGACCTGCTTGGAGGAGGCTGCCTTCCCTTCCTCTGATAGAAGTATGGTTGATTTGGTTTGGTAGAAGGAGCAGAAGATCTGGGAGCAACATTTCCTGGAGCTCCAGCAGAGGGAGGAGGAGGAGGACCTCTCTGAATCCCCTTGGGAGGAGGAGAGTTCTTCCTGCTCTTCTTCCTTACTTTCTGAGCATTTTTTGAATACCACATCCAAGCCTCATAATTCTTAGATTTAGGATCAATTCCTTTCATAATATAGTATGGAATATCATGGTCTGGATTAGGAGGTGCTGGAGCAATGGCCTTCCTTTTCTTTTGAGCAGTCCTTTTCTTTTTCTTATAACCTTCTAAATCATCAGAATCTTCATCCTCATCCTCAGAATGTGAGGACTGAGGTCTTGCATACAGATCATCAATGTCTTTTAGCATAGTTTCCTCTTGATCTTTAGCTTTCAGAAGAGCCTTCTCTCTTTCTTCTCATAATATATCTTGTGCCAAGAGAGAGTCCAAATCTGGACCTGGGGTGTCATCCCATAGAGTAGAGGGCGCAAAAGATACAATAGATTCAACTTCTGGAACAGCAACTAACACACCTTTATCTGAAGATTCTACTGAATTCCACTTAGCTTCTAATAAGGAGGTAATAATCCCTTCTAGATGTCTGGCAACTACAGGAGTGGAAATCTCCTCAAGACAAAGTTTGAAGGCAAAGACTGCTTCAGCTATTGCTTCAGAAATAATAAAATTGTCCAAAATCTGAAGGCTCATTGGTCTCTGAAATCACGCAATGGCCTAAAGGGGATAAAATGAACAAGGGGAGAACTGACAGATATAATGGCCTCCAAGGGATGAGAGAGGACTCATCATCTGAATCAAGAAAAGCATCCAGTTCATTTGGAACTACTGGAGCATCTATATCTACAAATATCCTCTGGACTTCATCTGAAACTGTATCTGAACATGTTTCTAGCTCCACTGCTGCTGGAGATTACACAACCTGACGAGCCAATGTAGAGCCTGAATCATCATCATTGAGCATCTCCCCTTGCCTGGGTTCAGTGGTAACTAAACCCAGACCCCTAGATGAAGAAAGGGCTGAGAGGGCAGTGATGGAAGCAGCAAGTGAAGAGATGGAGTTAGCAAGGGGGGAAATGGCTTCAGCTATCATTGTTTTGATGGATGGAGTAATGAGGTCTGGGATGTTGGCAATGAATTCTGGTGTAATATGAAATGATGGAGGAATGATAGAAGGGGCACTATCAGAATTGAAGGTCTTCTGAACTGGGGCTTCATCAATTGGAGAATTATGATGAGATGGATGATCATTTGTGGGTGATTGATGATTTGAAGTAGCCTGGGAAGGATGAGGAGATGGAGTAAGCAGATTGAACATGGAATCTTTGTTGAAGTGTGGTATCTCAGCTAGATGAGCTGGAGTTGGAGAAGCAAATTGTGATGGATGGTTCACAGGAGAAGAATGAGTTTCAATGGAGGTGGATGGAAAGGAGGATGATGCAGGAATTTCTTCACTAGGGTGGGAAGTGGCTTCAGGAGCCCTTGTGCCCTCAGATGTTGAAGGGGCAGACCCAGCCTTTGATGATTTCTGGATGGTCCTTTTCCACTTAACAAACAGAGAAGGATCAATTCTCTTGCTAGCATTGATTGTTGTAGGAGCAGAGCCTAACGGCTAGGAAGCTTTCTTTGATAGAAAGAACCCAATCAGCCTACGTTGAGTCACCTCTTTCTTGTTGTTCTTTTTCCTGAGCAATTCAAATATCAATTTAGCATAGTTGATTGATTTCTTATACAGTATCGCTGACATCAAGGCAAACTGTTGCATGTTAATGTTGTCATGGGCTGAATGCTTTCCAAGCAACACTTTTCCAACCAAGTCAGCCAAGAACATAAAACCAACAGATAGATTTACTTTCAGGAGCTTAGATGGAATGCCTTCTGCATGTCCCATCTCTAACAGCATCCTACCATACTCAGCAGAATCTTGCTTATACACATCAGATCCATTCTTTAACTCAAAGATTTCAGTCAGAATTTCCGGAGTAAGAGTTACCTCCACACCGTTGATGGTTCCTGTCATTGCTTTGTCATCTGAACAAGATGTATAAACCCATTCCTTTATTTCTGATAGGTGGAGATTGATTTTTATTGACATGAGTTTTTTGAGGCCTTGATCATCACATAACTGCAGCATCTCTCGGAAAACTTGTTCGCAGTCGCTGAAAGAATCAAAATCAACACTGAAACCGGCATCGAACTTCATTACGGACAGGGTTGCAGAGGAAATCGCCATGGAGTCGACGAGAGAAATCGCAAGAAGAGAGAGAGAGAAAGCGCGGGAAGAGAGCTCTAAATTGTCCTGAAAGCAAAATACGAAACGACGAGCTCCGTCGACGATCTTCAGACCTAAATAGACGATCGATTAGAAATAAACTAGAATCGTCGATCTCTGAATGAAGATTAGGAGAATCGGTCGTCGATCGTCGATCGACGATCGATTTTCGAAGAAGAGTCGTCGATCGTCGATCAACAATTTCTGTCTCCAAAAGAAAAGAGCTGTCGTAGACCAAGGGTCGATTATTTCACTCAACCTGTTCGACTATCTTCGAACACCGTTCGAAGATCTCAGAACAGATTTCAACTTAGTAGATTTTTACACTTAGTCTGATCCATTCATCATGCCAAGTTGATTCAACAAGAATAGATGTTTCTGTTCATCTAAAGGCTTTGTAAATATGTCACTTCTCTGAAGATCTGTTGGTATAAACTCGAGATTTATTTTATTCTTGTCAATACAGTCTCTAAGAAAGTGGTGTCTTATTTCTATGTGCTTAGTTTTAGAATGGTGTACAGGATTTTGTGCAATGGAAATAGCACTGGTACTGTCACACATAATTTTGGCATTTTTGTGTGTGTACCCATAATCCAAGAGTTGATTTTGAATCCACAGTATCTGTGAACAGTAACTAGCAGCTGCTATATATTCAGCCTCTGCAGTTAAAGTTGAGACAGAAGACTGCTTCTTGCAAAACCAAGAGACTAATCTCTCACCTAGGAACTGATAAGTCCCTGAGGTGCTCTTCCTGTCAACTCTACAGCCAGCATAGTTACAATCTGAGTATCCAATCAACTCAAATTCTGATTCAGCTGGGTACTAGAGTCCTTAATTTGGGCATCCCTTCAAGTATCTTAAGATTCTCTTAAGAAGAGTCAAGTGAGATTCCTTGGGGTTGACCTGAAATCTAGCACAAAGGCATGTGGCAAACATTATATCAGGCCTACTTGCAGTTAGATATAATAGGGAACCAACAATGGCCCTATAATATTTCTGATCAACAGACTTTCCCTTTTCATCAGAATCAATAACTATATTAGTAGCCATAGGAGTGTGCATTGTTGAAGCATCTGCCATCCCAAACTTCTTTACCAATTCCTTGGCATACTTAGATTGGGAGATGAAGATACCATCAGCATCTTGTTTCACTTGGAGACAAGGGAAATAAGACAGCTCACTCATACTACTCATCTCAAACTTAAAATGCATTAGGTCTGAGAACCTTTTGCATAGTTTGGGATCAGTGGAACCAAACATAATGTCATCCACATAAATTTTAACTAACAGGATCTTGTCCTTATGGAGCTTAATAAAAAGGGTTCTATTAACTATGCCTCTAACAAACTTATGTTCTAATTAGAAACTAGCTAGAGTTTCATACCATGCTCTAGGAGCTTGCTTAAGTCCATACAGAGCTTTTTGAAACTTAAAAACATGTGAGGGATTAGTTGAAGAAATAAAACCAGGGTGTTGTTCAACAAATACCTCTTCCTTTAGCTCTCTATTCAGGAATGCACTCTTTACATCCATTTAAAACACCTTAAACTTCATGTAGGCTGCATAGGCTAGAAAGATCCTTATTGCCTCTAGCCTTGCAATAGGAGCAAATGTCTGATCATAATCTATTCCTTCTTCCTGTCTGTAGCCCTGTGCTACAAGCCTTGCTTTATTCCTTATAATAATTCCTTGAGCATCCAACTTGTTTCTAAACACCCATTTGGTGCCTATAACCAGTTGACCTTTTGGTCTTGGGACCAAATCCCAAACTTTACACCTTTCAAACTGGTTTAGCTCTTCTTTCATAGCAATGATCTAGTGGGGAGATTGCTCAGTATCTTTTATGGTTAGGGGCTCAATCTGAGAAAGAAAAAAAGCAAGCATCACATCTTGACTTAGTTGATGTCTAGTTTGCACACCAGTTGAAATCAATTGGTGGTATGTGATCTTCAACAGCAGTTGAAATCAATTCCTCAGGTGGAATTAGATTGGCTGTTGGTAGAGTTGCAATCACTTCTACTTGGTCTTCATCACTGTCTGAATCAGCTGTCTGAAGAGATGGTTGACGTTGAATCTCCTGAGTGAGTTTCAGCTCATCCAAATTCTTGCACAAGTCAGGTACCTGCAAAGAGTTACTGGAAGAAGTTTCTTTCTCTCTGTAAAACATTTTAGTTGCATCAAAAGATACATGTACTGACTCCTCAATTTTCAAAGTGGATTTATTAAATACCCTATAAGCTTTGCTTACTTGGGAATATCCTAGAAAGATTCCCATTGAAGCCTTTGCTTCAAACTTTATAATGTAATCTTTATTATTGTTGTGAATGTAAACTACACAGCAAAAAACTCTAAAATAATCTATTTTAGGTTTCTTTCCTTTAAGCAATTCATAGGGAGTCTTCCCCTTTAGTTTATGTATCAGACACCTATTCAGTACATAGTTAGCTGTGCTAACTGCTTTTGCCCAAAAGGATAGAGGCATATTAGCATCTGCTAACAATGTTCCTGCAGCTTCAATCAGGGTTCTATTTTTCCTTTCCACTACCCCATTTTGTTGAGGAGTTCTAGGAGCAGAGAAGCTATGCCTGATACCTTCTTTCTCACAGAATTCTTACATAAGAAGAGATTCAAACTCAGTACCATGATCACTTCTGATCAAGGCAACTTGATTAGAGTACTCAGTCTGTATACAAAGTAGAAAATCTGTAAGAACTTTAAAGTTATCATATTTAGTTCTCAAGAAGAACACCGAAGTGAACCTAGAGTAATCATCTATAATTACTAGGGTATAGAATTTCCCTCCTAGACTCTGTATAGCTATTGGACCAAAGAGATCCAAGTGCAATAGGTACCGGATTCTAGGTGAATCACTTTTATTTACAGCTTTGAAACTATTTTTAGTTTTCTTACCTAGCTGACAAGCCTTGCATAGGGCTTCCTTCTTGTAGGGGCAAGAGGGTAAACCTCTGACAATGTTGAATTTAGATAACCTAGATATATTCTTAAGGTTAATATGACCTAGCCTTTTATGCCACAAAGTATTATTACTACTCACTTCATTAAATAAACAAATTTCAGAAGTGGTGGAATTAAAATCTACAAGATAAATATTTCCTTGCCTAATGCCTACTAATACAACTTTATTATTCAAAGTAATATTGCACAGAGTATTAGAAAACCAAACCTGGTAGCCAGCATCACAAAGCTAACTTACAGAAATGAGATTGTGCTTCAGTCCTGTGACATAAGCTACCTTCTTGAAAGTCATTGACCCTATGGTGAATTTACCATATCCTTCAGTCTGACCACAGATAGAATCACCAAAGACTACCTTTGGTCCCAACTTGGCTTTGAAGCTTGAAAGGTTCTCTTTGTTTCCAGTCATATGCTTGGAGCATCCACTATCCAAATACCACTTTTCCTGAGTGATAGGATAGGTCTTCACCTGCAATAATATAGATTAAACATTATGGACCTAGGTAACCTTGGGTCCATTGTTCTTCACATAGGAAAAACTAGAAATGAAAGAGTATGCAGGTTGAGGGTGATATCCTAAGGGATGAGATCTCGTAGGTGGGATAATCCAATTAGCAGACCTAGAATTGCTATTAAACTTATTGTTTCTATGAGCAATGTTGTGATTCTGGAAATTTAGTTCTGATCATCGATCGATTTTCGATGATCGGTACCCAGATCGTCGATCTTGGTTTACAGAAATGGATTCTTGATTCCACGATCGTCAATCTCTGTTCGACGACTTAGGCTGAGATCGTCGATCACTCATTGCTACGTAGTTATACCCAGCAGGTGAGTTCAAAGATCGTCGATTGTCGTTCTACGATGGGTGCAACGATCGTCGATGGGCGTTCGATGATTTTTGTATTTCTATGAATTCTTATTTCCTTTTGTCTCTTTTAATCTTATTTAAAGTTTTCTTAGCCTTTTGAATAACCTCAGTGTTGTGTATTCATTTTTCAGAAACAAACTTACTGGAGTAGACAAATTGTATTCAAGGAGCAATGGGGGTTCACTAGGTGAGGCACCTAAGCCCAACTTATTGTTGCCTGTCCTAGTGTTGGCAGTGCTTGTGATTTCTAGCAACTTAAGGCTTCTGCCATTAAGTGAATCTTCTAACCTCTTAGTTTTAGCTAGTTCTAATTTAAGAAATTTTATTTATTTAGATGCTCTAGTGAGTTCAGATTCTAACCTAATATTTTCACTAGATAGAGATTCTGATCCAGCTAGCTTATCTCTAAGCAACTTAATATCCTTTTCTGAGCTAAGTAAATATAGGCAAAGAGTTTAAATTCATGCTTAAATTCATCAGAGGTAAAATCATAAGATGCAATTACCTGGTCTTCATCAGATAATTCATCCTCCTCATCTTCAGTCATCTCTGCAGCTGAGTAACTGGTGCAGGCATTGATTGACATAAGGCAAATCTCCTTAGCTTTCTTCTCTTCTTCATCATCTTCACTGGAGCTGGAGGAAGAGGAGTCTTCCTCAGTATCACTCCAGTTCTTTGTAACAAGACCTTTCTCTTTCTTCTTATATTTGTGAGAAGATGTCTTGGAATAGTGCTTCTCATGTTCTTTCTCTTTTCTCCTTTCCTTATACTTTGTCTCTGGACACTCAGATAGAATGTGTCCAGGCTTCTTGCATCCATAACAAACAATTTCTTTAGATAGGGTTTTATCATACCTTGGCTTGTCATCATATTTTGATTACTTTCTTCTGTTGTCCTTTCTGCCCATCTTGTAGAACCTCTTGGCAAAGAGTGCCATCAGTTCTTCATTTGATTGAGTCACTTTGGACTCATCATCAGCCTTAAGAGCATGGGTTTGTTGTTTCCTTGTTTGAGTAGATGCTTTGGCTTCAGCTTCCCTGGTCTTCAGTACTTGCTCAAATGATTTGAGCTTACCAAGGAGAGCTTCAGTTGAAATCTCTGTTGTACTTCTGGACTCCTTGATTGGCTAGATTCTGAGATCCCATGTGCTGGGGAAGCACATTAGTATTTTATCATCGACTTCTGTTAATGTGATCTCCTTATCAAGTGTCCTCAGCTCATTGATAATGGAGCTGAGTCTTGTGTACATAACTTTTACAGTCTCAGCTTCTTCCTTCTTGAAGTTCTCATATTGGGATATGAGGTTGGACCTTCTGTCCTTCCTCTCATCAGCTGAATCAGCTACAATCTGATTCAGTGAGTCCCACATGGTTTTTATGAGGTGCAATCAGCCACTTTCTGGAATGTTTCATCAGACATAGTCTGAGCCAGAATATTCATAGCTTTGGCATCAGCTATCTTGGCCTTCTTGTAAGTTTCATTATAGTCAGTAGGTGGCAATGCACTGAGATTTGTAGATGTTGTAGCAGTAGCTGCAGCAAGTGGTGTTGGTGGACCTGTTAAGATAGAGGAAAAAATATCTTCATCAATAGAGTTCATGTAAAGTCTAATTCTTTCCTTCCAGATGCCAAACTTGGCTAAGTTGCATACTCGAGGTCTGGTGCTAGAGTAATCTTTGTACTGGTCCATGAATCTAATGTGAGTGTATATGGTATCAAAGTATCTTATCACAAGATCTTATGGTTCAGGTGTTAGCCTATTCAACCAATCAATCTGATAAGGATTTAGTTGTTGAATAACCAACCTCCCTCTGATACCAATTGAAAGTGAGGGGATAAGATACTTACTACTCTAGAGGGGGGGGGTGAATAGAGTATTCAAAAATTAAAGAGACTCAAAACACTTCTGAGAGCTATTTGCGGAATATAAAAATAAAAGCTTTAAACCTAAAGCCTAACTGAGTGTAGTGAATAAAAGAGAAGCTCACTGAATTTTCTGTTGAACTTTTATCCTAACACAGCAACTAGCAACCTAGTTAAAACTATCACAGCCACTGAGCAATGATTAAAATAAACAACAGACAAAACAAGAGCTTTATAGTGGTTCCCCAATTGGGTACATCCACTCTTCTACTACCCTGGTAGGAATCCACTACAGGTTTTTGATCAGGTGCCCTGCCACAAGTAGATCTGCTTCAGGTAGATCTAAAGACCCTTCAGGCTTTTGATCAGGTGCCTAAAAACCAAACACACAGGTTTTTGACCAGGTGCCCTGCCACCAATGGTTAACTTTTGAAGGGAGTAATAACCCTTTTACAGGAGGTTGAAAGAGAGAAATAAGATGTCTTCTCTGTGTTCAGAGAAGTTAGTGGATGGATCTGAATATATCAAAGCTCCCCCTGGCTTAGAGAATGTCCAGGAAGAAGCTTTGCTTCAGGGTGTAGGATCTCCAAATTGCTTGAGAAGACTTTCTGATGCAGCCTTGAAGAAGACTCTAGATTTTGAATGAATGTTCTTCTTCAGCAGCTTTTGCAATCTGGGAGAGTTTGCAACAAAGAATGTTCAGCAATCTGGGAGGTTCTTCTTTTTGAAAGCTTGAACTCTTAGTATTGATTTTCCTGAAGACCGGATGAACTCAGGAAGAAGAAGAACTTTTCTTTTCTCTTTGGATTATCTAGTTCTGTGTCTGCTGAGAGTTTGTATGAGTTATTCCCTGTATTCTGAGTTGTGAGTGAGTATTTTTGTCTTCAGCCGACTGCACTGATAATATAGAAAATTCTCTTCTTTTTGAAAAAGCTTCGAGCCCTGCACTAGAAAAACTTTCCAAATAATAGAATAAAACAAAATAAGGAAACCTACACCTGCAATCTTTTCTGTCATTCCCAAAAAGTAATTAAGGATATTAAAAAATATCCTTTCAACTTGACTTTACAAATTGGCACAGGAAACCAAGCCTATCAGCTATATTACAGCTGTAGAAAAGCACGATTTCCTCTGATAAAACAAACAGCTTTATTCTGCCAAATCTCTCAATTAATGCAAAAAGAATATTGCAAATAAGCAAAATAATATAAGCATTAAATTGAGCAGAATATTCTGAATAAAATATGTCTTAAACAAGAGGAAATAAACCAAAGATCAAATGAAATAGCTATAGATAAAAGCAGACAGAAAGCGTCGACAAGAGATCGAAGACCGTCGATCTGAACAAGCAGATCGTCGACCTGAAGAAAAACTGTCTTCACAGAAATCGTCGACCAAGGCTACACGATCGCCGATCTAAATAAGCAGATCGTCGACCTTCTTCAGAGTTCATATAACTCTGAGATCGTCGATCATCAATCGAAGATCGTCGAGCGCCAATCGACTATTGTCAAGCACAATTCTACTTAACCATTTTCATTTCAATTCAATCTCAACTAATCTAACCTAAGGGTAGACTAACCTTTAGTCTAACCATTAACCATAGATAATTCTTGGGTCAATTAAGCCTAATTGAGATCACATGGACCAAATCAAAACTAGGGAACCAACACGCTCTGACGAGACCAATAACTAGGTCTACCAGTCGGTCAGACAGAACGCGGTCCAGTTCAGGCAATCCCTTTACTAAAATCGTCCAAAATGACGCGGGTAATCTTTCCCCTTATCCGTTCGTCACGAAGCCTTCAAGAGCTCGCAGCTCACAATAACCACACTGTCCACCAAGGACTGGCTTCACATTCCAAAAAGGGAGTTAATGCCTGCGTTCCTCGCGGTCTCTTGGCGGGTTCAGTAGAACTCTCTTTCTGCACCCAAACTCAACCCAAACCCTGCAGCATCCTGTAGTGCCAGAAAAATGGTCTTTCATAGAATATAACACAAGAATCATGAGGGTATTTTCCTGGAATTTCATTCCAGTTCTTCCTACTACTGCCCTTCACATGTATAACCCATCGACTCCACAAACTACATGTTTATACGCGGAGTCTTCTCCGGTGCGCAAAATGAAACATCACCAATCCAGACCAACCTGTCAAGACGGGCTTCACACAGCATGTCTATTCCGTACTACACATTTCCGGATCTATATGCAAGACTGGGTATTTCCAAAATCAACCCAAGAAAATCCCTCAAAAGCCACCTTTTGGTGGGGGAAATCCATGTGCATGCCAAAACGAGGACTTCACATGTCCAAGAAGGAAGTTCGTTACCCTTGACGATTTCTTTAGAGCCATGGTAATCTAGTCAGATAGAAAGCAACGCAACGGACTTGCCTCCACGAATCTGGACTCGGTTCGCGATTCGGGGCTCTGAAGATACACCGGCGGCCGGATTCCTTCTCCTCCTCCTTCCTTGCTCTCCCTTCTCTCTATCTATTTTAGAAAGAGAATAACCAAGATGAATGAGAGACAACTCTCAATTCCTGGACATAATATAGCAGGAAAAGTCCTGGACCAGTGGATCCTAGGTAAAGGAAATGAACGACCATAAATCGCCCTGAAATAACTTTTCTGGGCTGAACACGGCTTGTGACATGCCTGTGTCACAGGCCGTGGACCTTAAGCGATAAACAAACCGACTTGAACTGAACAGGACACGGCCATATGAAACGCTCGTGTCATAGGCCGTGTTCCCTAACACGGCATCCGACACGCTCATATCTAGCCCGTGTTCACCAGGCCTTACATCCCTGGCCAAATCAAGAGAAGGACACGACCTCTGACACGCTCGTGTCACAGGCCGTGTACCCAACTCAACTTGCCTCTTGAGGATCGTCAAGTGCATTTCGTCGAGTGCATTTCGTCGACCTATAGTAAAACACGGACTAGGACACGCCCGTGTCGCGGGCCGTGTACCCTCTCGAGAATCGTCGAGTGCATTTCGTTGAGCACTCGACAGGCTGTGTGTCAACTCGATAACACAAAGCAGGACACGGCTTGGGACACACCCGTGTCCCAGACCGTGTTACTCAGCCTGCACTCATTCTTGAGATTTGGGGTGTTAGAAGTGCTCCTATCCGAACCATGTAAAATTTATTTGTCGTCTGTGTGTTCTTGAAATCTCGCTCTCTTTATATTTTGCTGACTATTTTTTGCTCGATTTATATTTCGTTGCACTACCATGGTACTCGGTTCGATTGCACATCAAGTATAATTTTCTGACTCTTCTTAATCTTTCACTCCAAGCTTAAATTTTTATCTCAACCAAACTGCTTTGGAGTTCCCATCAGTGGATCATCTGGGCCGGTGAAATATTGAGATAGATGAAGGTGAAAGTTGTTGCCTATGAGCCCATTGAAAGCCCATTGAGTAGGTGGTGGTATACTCGCTTGGGTGATGATTTTTGATAAATTAATCTTTGTTCTGAGTAGGTACCACTTATCAAAGGACGTCAGATAAAACGGCAATGGCCAACTCGATGTATTAACCCAGTTCTTGATCCTTGAGCTTATGTGATGATGAATCTTTTTGCGGGTGATTCTGAATTTGGACCCGCTTCTCGTTGTCGGTGGCCGGAGACTGAATTTGGACCGCTTCTGGTTGCAGGCGGCCGGAGACGCCATTCTTGGTGTCAAAAAGGCTTCCACTTTTTTTCCCTTTTCGTCAAGTTCACAGGAGCAATGACAATTTTTTAGTTGTTTGAAGATGCTGAAAAGAGGTCAAACCACGTGGCAGCTAGATCTCTTTGGGCAAATCTTTTGTTCACGAAACTCGGAGGAAGTGAAAGAAGGCTTGAAGATGCAGGGTTTGAGATTACTCTATGGTAGGCCAATCAGTTGGGATAGACAAGTCAAATGGAAATGGTAGAGTTATCTGTATGAGCCTGAAACAGCCATGGCCTCTGTTAAGGGAAATGCGTCGGAGCCACGAGGATCGCTGGAGTTGAGGGAAAAGCACTGAGAGTTTCTTGTCTTTGACTAATTTAGAGTTATCATTGACTAATTCTCAAGGGAGTGTTCTTTTTTAGACACAAAAATTTGGCTAAGTACAAATGCGTTGAGTGTAGCTCACTCACTCAACGCTAGATAACAGAAGTTTCTGTTAAGTGTTTTGGTATTGAGTGGAGCTTACTCACTCAATGCCAAGTAGCAGTAAATTTGGCCAAGCAAAAAATGTTGAGTGATACATGCTCACTCAATGCTCTCAGCGCTTAAAATACAGCAAACACAGAAAATTGGCTAAGGCAAAAAGCATTGAGTGAGATGTGCTCACTCAATGCTCTCAACGCCAAACATGCAGAAGTGACTGAAGAATATGCTAAGACAAAAAGCATTGAGTGGGGCTTGATCACTCAATACGGTCAATGCATGGATAGACAGAATTTTGTTTAAGTGTTTTGGCGTTGAGTGAAGCTCATTCACTCAACTCCTATTCTACTAATGCTCAATTTTGGCTAAGTCCACTGGTGCTGATGTCAACAAAATCGACAAAGTCAACTGATTTCAAATCAAGTACAGATAAGCTACAGAACAAGACAAACTCTATCGAGATGCTACTATACGTCTTCTTCCGTTAAAGCAAGGTGCAACTGGAAGCGGCAAGTGGGGCCCACTGATATCTAAGAGCCGTTGATCAGCGAGCTACAAAAGGAAGATATGAGGCAAAATGCAAGATAACTTTTAGGGTATTATCAATTTCAAAAGGTTGTCACCGACTTCTTCTCTCTCGCCATTATCGCCGAGAAAGAGCTTGAAGTGTTCCTGCAGGAATGAAAAGTTTAGTGAGCTGTTGCTTCTTCATCTGCTACATAATAATCAGAAAGGTTTCTGATAGAGGAAGAAAGTAGAGCCATCATTATCCAGTGGGCTCAGTTGGCTGATTGAAGAACACTAGTTAACCTTCTTCTTCAACAAGATCAAAAATCTTCATTCTGAGTTTCTTCTAGCAGAGGGAGAACTTCTACCTGCTTCTGTGAAGCAAGATAGTGTTGAGATAACTTAGTCCTAGTTTTTGTCATAGAGAAAAATCCTTGTGTCAAAACATTCAAATACTCATCTTTCTGTAGGATCCAACTAGATCTGAGTTATAGGGCCACTGGCTTGAGGTAGGGCAATATTGCCTGAGCAGTAGGAGAGTGGACCTCTTTGAGTTATAGGATCCAACTGGATCTGAGGTAGGGCAATTTTCCTGAGCTGTAAGAGAGTGTAACTCTCTGAGGTAGGATCCCTAGTGGATCTGAGGTAGGGTTGTCCTCCCAGCCTGAGTGTAGGGCCTTTTGGCTTGAGGTAGGTGATCAACTAATCACTGAGTTGTAGGACTTTGTGGCTGAGCTGTAGGTCTTGGAAGAGACTGAGAGATCCTGAGGGATCTGAGGTGTAAGCTCCTTGGAGCAGTGTTTTGGAGAAGTGCCTTGACCAATAAGAAGTTGGCAAGGTGGGAGGAGAGAGTATGTACCCACAAGTTTGGTAACCAATATAAATCTGTGTGTGCTTTTCTATATTATTTTCTTTGTGCAGGTTTTTGAAAGCAAACTACTACCAACACATTTAGTGCTAAAGGAAAAACTAAAAAGAGAATAATAACAGTGAAACAACTTATTCACCCCCCACCCCCCGAGGTTGCAAGCTACCTTGAAAACAAATGCTTTCAAGTAGTATTAGTGGGAGGTTGCTCAAAAAGGATCTAACCGTCTGAGTGATTCTCTAAGATAGCTACAGACAGTCCTTATGAGTTCAGGAGTGAACTACAAGGAGCTAGGTGTCATGATGCTTCCTATTTGCAGGAAAGAAGGTTTTGGCATCTGGAAGGAAAGGGTTAGGTTGTTCATGGAAGCAACTGACCCTAGAATCTTTATAACAGTTAAGGAATGACCTTTCATCTCTATGAAAGTGTCTGTTCTGGATGTAAATGTCCAAAAACCCAAGACATATGCTGAGATGACAAAGAATGAAGTCATTATTGCCACCATAGACAAGAGGGCTTAGAACATCATTGTTAGTGCAATTGATGATTCTACCCTTCAGAATCTGATTCAATGTACAAATGCAAAAGAAATGTGGGACACTCTGGTGATCTATATGGAAGGCACAATGGAAGTCAGGGATGATAGAAAGTCCATGCTCAATCAGGAGTATGTAGCTTTCAGACAGTAAGGGAGAAGACATAGGCACCTGCTATGAAAAATTCTTTAGGATTGTGAATGAAATAAGGACCTATGGAAGGATTTTTAATCATTATGAACTAGCTTCCTATCTGCAGGAAAGAAGGTTTTGTCATCTGGAAGGAAAGGGTTAGGTTGTTCATGGAAGAAACTGACCCTAGAATCTTCATAACAGTTAAGGAAGGACCTTTCATCCTTTTGAAAGTGTTTGTTCTGTATGCAAATGTCCAGACACCCAAGACATATGCTGAGATGATAAAGAATGAAGTCATTCTTGCCACCATGGACAAGAGGGCTCAAAACATCATTTTCAGTACAATTGATGATTCTACCCTTCAAAATCTGATTCACTGCACAAATGCAAAAGAAATGTCGGATACTCTGGTGATCTACATAGAAGGCACAAAGGAAGTCAGGGATGATAGAAAGTCCATGCTCAACCAGGAGTATGAAGCTTTTAGACAGTCCAAGGGAGAAGACATAACCACCTGCTATGAAAAATTCTTTAGGATAGTGAATGAACTAAGGACCTGTGGAAGGATCTTTTGTCATTATGAGCTAAATGATAAGTTCCTTAGGTCTCTGACTAGAGACTGGGACAAAAACTTTTTGCCATCAGAGAAGTGGACAAGCTGGGTAACACTCCACCCCACACCTTATTTGGGAAATTGCTCGCATATGAGATGCAGTTAAATGTAAGGAAAGAGGAAGAGACAGCCTGTAAGTCTTAGGCTTAAGAGAAGTCTGTGGCTTTCAAAGCTGAAGCCACAAAGAAAAGTAGGAGGAAGACCCCTTCTCCTCTAAGAAAACCAGCAGATTCAGACTTCTCTGAATCAGAAGCATCAAACAGCAGCATGTCTGATAAGGACTTTGCTATCTTCTATAGGCAGCTCCATAGGATGATGAAGAAGGAGCATTGGATGAGCAAACTGTCCTCCTCAGCACATCACTGGAAGAAATCCTCCAAGGAGGACAGGTATGGATCTAAACACCGTAAACACAATTTCACTAATATTATTTATTACTGCTACAGCAAGCCAGGACATATCATTGCTGATTTCCCAGTGAAGAGAAGGGATGATAGTGAGAATAAATCTCACCAAAAGCACAAGGGCAAGAAAGAAAAGTCCTTTTTGGATAAGAAAGAGAAAGTCTCGACAGACTCATCATCATATGAGTATGAAGTAGAGGAAGCCTACATTGGGCTAGTTACTGCTACTGCTAAAGATAAAGCTATTACATCAGGAGAAGTCTATCCTCCAATGAGGATAGGAAATAGGGCCCCTCTAACGCTATTAGACAGTGACCCAGAGGTGGATGAAGATGCCCACAACTGTATAGGGCTGATGACAATGATTGATGAAGAGGGCAGCTAGGATCAGCCTGGTCAAAGTAAGGTACATTCCCTATCTAGTTCTGGGTCTGGGTATGAGACTAGTCATTATACAGAAGCCACTTCATCTAATGGTGAAGATGATTCTGGCTCAGAAGGTGATATCAATCAACTGATTGACAAATATTCTGAACTTCTTGATGCCTTTAAAAGTGCAAGAAGTTGACTAAGATACAAGCTAAGGAAATTCTGTCTCTTCAGCCAGTTGCCTCCCAACTTGCTGAAACAACATCTATACAAAATCAGACCATGAGGGAACTCAGTCAACTGAAAACCCTTTCATGCATCCAGATGGAAGATATCAAGAGCAAGAATAGACTCATTAGAGATCTTGAGGAAAAGCTCTAGAGGGAGAAAGGTATTGTGGCCAGTTTCTCTCAGCCCAATACAGTGTTGCCCTTAATAGACTCCTTCTCCTCACAGAAGGTCAAGAAGGGGTTGGGCTTTAAGGGTAACACAAGACCAGCACATCCCAATGGGAAAAGGAAAGTTCCAGTTGTGCTAATGACATCTAGGCCACCTATCACATTCAAGAGGGTGATATTCCCTTCAAATAGGTTTGACCAAGAAAGTATATATGGTCACTATATGAATGGTGCTTCCACAAGTGGAACAAAAGATGTTCTCAGCCATTGTTGAAGGTATAACAGGGTGAGTGCCTGTAAGGCAGCTCATGAAGAAATTCAAATGCCCCATCATGGATCATTTGTTTTTGGTGCTATAACCCCCTCTCTCAAAAATGTGGCTGCAGCCCATTCTCTGAATCTGTCAGCACAGTTTCTAACAAAGGGGAAGTCTGTCAGCTTGCCTAACATGGTTGTTTCTGATGATATCAAGAGTACATTATCTGAAAAGAAAGATGTTGCTGATAGGATTTAGAACAGGCCACACAAGCCAGCAAGCAGACTTACCTTCAGTCAAATCCATGCTGAAAGAAATTAGAAAATGGCTGTTGCACCTCTTCCTTCTGTTAAGACTGCAGTCAATCTAGCTGCAAGGCCTAAACAGAAAAGAAGATACAACATACATTATTGTTGGCACTGTGGCAAGGTAGGCCATTATGCCATTAAATTTCATCCTAATGTTGTCTGGGCCAGAGTTCGTCCACCAGTCAGGAAACTTGTTGGTGTACATGTTCAATTTCATACTAATATGCACCTAAGACCCAATAGATATTGGGGTCCTAAGGTAAAGTAAACTGTATATTGCCGTATAGTCCAAGTGGCCATACCCCTATATGGTTCTTGGACAGTGGTTTTTCCAGGCACATGACTGAGACAAGGGGCAACTTGAAGGAGTACACTCCAGTAAAAGATGCACCCAAAGTAATCTTTGGTGGTTCAGATAGAGGGGTAACAAGAGGCTATTGTAAGATCATATCACCAGTGGCATAGTCACCATCACTAAGGTGGCTTATTTTGAGGAGTTACAACACAATATTATAAGCATAAGCCAGCTCTCTGATCTTGGCTATGTTATTGTCTACCACAAGGATGAGTGCCTAATTAGGAGGTCAAGTGACCAAGAGGTCATATTGACAGGCACTAGGAGTGGAAATGTTTATTGCTTAAACTTTCTATATCTAGATATAGACTCTCCTATTTATCTAGTGGAAAATGAGAAAGCCTCTTATTGTGTCAAATGACACAAGAGGCTAGCCCATGTAAATTACAAGACTATTGGTAAGATTAGTCAAGAGCTAGTTAGGAATGGTCCCAATGTGAAGTGCTTCAAGGAGGGCATGTGTTCTGCTTGTCAAAAGGGCAAACAGACAAAATATTCCTTCAAGGGCATAGAGACCAAAGATTTTGTGAGGTGCTTATACATTTTGCATATGAACTTGCTTCGTCCTATGCCAGTTCATAGTCTTGGTAGGAAGGTCAACACCCTTGTGGTGGTTGATGGCTTTTCCAGTTTTTCTTGGGTGTTCATCCTCAAGAGAAAGAATGAAACCCTTGATATCTTCATTAAGTTTGTCAATAAAATTCAGAATGAGTTCAACAGCTCTGTGGTCAAAATCAGAAGTGACCATGAGACTGAATTCTAATCTGATAGCATGACAAGGTTCTGTGAAGAGCATGAGATTCTTCAATAATTCTCTTCACCTAGAACACCCCAGTAGAATGGGATTATTGAGAGGAAAAATAGAACTCTCATAGAGGCTGGAAGGACCCTACTGAATGACACATCTCTCCCAGAATATTTCTGGGCTGAGGTAGTCAACACTACATGTCATGTACTCAACAGAGCCTCTATCACCAAGAGCCATAAGAAAACTCCCTATGAGATATTGAAAGGAAGAAAACCAAACCTGATCTATCTCAGAATCTTTGGTAGTAAGTATTATGTGCTTCATAATGGAAAGTCCTACATAATTAAGTTTACTGCCAAGTCCTTTAATGGGATTTTTGTTGGGTATAGCAACCATAACAATGCTTATAGGATCTGCAACGTGAAAAGCCAAGTTTTAGAAGAGTTTGTACATGTAGTCTTTGATGAGTCTACCACGATTTACAGTGAGCTACCAAGCTCCTCTTCTATTACTACAGATACAAAAATGTTGGTGGAAAAGCTAGCCATCAAGAATGCAGCTCCAGTGATGCAAGATGAAGTGGATATACCAGAAGGTCCACCAAATACACTTGGAGCAGATGAAGATCAGCATGGAGCTATTACTAAAGCTGTTGCTGAAATAAGATTACCTCCTACAATCAGACATTTGAGAGACCATCCTACAACCCAAATCATTGGTAAAGCTAGACAAGGCATAGTAACCAGAAGCAAGAATCTGAATACAACTATGTATGTCAGTTTCCTATCACAGGTGGAGCCAAAGAAGTTTGAAGAAGCCAACATAAATCAATTTTGGATATTGGCTATGCAAGAGGAACTGAACCGATTCAAAAGATGAAAGGTCTGGACGCTGGTTCCCAGACCACAAGGACATAATGTCATTGCAGTCAAGTGGACTTACAGAAATAAGCTTGATGAAAATGGCATTATAATCAAGAACAAAGCAATGTTAGTGGCTAAGGGGTACAAACAAGAAGAAGGTATTGCCTTTCATCAAACATTTGCCCATGTAGTAAGATTGGAGGTCATTAGACTGTTCCTTGCATATGATGCACAAGGGATTCAAAGTCTTCCAGATGGATGTAAAATCAGCCTTCCTAAATGGTTACTTAAGAGAATAAGTCTATGTTGACAAGCCTCCAGGTTTTGTTGTTCCTAACTCTGCTAATTCTGTTTAAAGATCTAGGAAAGCTCTATATGGGCTAAAACAGGCCGCTAGATCCTGGTATGAAATCTTGTCTAGGTTCCTTATTGAGAACAAATTATTAAGGGGGAAGATAGACAAGAACCTATTCCTAAGGGAATTTAAGGGTAAGATCATCCTAGTCAAAATCTATGTAGATGATATAATCTTTGGAACTACTGATGACAACCTCTATAGGAAGTTTGCTAAACTTATATAGGAGAATTTTGAGATGAGCAGTATGGGTGAACTAAAGTTCTTCTTGGGTCTCCAAGTAAGACAGACTGATGGCTTGTCCATATCCCAGTCTAAGTTCACTAAGGAGTTAATAAAGAAATTTGGCATGGAGAATTCCTCCACCATAAGAACTCCCATAGGGTCAAATATGCCTATAGGCAAGGATGAAGCAGGGAAGCCTGTTATGATACCTTGTATAAAGGGATAATTGGCTCTCTTCTTTATCTTACTGCAAGTAAGCCAAACATCATGTTTGCTACATGTGTTTGTGCTAGGTATCAGGCTTGCCCTAAAGAATCTCACTACTCTGCTGTAAAGAGAATTTTGAGGTATCTTAAGGGCACACAAGATCTTGGCTTATGGTACCCTAGGAATTGGGAGTTTGAACTAACAGTCTACTCAGATGTAGATTTTGTAGGCTTCAAAGAGGACATGAACAGCACTTCTGGCACCTGTCAACTCTTGGGTGGAAGATTAGTGTCTTGGAGCAGCAAGAAGCACACCAGTGTTGCAATCTCAACTGTAGAGTCAGAGTACATCTCAGCAGGTAGCTACTGTGCTCAGTTGCTGTTGATCTAGCATCAGCTCCAGGACTATAACCTCCAGATAAGTAGAAGCCCCCTATTTTGTGATTCTACTAGTGTTATATCATTGCTAGGAATCCTGTTTCTCACAATAGGACTAAGCATATTGAGATAAGATACCATTTCATTAGGGAACATGTGGAATATGAAGACATCACCCTTGAGTTTGTCCCACCAGACAAGCAAGTGGCTGACATCTTCACTAAGCCACTAAATGAAGCAAAGTTTAACACCTTCATGTTTGAGTTAGGTATGTTAAACCTAGTATAACTTCAGTTGCTCCTTAAATTATTGCAGGCCATTTTATGTCTTGTAGATGGAATTGCTCTTCAATACATTGAAGACATTTCAAGTGGTGTAACTTCAATGGTATCATGTTCAAGTGTTGTACAGACTAGTATAGACTACACTGTCTACCAAGAAACATGTCAGATGTTGCTTCAGTTGAGGGGGAGCATGTGCAGAACTACTCTAAGTACTCTCAAGATATTAAAACTGATGCCTATGAGAAATCAAAGAGGGGGAGCATAATATCCTCCCTGTCTATTTATAGAAGTCAAAAATGGGGAGAAGGACTTGAATTAGCTTACTGATTCAAGGACTTAAAAGAGGTATCAAATTTTAGGGTATCAAATTCATAGGACAGGAGGAAAAGGATACAAGTGGTATCAAATTCATCAAAAGTAGGTAGCGGCTATTAAGGGGGAGCAGGTACAGGTATGCCCTATAGACAAGGAAGTTTACTATAACTTATCTTCTTATCATATCTTTTCCTGCTGTATTACTGCAATTTGTTATTATATGTCATTGACTCAGATATTTGGTGGAGATTTTTGACTTCTTCAAATAGGGGGAGATTATTGGGTCCATTGCCCATAATGTACTAGATTTGAAGAAGTCAAATATGTCAATGAGCATACACAATGGTATATTTAATACATGTTCAAGTTCATACATGAAGGTTTGTCCTAGTAACAATGATGGGACAAGTAGCCCTAGTGGCTTAGTCAGGTAATCACTCACCTAAGGTGTGGATAGACAGAAATTTGTCTAAGTCCACATGCATTGAGTGATGGTTACTCACTCAACGCCAGATGATTTATAGCTCTGAGTGGAGCATATATAGTCAAAGACAAATTAATGGCAGGCTGGAAAAGTGGCTAAGTCCACTGGCGTTGAGTGAAGTTAACTCACTCAGCGTCATACAAGAAAAGGCTGTGAGACAGGCTAATGCAGTAATAGCCTAAGTAGAAAGGAGCAGAAATGTGGCTAAGTCCACAGACGTTGAGTGTAGCTCACTAACTCAATGCCATAGCTTCATAATCATTGAGTATAGCTCAGTCAGTCAACGCCACAGGAAAACTGTGAATATTTACCAAGTCCACAGGCATTGAGTGAGGTAAGCTCACTCAATGCCATGTGATAATGCGTTGATTGATGTATATTTTCTCCACGCTAACGCATATTTCCAATTGACGAGGCAAGTTTGCATATCGTTCGGAGTATAGAAACAAGTGTCGTATATCGACTCGGGGCTTGTCGAGTAATTGTACTCACAAGAAAGAGCTATTATCTTATCAGACAGAAAAGTTGTTGGTTTTTGTTTAAAACTGAAAAGGAAGAACTAAAAGTTATACTAAGAAAGAGAAATTCGATGATTGGTAAACTAGCACTTGATCTAGAAACCCCTTGGGATAAAATAAACCTTCTTGAAAAATAAAGCAATGTGAGTTCTTAAATTTCTCACTCGACCGTGGAGGTTCTTAAAGTACAAAAGCATCTCTCTCGAGCTCATGCTTTTGACTAACCTTTGGTTGATCGATTAAGACCTCGCGGCCAGTCGAAACTCCTAAGCTTGCTTTAGGCGGTGAACCACGCTATTGGATTTGTCTCCAATCTGGAGGATTTATGTCTTCCTCTCTCGAGGGGTGCATGCAACTCCTTTTATCCTTGAGTGATCTCCTCATTTCCGCAACCTCTCGTTCATTTAGGATACAAATCTTTGATCGAAAATCATATCCGCGAAATATGAATCTGACAAAATACAATTCAAAGATAAATCATAAGAGAACAAAATTAAGGACAAGTCATATTTGAAAAAGATGAAAAGTTTATTTTATTCCAAGCTTCATCGTGATCAAGTGCTAAATGAAAATTAGCTACTCATCATTAGGAAAATACAAGCTAAGGTAGTGAAAGACATGATGAAAATAAAGTGCAACTTGAATTGAAACTTAAAGAAAAACTAGGCTAAGAAATGGAAAATACAGCAAAATAAAACAGTAAACTACAAGACTCCAACTCCCAAAATTCCACCTCCTTAGCATCTGAAGCTGTCTGGAATTTATTGAAAAATTTGCTGGTTGGTCACGCCCGTGACCTAGGGTGTGTCAGGCTCGGAACCGTCGTCTTGAAGCCCCGAGAACGTTGGAGGAGGAAACTGCCAAAATCTGTTAACTAGCGGGTCACGCCCTAGGTCATGCCCGTGACCTAGGGCGTGTGGGATCTGTTTCTAGAAAATGGAGGGAATCTGAAAATGGCTGGAATAAACTTCTCTTGATGGAAGCATCACGCCCCCTGGTCATACACATGACCAGGGGCGTGTCTAGCTGCAGCGACATACTGGCGGCAACGACACGAATGGCTGGTTATTTGGCTGAAAACGCACCGGACATGCCCTAAGTCACTCCCGTGCCTAGGGCATGTCAATTTAATCTGACGCGGCAGCAGCTTAATGGTTCTTCCACGGCTAGCATGCCCCGTGTAAGGATGAAGTGGGCATGTGACGATGCAATACATGCGTATCTGTGGCTGATCGATGATCTTTGGTCGCGGGTCGACAATTTGCGTTGACATTCTTTGATCGTGTGTGTCACGCCCCTGGTCACACCCATGGAGGGCGTGTCACCGGGCGTGTCTAGGCAGAAAAGAAGAAATACCTTGATTTGCTCCAAATAATTGATAGATCAGCCCTGCAAGATTGAAAATAATTTTATTAGAACAAATAAATATAAAATATAGAAACTAGTTAATTATAAACTTAATATTATAAAATTGATATAAAATATCTAACTATTAATTAAAAAATAGTAAATGAAAAATAACAATAATTAGAGTTATCATTGACTAATTCCCAAGGGAGTTTTCTTTTTTAGACACAGAAATTTGGCTAAGTCCGAATGCGTTGAGTGTAGCTCACTAACTCAATGCCAGATAACTGAAGTGTTTGTTAAGTGTTTTGGCATTGAGTGGAGCTTACTCACTCAACGCTAAGTAGCAGTAAATCTGGCCAAGGCAAAAAGATTTGAATGAGGCATGCTCACTCAATGCTCTTAGCACTTAAAATACTGCAAACGCAGAAAATTGGCTAAGGCAAAAATCATTGAGTGAGGCGTGCTCACTCAACGCTCTCAATGCCAAGCATGCAGAAGTGGATGAAAAATATGCTAAGAAAAAAAGTGTTGAGTGGGGCTTGCTCACTCAACGCTGTCAATACATGGATAGACAGAATTCTGTCTAAGTGTTTTGGCATTGAGTGAAGCTCATTCACTCAACGCCTATTCTAATGATGCTCGATTTTGGGTAAGTCCATAGGTGCCGATGTCAGCAAAATCGACAAAGTCAACTGATTTCAAATCAAGTACAGAGAAGCTACAGAACATGACAAACTCTGTCAAGAAGCTATTGTACGTCTTCTTCCGTTAAAGCAATGTGCAGCTGGAAGCGGCAAGTAGGGCCCACTGATCTCTAAGAGTCGTTGATCGGCAAACTACAAATGGATGAGATGAGGCAAACACAAGAAAACTTTTAGGGCATTATCAATTTCAAAAGGTTTCAGCCGACTTCTTCTCTCTCACCATTATCACCGAGAAAGAGCTTGAAGTGTTCATGTAGGAACAAAAAGTTCAGTGAGTGATTGCTTCTTCATCCGCTACAGCATAATCAGAAAGGTTTCTGATAAAGGAAGAAAGTTGAGCCATCATTATCTAGTGGGCTCAGTTGGCTGATTGATGAACACTAGTTCACCTTCTTCTTCAGCAAGATAAGAATCTTCATTCTGAGTTTCTTCCAGTAGAGGGAGAACTTCTACCTGCTGCTGTGAAGTAAGTTAGTATTGAGATAACTCAGTCCTAGTTTTTGACAAAGAGAAATATCCTTATGGCAAAACATTCAAATACTCATCTTTCTATAGGATCCAACTGGATCTGAGTTGTAGGGCTACTGGCCTGAGGGAGGGCAATATTGCCTGAGCAGTAGGAGAGTGAACCTCTCTGAGTTGTAGGATCCAACTGGATCTGAGGTAAGGCAATTTGATTGAGTTGTAAGCGAGTGTAACTCTCTGAGGTAGGATCACTAGTGGATCTGAGGTCGGACTATCCTCCCAGCCTGAGTATAGGGACTTTTTGGCCTGAGGTAGGTGATCAGCTGATCACTTAGATGTAGGCCTTTGTGGCTGAGCTGTAGGTCTTGGAGGAGACTGAGAGATCTTGAGGGATCTGAGGTGTAAGCTCCTTGGAGCAGTGTTTTGGAGAAGTGCCTTTACAAATAGGAAGTTAGCAAGGTGGGAGGAGAGTGGTTGTACCCACAAGTTGGGGAACCAATATAAATCTGTGTGTGCTTTTTTGTATTGTTTTCTTTGTGCAGGTTTTTGAAAGCAAACTACTGCCAACACATTTAGTGCTAAAGGAAAAACTAAAAAGATAATAATAACAGTGAAACAACCTATTCACCCCTAGTTTGCAAGCTACCTTGAAAACAAAGGCTTTCAAGCCCCATCATAGGGTCACCCTTTGACCCAATTTAAACCAAGTCAACTCTAGCCCTAATTTGGTCAAAACCATAAATATAGGCCCAGTTAGCCCAAGTAGGGCATCACCATGTCCCAACCCATGTTGAATGATGGCATAGGGCTCATGACTATCAAGTGGGGCCAGCCCACCCATCAAATTGACCAACTCAACCCTAAAGTCAAACATTGTCAACCTTAGGCCTAAATAAGGGATTTAAGAACCAAGCCCACTCCTAACGGGCTAAGGGCTTGATCTATGGCCTAACCTATGTTGGGAGGTGTCATAAGGTACATGACCATCAAGTGGGGGCCAGCACACTCATCAAATTGACCAAGTCAACCCTAAAGTCAATCTTGGTCAATAAAAGGCCTATATGGGGAAATAAGAAGCCAAGCCCATTTTTAATGAGCTAAGACCATGGCCCATGGCCCATTAGCATACTAAGTGCTCTATTACAGCCCCTACCCTCCGATTTTGGAGGGTAGTAACATGCATGGGGGTAATTTTGGGATTTTACCAAGTGGAGGAGAGAGAAAAGGAAGAAATAGGGAATGAAGGCCATGTGGATCTCCTCCTCTCTTCCCAAGACCACCTCTGAGCTCACAAGTTAATTCCCTGCAAAATTCTTGCAATGGAGGTTCCACTTGGAGACAAGGATGAGCATCCAAGGCTTGGATGAAAACTCCTCTATTCAAAACTCCACAACCAACTAACCCCACCCCCATTTGAATTCACCATCACCTTAAGAGCACTAAGAGGAGTGGAAATCGAGTCCTATAGCAGAGCTTTAGGTGGAGAAATGAGATTTGGATCTAGCTCGCTAGAGAGATCGTCGGCCATGGCGCACCACCACCACACCCCCCGCCATGCACGATTACAGGTCTGCTTCTCCTCCCCTCCCCTTGTGCGAGAAATTTAGATCAAATAAGAGAGATATTGGGCTCAATTGAGCCCGATGCCATGGGAGAAAATGGAGAGAATGCTGAGTTTTTCTTCTTGCTCGGGTTCGCCAAAGGAGCCGCCTCCGGCGGCAATATCATCGGGAAACGCCAACCACCACCTCAACGGAGGTGGTGGTGATAATCGCCGGTGGTGGTGGCCTCGGTGGCCGAAAATATGAATTCAAGTTGGTCCAGGCGGGTTGAATCACATCCATTTGATCATCTGGGACGATGACCCGATACCGTCCGTTTTATTTATATTAAATTATAGGATAGGTTTAATTAAATGATTCTTTTGTCACACTATATACAGTATTTTGCATGTTAATTTTAGGCTCCTTAAAAGCAGATTCAAAGAAAGTCTTCAACATAGAAAATGTATCCCTAGGTCTTAACTTTAATTTGACACCTTAATCATATCATTTAGAGCAGTGTAGCTCTTTGTAGGGACATTCTTCTAAGACTGCTCCTAACCTAGGACAGAAATTAAAATGAATACCCAGGCTAAAATACAACCCCACATGCAATGGAATATGGATAATGCATGTGTTTATACTAGACTTAGATTGTGCCCAAAAATCAGAATTTTTAGAGGACATTTTTCTATAGTTTTAGTCTAAAATTTGATTTATTAAATTAATGTAATTTAGGGGTTGTTACAACTCCAATTGCCCCCAAATTTGGGTGGCTTGATCCTAATATCATTTTAGGATCCTGATAAAAGTTTAGGGTCCTTTGTACCTCTGCATGTTGGTAGATCCAACTTGTAAGTTGAAGGTATATGTACCTTTGGTGCGCTTATAGCAAAAATGTAAAAATGAGAAATTAAGCCTGTTTGACTCATTCATGTCAATGAAATCTTGGCTAGGGGTTTACGGAGATGGAATTAACCATTCATAGAGAAATTAGGATTTTTGGAAACAAAAATCCTATAGTTTAAATTTAATTCAAATTTAATACACTTATGTGGCATAAGAGGAAATTAGGGCATATGAACTTGGAAAATTCTAAATCATTGACACAAGCCCTGAAATATTATTTCATTTCTCTGGAAAATTTAGTGAAATTTTTTGGGAATTATTTCATGTGAAAATAGTGTAAATTCCATTTATACCCTTATTTAATTTTGATTAAAAGGATGACTAATAATACTTGGAAAATTATGAGAAATTTTCTAGACGCTTATTTCAGTATTGTGAACCTATGTAATTTTTCTTGGAAATTTTGGATGATTAGTTATCATATTTGTACTAATAATTTCATTTTCATAAATATTTTTAATTGTGGTAATTTTAAGTCAAACCCCTAGATATAACTGTGAAAATTTGTTTTGAGCTCTATCTTTACAATATTAATGTTTGGAAATTTTTCCTGAATTTTTAGTTGAGTATTTTTAGTACTTCATTTGTAAAGGGGTAAATTTATGATATTAGTCATAAATAAAAAATGAGTTAAATCATTCTAGAAAATTAGGAAATTTTGCAAACTGATCTTTTCAATCAAGATGAACATCAGATAAATTAATTAGGCCTTGAGGACCTCTGGTTATGATAGTTCATGTTCAATGTGACTTATGTCACATAATTAAATAATTTTAATTATGGCCCAAAATAATTTGAAAAATTATGGAATTCTGAATTACCACTATTATTCATATAATTAACCCATGATAAAAATTTGGAGACCTTTGGTCTAAGGAATCAGAAGTCACCTCTCATGGGTTAAGGTTAGGCTTGGGATGCATTTAGTAAAAGTGACATGTAGTGTTAGGATATTCAGGGTGATGAGATATAACTGAAATTAGAAGTGTATTGGGAAGTTTGATACCCTAGTCAGGATCATAAGTATGTCACTACTCATTATCAAGTGTTAGAGTGTAAGTCACCAAAGAGAATAGTTAGGTCGGGGTCCGACGAAAGATCATCGTTCTCCTAAAAGTACATTAAATCATTAAGTTTACTCAAGATAAATAATGAGAGTGGGGTGCCAATATCTGGTGTTCACTAATAATTAGAAGTGTCTTGGAGAGGGGGATTTGGGATTCAGCCCATCGTATTCCCTAGTACTGCTGTGAACCCTTCACCGGGTAGACCTTGAGAAGTCCAGGATTAACCCTAAGTCACTAAGTTTAACTAAAATTAGACCAGAGTAGTCTAATAGGTTGAGGAACAATGTTGCAATCTCACCCGTGAAGGGTTGGAGGGATACAAGATGAGTTAGTTCTAGAGCTGGAGGCTCAGGAGTTTGATATCAGGACGAGTTAGTACTGCGAGCTGGAGGCTCTAGAGTTTGATATCAGAACGAGATAGTCCTATGAGCTAGAGGCTCGAGAGTTTGGTATCAGGATGGGTTGGTACTGCGAGATTGAGGCTCGAGTTGAAATATCTTGCATGTGACTAAAAAAAAATCAGTGGAGGGTCATGCGGTACTGGGCCAGTCGTCATATCGATGACAGTATGATGACTTTGGCGAGGTGTGAGAGTTTGAGGGGCGAGTAGGTTGTTTATACTGCGGTCTGGAGGACGATCCCCGAAAACGCACACTCGACCAACACAAATATTGGGGCAGCCATCAATTAGTATGCAGATACTCTAGAGTGTACATAGGACTTGTACAGAGGCATATGGGAGGTCTAGGCCTGATAGTGTGTATATCCCGCCTAGGAGTGGAGACGCCCACTCCACTATTACCGTAGCTATAATGGTGGTACTAGAGAGTTTTACTAACTCCAAAAGGTGGGAACTAAAGATCTGTGATCACAGAGTCGTGTGATTGGGTTGTACTTATATGTACCATATTATGCATAACACATCAAAACATGCATATATACTGCAGATCCTTATCATATAAATTAGTATGAGCTCTTTTATATGATACGTTACAATTCCTGAAACCATAACTTATAAGTTTGTATGGGCATTCATATAAGTTAAGGTACTCCTGTGATGATAGCTTAGTTGTAGTTCTTTACCTTACTGCATTGTACAACTTTTACTGTACTGCTCCTTTCATTAATGTTTTTATACTCTTGCTATACATATACAACTGCTAGTACAATTATATAAATGCTAGATGCTTACTCTTCCTAGCATAGTTCAACTGTCACTCACCTTTTTTTCTACTTTATTGTCCTCTACTTTTGTCCTCCCGCACGGTTCCTAGGAGTCGTGGGGGTGAGGAAAGGACAAAATAGCATAGTCTTATGACTAACGGTCGGTTGTGACCGTATCATTTTAGGATCTCGAGGAGAGGGAGCACCAGTACAGCCAGTAGGACAGCTGGCAGGGCGTGAGGAGCAGATACCGCACACTACTACCGCAGCTCAGCGTTAGGTGAAGACGGGTGTTTCAATTTCTGCTTCCACTTAGAGTGATGTGTGCGAGATCGATTTATTCATTTTGGCATGTACTGGGCATAAACCCTTACTCTTTATGTACTCGTTGTTGGACTATGCAATTTCATTATATATATGTGATGATGTTTCTGTGATGTGGACTTGCTATACTTCTTAGATTACTTCTACTCTCATAATTGGTATACAGGTTAAATGATCATAATAGCCGGCAAGATCGACGTCATGCAGCGACGACTAACCCGTGTGTTACTGCCATCATTGGGCGGCGGTTCTGGACATAAGAACTGGTAACTCCTTAGTAAGGAGGAGGGTCTTACAAACTTGTATCACTTAACAACGATTATATGAGAATCAAGTCCATAACACTGGGTCACCCCGCTCGAGCATTAGTTTGCAGACAAAATATGCAGCAGAAGCAATGGTGTGCCCATGTGTAAAAAGTAACAGAAAATAGTCTATTTTAAACAATGAGTTAGGCCAATTTCTAATGAAAACCTTACTTTTTGTGTAACCCCACAGGCCGCCGCACCACAAGACGTCATCATTCCCCCTCCGGCTGCCACTCTGTTGCAGCATACGGAGTTAAGGCAGGCTCTGACGGCTATCTTGGATGCCTTCGGAGCTCAGCAGGTCCCGACCTTATAGCCAAATACGAGATCGAGTTGGTTGAGTGCCTTTAGGAGTTTATCTCCCCCGATGTACCATGGGACCGAAAATGCGGTGAAGACCGAGGAGTGGCTTGAGGCCATATAGGATATGCTTATAGGCATTAGTTGCCCAGCCAGCAAGGTAGTTTCATTGGCGACTTCAGCATTAGATGCTCATGCGAAGAGGTGGTTGAAGTCCCTGATGGATTCCACATATGCTGACAGGGAGGCTTCAGATATTTCTTGGGACGAGTTTAGCGAGGTCTTCTTGGAGCTTTTTGTGTCCGTTACGGACAGGGACAAGCTGAAGGAGAGGTTCTTGAACCTCCGATAGGGGAATAGATCGGTGATGGAGTATAAGAGGGAGTTCTCCCACCTGGACAAATTTGTGGGGATTCATGACTTGGATGATAGGAGGTATGCGAAGAGATTCTACCGGGGGCTCAGATATTCCTTGAGGCAGGCACTCCTATTCATTTCTCATGGCACAGCGACCTAGATTATAGAGATGGCAAAAAAACTAGAGGAGGACTAGTTGATGGTGCGGAACAGAGGAAAAAGACCGCTAGATGGGCCACCCTTCAGAGAAAGCAGCAGGGGCCCGTAGTAGGGCAGAGTTACGGGCCACGGGAGAGGTGGATGATGTCACCATCATAATTTCAGGCAGGAGTAGGGGCCTCCGGCAGTAGTAGATCCCCCACTGTTATAGATCCAAGGGCCAACGAGACAGGATGATTGAGGTCATCGACAGGTGATATGTTTTAGTTACCACCAGTAGAGACACATTAGAATTGATTGCCCTCAGCAGTTTTGTCCACCTCCTACTCCACCACCTCCAAAAGCTCCTCCAGTATAGCAGGGCTGAGGACGAGGATGAGGTCGAGACGAGGACCTCACGGTAGATGCTGAAGGAAGGAACAAGTGTATGCGTTAGATCTCGCCGAGCCGAGGAATCCCGAGGAGTTTATTATCGATACTTAAGTTAATTACATTATAATTTCATTTATGGTACCTTTCAACTATAGTAAAACAAAAACATGATATAACCAAACCTAAAACCTAACGTATAGTCTTTATTAGCGGCAAGACCACCCATACCTTGTTTGATACGGGTGCCTCACACTCGTTTGTATTTGAAGCCTTCCTGGAGGGACTAGATGGCGTAGATCGCTTCACCGACACAACCAGAAGGGTACGTCTACCTGATGGATCAGATCTTCTATCCTTTGCCAAGTGAAAAATGGAGATAAAGATCAGAGGAAATATATTTGAGGCACTGACGACGATCTTGAGGATGCCAGACTTCAATTTGATCATGGGCATGACATGGTTGCACTGGAACCATGCTTAGATTGTTTGCTCGATGAGGAGGATCATGCTATGACATGGAGATTTAGAGGTCATCAATGAAGGTGTTAGAACCGTCTCCCATACTCTATTATCATCTGTGTAGCGGTCAAATCCCATGAGCAGGGAGATTAGGTGTACCAGACCTGTTTTGAGAAGGTGGAGGCAGAAGCCACCATTGATGATATTCTGGTAGTGCGAGACTTATCCGGCGTGTTTCTAGAGAAATTTCCCGGATTTCCTCCACCCTGAGAGATTGACTTCCGGATCTTATTGATACCAGGAGCAAGGCCTGTGGCTCGGGCACCCTACAGGATGACACCCAAGGAACTAGTAGAGTTCAGGGCTCAGTTATAGGAGCTATTGGAGTCAGGCTTTGTTCGGCCGAGCTCATCACCATGGGGAGCCCTAGTATTGTTTGTTAAGAAGAAGGATAGGTCATTACAGCTCTGCATCAAATACCGGGAGCTGAACTTGTTGACAGTACAAAATACCTATCTACTATTGCGTATTGATGAGCTGTTTGACCAGCTTCAGGGAGCCTTTTGGTTCTCCAAGATTGATTTGAGGTCCGGGTATTACCAGATGAAGATTCGGGAGGAGGACATTCTGAAGACCGCTTTTAGTTCACGATACGAGCTCTATGAGTTTACTATGATTCCCTTTGGAATCACGAATGCACACTTAACATTCATGAGTCTGATGAATTATGTCTTCAATCTCTACTTGGAAATATTCATCATAGTCTTCATTGACGACATCCCGATCTACTCTAGTACGAAGGAGGAGCACTCCCAATACTTGGCACTGGTGTTGGGCAAATTGAGAGAGCATCAGATTTATACCATGTTCTCCAATTGTCAGTTCTGGCTGTAGGAGGTAGCAATTTTGGGGCATATGAAATATCTTATTTTCAAGGTAGCTAGCAACCTAGAGGGGGGGGGGGGTGAATAGGTTTTCCTAGGTTTTTTGATAGTCTTTTAAATCACTTGTTTATTTCTTTTAGATTTCATCTTAGAGTGATCTAGAGCTTGTCCTTAACACCTACAATTAAGAAAATAAAAGCAAACACAGAAAAGCACACAAGTGTTTTATAGTGGTTCCCCAAAATTATGGGTACATCCACTCTCCTCCCACCTTGCTAACTTCTTGCTAGTCAAGGCACTTCTCTAAACCAATGCACCAAGGAGCTTACACCTCAGATCCCTCAAGATCTCTCAATCTCCTCCAAGACTTACACCTCGGCCACAAAGGCCTCCACTCAGTGATACAAGTATCACCTACCTCAGGCAATTAAGCCCTACCACTCAGGCTATCGAGGATAGCCCTACCTCAGAGCATACTTGCTCCTACAACTTAGGGAGATGCACTCTCCAATAGTTCAGGAAAAACTTCCCTACTACTCAGTGAGTAAAACTCACCTACCTCATGGAGCAGCACTCTCCTACAGCTCAGGAAAATTTTCCCTACCTCAGACCTAAAGGTCCTACAGCTCAAATCCAGAAGGATCCTACAAAAAGAAATAGTTTAATTTATATTGATATAGAGAAATTTATCTGTGTCTACAACTTGAGCAAAAAAAATTTCTGCTCGAACTCTCCTCACAGCAGGGAAAAGATTTGTTGGAAGAACTCAGAAGTTAACTTCTGAACTTGCTAGAGAAGGCTAAAGATCTTTTGATCTTGAGTATTCCAACACTCACTGAACCTGCTTAAGGATGAAGGTTCTTCTTTATTCAAAACAGATTCTGAGTCTGATGTGGTAGATGGAGACTAGCATAGCTAACTGAACTTTTCTTGCTGGAGAGCTTCAAGCTTTTCACATGCAACAATGACGAAGAAGATAAACATGGTTGCTCTCCTTTTTGAATATTATATTCCCTAAAAGTTGTCTTTCTCTTGGCCCTATTTCTTCCTTTTGTAGTTCGCCGATCAATGGCTCTTAGAGATCGGTGGGCCCCACCTGCAGCTTCCAGCTGCACCTTACTTTAACGAAAGAAGACGTATAGTAGCTTTACGACAAGATTTGTTCTATACTGGAGCTTCCCCATACCTGATTTGACCTAAGTTGATTTTGTCGATTTTGCTGATGTCAGTACCTGTGGACTTAGCCAAAATCGAACATTAGAGAATAGGTGTTGAGTGGGTAAGCATCACTTAATGCCAAAATACTTTGACAAATTTACTGTCTCTTGGCGTTGAGTGAGTAACCTTCACTTAACGCCAAACTACTTAGAACGTAAAATCTATTTCTAGGTGTTGAGAGATTCAGCTTCACTGAACGCCAACTTGCTTTATCAGCTTTCTGCTGCTTGGCATTGAGTGAGTAAGCATCAATCAATTCCAAACCCCTTTGACAAAATTCTATTTTCACTAGGAGTTGACAGCGTTTAGTCAGTAACCTCCACTCAACGCTTTTTGCCTTAACCAAATTTCTGCTTCTTCAATAACTTAAGCGTTGAGAGCATTGAGTGAGCATGCCTCACACAACGCTTTCTGCCTTAGCCAATTTTCTGTGTTTAAAAAACACTAGGCTTAGACTGTCTTTCTGTGTTTGACGAATGGTGAAGTGAGCTCGACGAACTTTGAACTCAGTTCGAAGAATTCTCAACTGAGCTCGACAAACTCAGAATCTCAAGTTCTGAACTTAGCTCGATGAATGGTGAGCTGAGCTCGATGAACTCTGAACTCAGGTCGATGAATTTGAACATGGTTCAACTAGTTCAACTTACAACCTTTTTGTTGTATAGCGTTGAATGTGTATTCATCACTCAATGCCAAAACACTTAGCCAAATTTCTCTTTAGTAGCATGGCGTTGAGTGACTTGACTTCACTCAACGCCTGTGGACTTAGCCACATTTCAGCTCATTCCAACTTAGGTTATGACCGTATATACTACACTCAACGCTATAGGTCATCTAGCGTTAAGTGATGTTCCTTCACTCAATGCCTGTGGACTTAGACAGATTTCTGTCATCCCACACCTTAGGTTAGTGTTTACTTGACTTTGCCATTTAGGCTACCTGACTTATCATAGTCATCTACCGATATGTGTATATCATTGATAAGATTGACTTCACTCAAATCTAGGACATTATGGGCAATGGACCCGACAATCTCCCCTATTTGAGGAAGTCAAAACTCTTAAGCAAATGAGTTAATGACATACACAGAACCATGCAGCACAAGGCATAATAAAAGAAAACTAAATAATTGAGAGGTGATCTATAGTTACCACACTTTCCTGCTTGTAGAATGGAACATTATTGCATCTGCCATCTGCTTCCCCTGAATTGTTTCTTCCTTGCTACTGCTTTACTTATCTGATCATCTTATCCTCCCCCTTTTTTACTGCATCAAATAGCTGGTAGGATGCACCTGATCAACTTATCATCTTATCACCTGCTCCCCCTCAATTAAGCAACAGTTAAATGTTGGAATTGTGTTGGACTTGCTCCCCCTCAATTGGAGAATCTTAATTTCTTTAAAGGACCATCCTATCTGCATAATGCCAAATAGTTTGTAGCCAGATGAGTAGCAACTAAAGCTATACTAAGTTTAATATACCCAACTCAAATTTGAAGGTGTTAAACTTGGCTTCATCTACTGGCTTAGTAAAGATGTCAGCCACTTGCTTGTCTATTGAGACAAACTCAAGAGTGATATCTTCACATTCCACATGCTCCCTAATGAAATGATATCTAATCTTTATGTGCTTAGTACTACTATGGGAGACAAGATTCCTAGCAATAGAGATTACACAAGTAGAATCACATAATAAAGGAGTTCTACATATCTAGAGGTTATAGTCTTGAAGCTGGTGCTAGATCCACAACAACTGAGCACAGCAGCTTCCTGTTGAGATGTACTCTGACTTTGCAGTTTATATTGCCACATTGGTTTGTTTCTTACTGCTCTAAGATACTAGTCTCCCTCCCAAGAACTGACAGGTGCCAGATGTGCTCTTCCTGTCCTCTTTGCATCCTGCAAAATCTACATCTGAATAGCCAGTTAGTTCAAACTCTCCATTCTTAGGGTATTAAAGCCCAAGATCTAGAGTGCCCTTAAGATACTTCAAAATTCTCTTAGCTGCAGAGTAGTGAGATTCTTTAGGGCAAGCCTGATACCTAGCACAAACACGTGTAACATACATGATGTCTTGCCTACTTGCAGTCAGATATAGAAGGGATCCAAGTATCCCTCTATACAAAGTTTCATCAATAGGTTTTCCTGCTTCATCTTTGCATATAGGCATACTTGATCCCATGGGAGTTCTCATGGTGGAGGAATTCTCCATGTCAAATTTCTTGATTAACTCCCTAGTGAATTTAGACTGGGATATGGACAAGTCATCATCTTTCTATCTTACTTGGAGGCCCAAGAAGAACTTAAGTTCACCCATACTGCTCATCTCAAACTTCCCCTACATAAGTTTAGCAAACTTTTTGTAGAGGTTATCATCAGTAGATCCAAAGATGATATCATCTACATAGATTTTGACTATGATGATCTTACCCTTAGATTCCTTTAGGAATAGGTTCTTGTCTATCTTCCCCCTTGAGAGTTTGTTCTCAATAAGGAAATTAGACAATGTATCATACAATGCTCTAGGGGCTTGCTTCAGCCCATATGGAGCTTTCCTAAGTCTGTAAATAAAATCAGGTGAGTTAGGAACTACAAAACCTGGAGGCTGCTCAACATAGACTTCTTCTTTTAAGTCACCATTTAGAAAGGCTGACTTCACATCCATTTGGCAAACCTTGAATCCCTCGTGTGCTGCATATGCAAGGAACAATCTGATGGCCTCCAATCTTGCTACAGGGGCAAAGGTTTGATAAAAATCAATCCCTTCTTCTTGCATGTACCCCTTAGCTACTAGTCTGGCCTTGTTCTTAATTATAATGCCATTTTCATCAAGCTTGTTTCTATAGATCCACTTGACTTCAATGACATTATGACCATGAGGTCTGTGAACCAGCTTCCAGACCCTGCACCTCTTGAACTGGTTAGTTCCTCCTATATAGCTCCAATCCAATGATGTTCTATATTGGCCTCTTCAAACTTCTTGGGCTCCACTTGGGATAGAAAGCTTGAATACATGGCTGTGTTTTGGCTTCTGCTCCTTATCATTACTCCATGACTTGCCTCACTAATGATCTGGTGTGCTGGATGATCTCTCATATGTCTGACTGCAGGTGGAAACTTTGTTTTATCAACTGGGTCATCTTCTTGTTGATCTTCATCCACTCCCAGTGTGCCAGGTAGATCTTCTTGAGTATCCATATCATCTTGGATGATTGGTGATGCATCCTTGATGGTCAGCTTGTCCATCATCTATTCTATACCTGCAGTACTATAAGAGGAACTAGACAGTCCATTGTTAATCATGGTAGACTCATCAAAGTCTACATGAACTGATTCTTCCACAACTTGTCTTTTCAAGTTATAGATCCTATATGCTTTGCTATGATTGTTGTACCCAACAAATATTCCATCATAGTATTTTGTAGCAAACTTAGTCACATAGGAATTGTCATTATGAAGCACAAAGCATTTACTACCAAAGATTCTGAGATATCCCAGATTTGGTTTTCTTCCCTTCAAGATCTCATAGGGAGTCTTCTTGTGGCCTTTGGTGATAGAGGCTCTATTGAGGACATGACATGCAGTATTTACTGCCTTAGCCCAGAAATATTCTGGGAGAGATGTGTCACTCAACAGTGTTCTACTATCCTCTATGAGAGTCCTATTTTTCCTCTCAACTATCCCATTTTGCTGGGGTGTTGTGGGAGAAGAGAATTCTTGATGAATCTCATGCTCTTCATAGAACTTTGTCATGCCATCAGACTAGAATTCAGTCCCATGGTCACTTCTGATTTTGACCACAGAACTGCCAAACTCATTCTGAATTTTCATGACAAACCTCATGAAGACATCAAGAGTTTCATCTTTCTTCTTAAGAAAGAAAACCCAAGTAAACTTAGAATAGTCATCAACTACCATAAGGGTGTAGACTTTCCTACCAAGACTGTGAACTTGCATAAGACCAAATAGGTCCAAGTGCAAGAGATATGAGCACCTTGCAGAGTCTTTGGTCCCAATACCCTTGAAGGAGACTTCTGTTTCCTTACCCTTTTGGCAAGCTGAGCAAATGCCCTCCTTAGAGCACTTCACATTAGGGTCATTCCTAACTAGCTCTTGACTGAAGAGCTTGCCAATAGTCTTGAAATTCAAATGGGCTAGTCTCTTATGCCACTGGACACACTAGGAGACTTTATCATTTGCCACTAAACAGATAGGAGAATCTGTGTCTAGACATAGAAAGCTCAAGAAATAAACATTTCAACTCCTAGTGCCTGTCAAGATGACCTCTTGGTCACTTAACCTCCTAATTCGGCACTCATCCTTGTGGAAGACAATAACATAGCAAAGATAAGAAAGCTGACTTATGCTTATAAGGTTGTGCTGCAACCCTTCAACATAAGCCACCTTGGTGATGGTGACTATGCTATTGGTAATCTTAGTATATCCTCTGGTTACACCTCTATTTGAACCTCCAAAGATGACTTTGGGTCCATCTTTTACTTGTTTAAACTCCTTCAAGTTGCTCCTTGTTCCAGTCATGTGCCTGGAACAACTACTGTCCAAGTACCATATGGGGGTATGACACCTTGGACTATCCTGCAATATACAAATTACTTAACCTTAGGACCCTAATATCTATTAGGTCCTAGGTTCATGTTAGCATGAAACTAAACAAGTCCACCAACAAAATTTCTGACAGGTGGATTGACCCTAGCTCAAGCCACATTGGCATTATGTCAGCAGTCAATGGCAAAATGCCCTATCTTACCACATCACCAACAATCATGTTTGTTATATCTTCTTTTCTACGAAGGCCCTGCAGCTTGATGAGCAGCAATCTTGACAGGAGGAAGATGTGTTGCAGCCATTTTCTGATTTCTTTCAGCCAGAATTTGACTGAAGGTAAGTCTTATAGATGGCTTATTTGGTTTGTCCTGAGTGCCAACAATAGCTAGCTTCTTTTCAGAAAGCATGCTTTTGATTGCTTCAGATATGCCCAGATCAGCCTGACTCTTGAACTTCCCCTTAGTAAGAAACTTTGCTGTCAGACTCTGAGCCTTGGCTGCAACAACATTCTTGAGAGTTGGTGCAGAAGCACCAAAGACAAATGCTCCAGATTGGGCCATTTGAAATTTCTCATTGGCATTCTTGACTGCACACACCCTGCCAAAACTTTCACCATGACAATGAACATTTTTGTTCACTCTAGATGAACAACCCTTATCCAAGTGACCATAAGAGCTTTCTTGGTCATACCTGATAGAAGGTATCAAAACATTCCTGAAAAAAATGGGAGGCTTAGAAGCAATAGGTTGAGGTGAAGCTGGAGCTGTTCCCTTTCTGTTGGAAGGAGCAACTCTTGTGCTTCCTTTGAATCCCAACCCCTTCTTGCCCTTTTTAGAGGAGAAGGAGTCTATTAAGGGGAGGACAGTACTTGGCTTAGAATATCTAACCACCAATTTTTATCCTTCTTAAGCTTATCTTCAAGCTCCCTGATAGGATAGTTCTTGTGCTTGATGGAGGCTACCTGAATGTAACATCCCATTTCCAACTAGACCCCTGGGAGTGGTTTTGTCTTAACAGAACCTTAGGAAGCCCAGGAATTGAAGTTTGTCGACCAAGATTTTGAGTCAAGGGGTGGTCACGCCCGTGACCGACCCGTCACGCCCATGATATAGGGCGTGACCCCCTTCGACGATCGTCGACCTCACGAAGACGATTGTTGAGCTCAGAGATTTTAATATAGGTCAGCCACGCCCATGACCGATCCGTCACGCCCGTGACCTTGGAATGGCGTTGAGTGAGCTAAGCTCACTAAACGTCGTGGTCTGGATGGCGTTGAGTGAGATTAGCTCACTCAAAGCCATAAGCGGGATGGCGTTGAGTGCATTGAGTGCACTCAACGCCATAAGTTGAATGGCGTTGAGTGCACTCAACGCCATCTGGTGTCAGTAGGTTGGCGTTGAGTGAGCTGAGCTCACTCAACGCCGTAGAATGGATGGAGCTGAGTGAGCTTAGCTCACTCAACGCCGTAATCTGTTAGGCGGGATGGCGTTGAGTGCGGTGAGTGCACTCAATGCCATAAGTTAAACGGCGTTGAGTGCACTGACCGCACTCAACGCCATTTGGTGCTGTCTGGATGGCGTTGAGTGAGCAGAGCTCACTCAAAGCCATAATCTGGACAGCGTTGAGTGAGATAAGCTTACTCAACGCCATAACCTGGACGGCATTGAGTGAGCTAAGCTCACTCAAAGCCATAACTTGGACGGCGTTGAGTGAGCTAAGCTCACTCAAAGCCATAATCTGGACGGCATTGAGTGAGCTAAGCTCACTCAACGCCATAACCTGGACGGCGTTGAGTGAGCTAAGCTCACTCAAAGCCATAATCTGGACGGCGTTGAGTAAGCTAAGCTCACTTAATGCCATAACTTGGACGACGTTGAGTGAGCTAAGCTCACTCAAAGCCATAATCCGGATAGCATTGAGTGAGCTGAGCTCACTCAACGCCAAAATTTGGGAGGTCATTCTGATGGCGTTGAGTGAGTAGAGCTCACTCAACGCCGTATCTGGGATGGCGTTGAGTGAGCAGAGCTCACTCAATGCCGTATCTGGGATGGCGTTGAGTGAGCAGAGCTCACTCAACGCCGTAGCTTGGATGGCGTTGAGTGAGCTGAGCTCACTCAACGCCATTGTACTTAGAATTTTTCTGGCATTTTTTTTGGCTGGGTGCTGGTTCAGCTGAACCGGGCCGGTGTAGGAAGTGGGCCAGAATACATTATTGGGCCGTTTTCTCTTATTATGACTTAGTTAAGTCTTATTTTATGAAGTTTGACCGGCTGTGCCACGTGGCAACCGACTCCTCTCCTCCAGCCATGGCCGAGACCCAGCCTTCATGGCCGTAAATGGCATTTGATGCCATGGCCTTCCCTCTTCCCCTTGAAACGGCTGGATTCAACTCCTCTCAGGGAGAGGAGGAGTTTCCAGCCCTCCTCCAGCTGTTACAAAGCCGTTTCAGCTCCCCTCCACCATGGCCGAGCTTGCTCTTGAAGAGGCAATAATGGATGGACAGCCTATAACCGCCCACTCCCCATTTCTTCCCTTTAAAAAGGCCCCTTAGGCTCAGAGATGAAGTTTCCCACCCTGACCCGACGGATTAAAGCTTGTGCTGCGCTGTAGAAGGACTCCGGCGACGCCACCACCGCGCAAATAGCATCCCGACGATCGGCTCGACTCCAAACCTCGAATAAGGTCTTCTTATACCTCTTCTTCTATGGATAGATCTTAGAAATCATTAGGAGAGATATCGTGCTGAAAAGAGCTGGATCGGGTGAGCGTTTCCATGGTTTTTCCGAAATTTCATGGTGGCGGGTTCGCCGGAAACCGCCTCTCCAGCGGCCGTGCCGCCGCCCGACGGTAGCCCACACCTCAACAGAGGTGGTGGTGGTGGTGGCCGGCCAGGGAGATGGCTGGGTGGCCGGGAAATAGCTTTAGAAAAGCTACAGGTTTTGAGCATTTTAGGTTGCTAGTTCGGGCTTTTTGAGAAGATGAACAGTAACCTATAATACTAAATTATTATATTTATATATAAATGTAGTGATTTATCAAGCTCTCTTTTATGCTATTTAATGAGGTACTTAGAGGCTTTTTATGTAGAAGTGACCAACATGAAATCTGTAGCCCTATGGGTCTACTACATTTCAAAATTAATTTGGGTCAATTTGGTCAATTGGTTTGACCAGGTCATCACTTTTGGTGGGATCTAGACCTAGAGCTAGGCAGAGACAAAAAGGTGTGCCCACCTTTCATCCTTTGCCCAAATGTTATGAAATTTGGGCAGGGAGTCTATCCTAACTATACCTAGGGCCTATCTAAAAATGAGAATTTTTGGAGAATAGGTTTCTATAGTTTTTGTAAAAATTTAATAATTCATGTATAATTTAATTAGGTGTCCTAAACACCTCAAAATCCCCCCAAATTTGTGTGGGAGGTCTTAGGGGGAATGTTAGAACTCTGGTAAAAATTCCACCTCTTTTGGAAGTGTTTTGATTGAGTTTTAACTCGACCCTAGGTTGGCCCTTATAGGGTTAATTAGGTCAATTCATTCATTTTGGGATTTGAGTGGTCAAACAACCTCAACATGGGCTGATATTTTGTCCACTGGCTTTTTGGGGCATGACACACCCTCTAATGTAATTTGGGGTGGTTTGGGATAGGGTAGCCCTAGAACCCTAGGGTAAGTCCCTTAATGGGGATTTTTAGGGTTGTGAAGGTCATGAGGTCAAATGACCTTGAACTGACTTGAAATTTGGTGGAGAGGACCATGGGGCCATTATAGTTCTCTGTACAAAATCTTAGGGGCTTTGGAGACAGTAAGGCGACCTAAAACCCTAACCATAGTTTAGGTCACAAACCTTAATTTGAACTATTATTCTATCAAATGAACTTAAAATCAAGTAAAATTTGGGTAGGGTGATTTTATGGTCCAAGTGGACATAATATAATTTTTTTTAGATTTTTGGGTTAATTTATACAGTACTTCATTTACAACTCTAATTGTGCCCTAGATATTTATCTTGATGATTTTGGAATTTATATGCACTAGAATGTTATGAAATCTTGGATTATGGCATTTTATAGCATGTTATACCTTATGTATTTTTATTGAGAGTTTTATCTGATTATTTTGGGTACTTTATTCTTTAACGTACTAATTGTGATATGTAGTCAAAAATACAAATAATGCCCAATTACTATTTGGAAAATTATGAAATTTGGTCAGTGGGTGTTTCATATAATGATAGTCATCTTGTAAATTTCTATGGATTTTTAGATGACTAAAAATAGTACCTCCTTCTCTAAGATAGGAAAATTGGTGTTTTACATTAAAATAAAATCAGAGCCCAACTATTGGACAAAAATTATGGGACTTGGTTTCTGATAGTTTTAGGTCACCACAAAGCTTATATAATTTTATTGTGATTTTTTGATATATATTTACAGTACTTGCTTCATAATATAGTAAAAGTGGCCTAAAATGGTAAATTAGGAAATGTAGACCTAAACACCTCTGAAATTTCTCAAAATTTGGAATTACTGCTTAAATGTCTCATAGGACTTTTACTGATTTTATGGTGATTTATTGTTGGCTCATTAGTGCACTTCATGTTCATACTAAGGCATGGGAGGCTGAGAATAAATAAATTAAATGCCAAATGAAATAGGAAAATTATTATTTTCTGAATTTAGACTAATTATGTCATGATAGACATCCAATAAATATTATAGGAGATTCGGAAGACAATTTGGAGTACCACCCCTTGCATACCTCATAAAGCTTAAGATGGTCCGCGTTTAGTAAAACTGCAGAAGCTGAACTAGAGTGGGTAATGAATCTGGGAGATGGAATTTTGGTAGTTTGCTGGCTTGGATCGGGTGGTTTAAATAAAGTTCATTATTAGAAGTCAGGACGGGTAGGGTGTGAGATTGACTAGTGTTAAGTGGTGTTCGGGTTCGACGGAAGATCGTCCTCCCCGAGAAGAGGAAGAGTCAAAGTCACCCTAGGATTAACCCATTGTAATATGAGAAGGGAATGGGTTAAGGGAACCAACCAATTACAATAAGTGCCTTGGAAAGGGAGCTTTGGGATTCACCCCATCATAGCTCCTAGTACCGTTGTGAGCCCTTCACCGGGTAAACCTCGGGAAGTCCAAGGTTAACCTTAAATCTTTGGAATAAAATTATCAAGAGTAACCCTAATAATAGTTGCACCTCACACCTACACTTGTACACTTAGGAAGAAGAATTGGCATGGAATGGGTAGTGTAGGTCCGTGGTTTAAGGGCCTACTAGTAATGTCAATGGTTTGGTTTGTAATTTGGAAGTTCAGGGTGCGGGATGCTCGGGGACATGGTAGCCTAGAGAGCTGGAGGCTCGGTAACATGAGAACTTGTACAAATATAACTGTCATGATTGCATGTGCATAAAAGTGGTGGGTCATCGGTACTGGACGATCGATCACACAGACGTCGGTACGTTGACTCGACGGTGTGGGACACTTAGCCAAAGAAAGCCTGGTGGATATAGCCAGCACTAATATGCGGATACTCTAGGTTGTGTTCTTCTAGGGGCGTATGGAAGGGCTAGGCCTAGAAGTGTGGTTACCCACCTAGCAGTGGGGGGGCCCGACCCACTGTCTCCGTTTGCCACCATGGAGGTTCCTGGGGGTGAAGCTTGCTTCCCGAACAGGGGGAACTAAAGGTCTGTGCACAGGGAGTCGTGTGGGTGTGTTGCACTTGCTTGTGCATTCCATAGCATATTTGTGTGTCATAGCATAAACATTTCCACCTATCGTATAAGATGGTATGAGACGTTTTATACGATAGGCCCTGCAAAATGACCCCTTGGTCTATAGGTGTAATCCCTATACATTAATGGTTATATTTCTTGTGATTTTACTTACTTGCTACTCCTTGCTATTTGATAACCGACACCCCTACGTATAAGTGGTATGGGACACTTTATACGATGGGAGCCCTACAAAAGATCCCTTGGCTTATGCGCTTCCGCATAAGTTAAGGTTACATTTCCTTCTTTCTGCTTCTGTCATATTTATTATGGAATTGCTAGCATAGGTCCGCTGTCACCTGCTTTTGACTTATTCTCCACCTTCATGTCCTTCCCTTTCTTCCTCTCCGCTCGGTACCTAGGAGCCTTGGGGGAAGGGGTAGGGGATGATAGGGCTTAGTCTTTTAGACTAACGGTTTTCGAACCACAACATTTTAGGTGTACCATATGGAAGGGTCACGGGTTTTGCAGTTTCTAACAGAGTTGACCCCGCGACCGTGTTACCATTGTCACCATCCGGGACCTACATGGGTCAAATGCCCCATGATGGGTGGGATCCCACCAGCTTAGCAGCCAGGAGGCCAAAGATGTAGACGAAGACGTGGATTGTGAAGCGTCCACTGCAGGCCGAAAAGGAAGAAGAACCTAGAGATGCAGCACCAGCAGAGTACAGAGTCAGTGGGGATGGGCCAGTCTAGGTTGGATGCTCTCGGTTCAGTGACAGTTACAGTGACACTTAGTTTTAGTTTTGCTTCCGCGAGTGACTTGTAGTGAGTATTACATGTACTGGGCACAAGCCCTCCTTTTGTACTCTGATTATTATTATTATGGACTCTCCCTTCGTGGAGATTTATTTATATACATATGGTTATGGTGGACTAGATTTATATTTACTTATGCTACTGTTATGCGTTCGATTTGGCCGTCAGGATCGGCGTTTTGTAGTGACGACCTTCCCGGGCATGATGGTGTCACCGCAAAGCGGTGGTTCTTGGCTTAAGTCCCCGGTGTTTAGAAAATAAAATAAAATGGGGTCTTACAAGTGGTATCAGAGGAAACCTCGATCGGAAAAGTAGCAGTCCACTAACCCTAGGTCACCCCCGCTCGAGTTTAGTTTAAGGACAAACTAAGCAGCGAAAGGAGTGGTGTGCCCATAAGGGAAATCACATGTGAAAGTCCACTTCATCATTAATTGGAATTCCTATTTGTAGCCTGCGGCAAACCCTGCCCCCAGCAGGGAATACCTCCGGCTGCGAAGATCTCATCTTATAACCCTCTAACCAACGAGTTAGACTCAACCAACTAGGAATCATGACTAACCATGACAATTTATAGTATGCCCTAGTTCAAAATAGACCTTGGGTATGAATTTGGTTAAGGAAAGGACATACCCAAAGAGAATAAAGGAGGAGTTTAGCACGGGAATGACTACCTAAGACGTATACTTAGGTGTCCCTACTATCCCAATCAAGGAGTATTCAAAGCGGTAGACTACTTTATGGAGAATTGAGACCAATAATACATTAGCAGAATGGTAAAAGACAAGTAGTCTTAACCCTCAATACCGGTAATAAAATTACCTGGAGGCAACCACCGAGACAAACACTGAGGGTCGGATAGGAATTCAAGTTCGGAAGATACTCATTTGGGATTGGGAACATTTTGACCCGGATAAGGTTATCGTAAATGTTACTCAGAGAGTTTAAAGTATGGAGTATATTAACGAGTTTCAAGGTGGAACCTCAAGTCGAAGATTGATGCCCTAGGGATTGTGCACCCAGCTAGGACAGATATAACAGGGTAATATCAAAGATACTTAGCCCAAGATAGGTAGGGGCTTATCTTTTGTTTATTGGGGGCAAAACTTTTGTTTATTAGGCAAATTAGTAATCGCTTGGGTGTCACAACCAGCATTTTCCCCGAATTAAATAATTATCAGAGTATGAGAAAACACGCGTCATGATGCCATGTCAAGCAGGGGATAACTGCTGATGCTCAGGCAAAACCAACTGCTACTCTTTATGAAAGAAAAATCATGAGCTTAATGATTAGAAAATCAGTTATATTTTAGAGGCCGTATCCCTCGGGTCGGTGGATCACCTAGTCCACAGTAAAAAAAAACTATACTTACGCGCTGCGGAAAAATACTTTATTCAGGTTTAGCATCCTAAGCGGTGTATAAGAGTTCCAAGAGAACCACTCATACTATGCAAGACTCTACATTTAATTGATATTATATATAGGAAAACGATCTTTATACGCTGCTTGGAAAATAGTGATTTACTTTTATAAAACATGTTGATCATGCGATGTACTTATAAGAATAATTATAGTTTAAAAGTAACTAGCAACCTAGCATAAATCCTCCTCAGAGCAAGTAGACTATCTCCAGAAAACGGTAGCAGCATAAGTAATATATCCAGTACAAAGGTAAAAACTACCAGTGGGCGCCAACAACCTGACACGAACCCACTAACACATATGTATATCTGTAAGAAAGTACTGAAAACTACCTCACCAACAAGGCAAACGGATCTCCAAAGTCCAAGAGACCACCAACACCACCTCTGCAAACTAGCCACCCAATTGGCTACAGCTCAAAACCTGAGGCATTCCAAAAGAAAACAGAATACCTCAGCAAGCAAAACAAGGTAAAATCTGCATGAAAAAGTCAACCAAAGGGGAAAAAGTAACTGAAAAACAGGCCATAGAAAGAGTCACAACTGTCCAAAATAGGACGACAAGAAATGCACTACGTGCGAGGAAACAGCATCAACCCAGCTCAGGAACAACATCTTGCAGGGCCTACTAGGCTACCAAGAGCCCAAAATGCTGCAATCTACCAAGGAAGAAACTTCTAACACCCTAAGCTGTGGGAGATGGTAGTAGCAAAACAACAGCATAGATCCGGGTTAGAGGCAAACTCAGTCCCCCAACCACCAACTTCCATGCCAACAAGCTCTGGGGTCCACATGATAAAGCACAAGGGACCTTCCACCCCCTTGCCCAGCCTGTACTGGAGCAAGATAGAAGAATAAGGGTGGCCTTGGCTAGGTTACACAACACCTCCCCCATGAAGAGCTTCAAACCACCACTACTATCCACATCCCACGATTCGGCCTTTAGGAAAGAAAACATGGCCGACAAGGAAACTACAAATGTAAACAAGGAAACTCACTCGGGAACATAAATCGAGGAAAGAGAAACAGTGTTGAAGCTACTCAACACGGCTCAGCGTTGGGTGGAATCCACTCAGTGCCTAACCAGACCTTGGCATTGAGTGAGTTAGCCTCAATTAGTGCCAGAACAGCCATGGCGTTGAGTGAGGTCCACTCCCTCAATGCCTTCAGCAAAAACACAAAACCTAACAACGGCGTTGAGTGAGTCTACCTCCCTCAACGCCAAAACAGCTTTGGCATTGAGTGAGGTCAACTCTCTCTACGCCAAAGTTCACTTCCGCAGGGGAACCCTAAGCCAACGCCAACAAGAGAAGGTCGGCTGGAATGCCGACCGATTCTCGCCGAATCGGCGGGAATGCAGGACGATTCTCGCCGAATCGGCGAGAATGCGGGACGATTCTCGACAACCGGCGGGAATCCAGAATGATTCTCGCCAAATCGGCGGGAATCAAGGATGATTCTCGCCGATCGGTGGGATTCACTGACGATACACGTCGAAATCGGCGGGAATCACTTGGTGATTCCCGTCGATTTTGACTTAGACAAAAATTTTCACTCAATCACCCCACCACTCAGCCGCAAAGAACAAACCGAACTATGGCTTTGAGTGTGTCCACCACACTCAACGCCAAGTCCGGGCGGCTTTTGGCTTTGAGTGTGTGCACCACACTCAACACCAAAACTCGAGAGTCTACCAAGACTAGTTCTAACCAGAGCCCTACCACAATAACCTCCCTCACTCTCTCTCTCGGCTCCACCCGCAAAAGCACCCAACTAGTACTACAAATCTGGAGTCTAAATGGTGAACACAACTAGCACGAGGAGCAAACAGCCCAAGGAGGGGGCTCATAGGAGAATCTAAGCCCTAAAACTTAGCAAGATAATGAGAGAATAAGCATGGTTTCTACCCTAGGGCTAACCGGGAAACATTCCAAAATTCAAAAGAACAACAATGGCAAGGGCAAGAATACCACTTGCCTCAATTTCCGGCGAAGCTTGGTCGGCTTTCCCTCCTCTTCGTTCTGCACTAGAAGGAGCAATACCTAAAAATATACTCCCGGACATTAATGGCGGAAAAACCTCCAAACCGAAATCCTAATCTCACCAAAACTCCACGAAAATCAAATATCTTACCGTCGAAATGAAGATCTGAGCGAGAGCAAGACAACGCCGCTTTCAGAATCGAAATCCGTCCACGAACAAGCCCGGAATCATCGTCTGAAGGGGAAGCAGGCCGGCGGTTTTCTCCTCTGTTTTCCGCGAACAGCACAGGCGACGGTTTTCTTTTCGGGAAGAAGAAGAAGAAAGAAGTGGGCCGCCACTTCTAAACAAGGCTTTTATACTAAAGCTTGATGCGTCGGTTCAGCAAAACCGAATAAGAGCCGCCTAATCTCTTAATAAATAAGAGAATTCTAAAAAGGCAAGCCAATACACGGCTGCCACCTAAGCAAGGAATAAATGCTGAATAAATTCAGCCGCAGGAAACAACTCTTCAGCCCATAACTGAAGGTTCAAGACAAGCCTAATCAAATTAAAATAATTACATATACTATTAACACACCAAACGACGCGAAAACCGAATCACCTCGGAATTCGACGAATTTCGCACCGTAGCTAAATACCCACGCTACGAACACAACGGCGAAGTCGAAATCAACTTTCGACGAACAGAACTCGAGTTATACCCAAATAAAGCCAAACACAAACATTCCCCCGAGAGACCACACCGGGTCACCCAAAACGACTCGGCTTGCTAGGGAGATATTGCCAATAGGCTACAGAATAGGGCACTCAGTTCTAAGGAGTTAAACCACACTCCACAAATGGCACAAGCCACGAAAACGCGTCCTCGTAACGCCAAATGAGAATTAAATAATCGCAGAAAAAATCGGGGGCGTTACAGTCACTCCCCCTAAAAGAAGTTTCGTCCCGAAACTTTACGCACAACACTTCTACTAAAGACGGAAAGTAATAATCCAAACATTACAAGAAGAAAAACAACCCAAACTAATCAGGGAAACAGCTGAGGGTAAGCCTCCCTCATAGCCGACTCTAACTCCCAAGTCGCGCTTTCCAAATCCTGATTCCTCCAAAGAACTTTCACCATCGGAATAGACTTCTTTCGCAGCAACCGTTCCTGAGTATCCAAAATACGGACCGGCACTTCAACAAAAGAGAGGTTGGGCTCTAACTGGGGCACAACGTCCAAGACTTTCCCACTGCTGCGCACGCACTTCCGCAATTGGCTAACATGGAAAACATTATGAACACCTGGGAAGTTTGCTGGCAAATCCAACCTGTAAGCTGACACGCTAATTTGTTCCAAAATCTTAAACGGACCCACATACCTCGGGTCCAATTTCCGATTCTTACCAAACCTCTTTACACCCACCATCGGGGAAAACTTAAGAAATACAAGGTCCCCCACAAAAAACTGCAAGGCAGACCTACGCCGATTGGCGTTCTTCTCGTACCTCTCCTGAGCAAACTCCAAGGCAGACCTACGCCGATTGGCGTTCTTCTCGTACCTCTCCTGAGCTATACAAAGCTTTTCCCGAACAAGCTTCACTGCGACTTCCATTTCTTCGAGCGCATCAGGACCTAACAATGGCCTCTCACCAGCCTCAGCCCAAAACAACGGAGTTCTGCATCGCCTCCCATACAAGGCTTCGAACGGAGCCATCTGCAAGCTCTCCTGATAACTATTGTTGTAAGCAAATTTCATAAGTCACAACCGCTCATCCCACGCTCCACCGTGGTCTAAAATGTAGCATCGGATCATATCCTCAACTATCTGATTCACCCGCTCCGTCTAACCATTAGTCTGTGGGTGGTACGCAGTAGAATACCTCAGATCCGTATCCAAACCCTTCTGCAGTCTATGCCAAAAACGAGAAGTAAACCGGGAGTCTCGATCAGAAATGATGCTAACCGGTACACCGTGGAGTCGGATGACTTCATTCAAGTACAACTCTGCTATCTTCTTTATAGGGTAATCAATCTTATATGGCACGAAGTGAGCACACTTCGTCAATCTATCCACTATAACCCAAACAGAATCAAATCCCCTCGGGGATCGCGGTAAACCCGTGATGAAATCCATAGATATACTCTCCCACTTCCAAGTCGGGATCTCTATCGGAGTCAACTTACCACCAGGCCTACCATGATCGGCCTTCACCCGCTTGCAAGTATGGCACTCCGCAACAAATCGGGCTATATCTCCATTCATGCCATACCACCAGGCAATTTGCTTTAAGCCACGATACATCTTTGTAGATCATGGATGGTAGGTAACGCTGGATCCATGAGCCTCTCTGCAAACCATACCCCGAATGTCCCCAACCGCGGGGATGCAAAATCTGCCACGGTACTTCAAAGTTCCCGCATCATCGATGGAATAATCCGGCAACTCTCCTCTCTCAGTCCTGGAGTACAAGTGAAGAAGATCCGGGTCGTCCTTCTGGTGAAGTCTGGTCAAAGAAATCTAATACGGCTCTGCCACTGACAAACTACTCTACAGGCCACCGCATTCCACCGATATATCCATAAGGAGGAACTCTTCCACTAAACGGTCGGCGGAGAGATTAAAGATTTTACCCGTCCTCCGACTCAGGGCGTCGACCACCACATTGGCCTTGCCTGGATGATACTAAATCTCTACATCATAATCGGCCACATACTCTAGCCACCGACGCTGGCGCAGATTTAACTCCTTCTGCGTGAACACGTACTTCAGGCTCTTATGGTCGGTGAAGATCTTGCACTGAGCCCCATAAAGTAGGTGTCTCCACAGCTTCAACACATAAATAACTGCTGCGAACTCGAGGTCATGCGTAGGATAATTCTTCTCATGAGCCTTCAGTTGCCTTGACCCATAGGCAATCACCTTACCCACCTGCATTAATACGCATCCCAGACCCACATGCGAAGCATCCACGTATACATCATAATCCATGCCCTCGGTAGGCAGGGTCAGGACAGGAGCAGTGCACAATCTCCTCTTTAACTCCAGGAAGGCTTCTTCGCACTTCTCGCTCCAATCAAAAGCCACATTCTTCTGAGTCAGCTTAGTCAGAGGTGCAGCTAGGGTAGAGAAACCCTCCACAAACCTCCTGTAGTAGCCGGCTAACCCTAGGAAGCTCCTGATCTCTTTGGGCGTGCCCGGCCTACTCCAATCCATCACTGCTGCGATCTTTTCCGGGTCAACCGAGATCCCATCCTCATTCACCACGTGGCCCAGAAACGAGACCTGAGGCAACCAAAATTCGCACTTGCTTAACTTGGCGAATAACTTATGGTTCCTTAACTCCGATAGAACCAAGCGCAGATGCTGCTCATGCTCCTCAACACTGCGAGAGTAAACCAACACATCATCGATGAAGACCACCACGAACTTATCTAGGAAATCCTTGAACACCCGGTTCATCATATCCATGAATGCTGATGGAGCGTTGGTCAATCCAAACGACATCACTAAGAACTCAAAATGTCCGTGCCTTGATCTAAACGCAGTCCATGGAATATCTGCATCACGGATCCTAAGCTGATGATAGCCTGAACGAAGGTCAATCTTGGAGAAGACCGTGCTACCACACAACTGGTCAAATAAGTCATCGATCCTCGGCAGAGGGTACCTGTTCTTGATTGTGACCTTGTTCAGCTCCCTATAGTCGATGCAAAGCCGCATTGACCCATCTTTCTTCTTCACAAATAGAACAGGAGCACCCCAAGGCGACGAACTCTGCCTGATAAACCCTTTCGCCAACAACTCATCTAACTGAACTCGCAACTCCTCTAGCTCTCGAGGGGCCATCCGGTACGGCGCCTTAGCAATATGGCGCTTACCCTGCTCCAAATCGATCACAAACTCAACATCCCGCTCGGGAGGAAGACCAGGAAGGTCATCAGGAAAAACATCGGTGAAATCTCGCACAACTGGAATCTCCTCGGTACACTAACATCGGTCCCAACCACCGAGACCAAACAAGCAAAACAGTCCGAAAGAAAAAAACTTCTGAGCACATACCGCAGAGATGACAGGAGAATCCTGGCTCAGATCCGCATATACGCTTCCTGGCTGACCGTCGTCCCTGATGAAGTCCAAGCGCTTCCCTTTGCACTGAATGACTGCATCATACCTGGACAGCCAGTCCATGCCCAAAATAACATCGAAGTCCTCCAGATCAATCATCTTCAGGTCTGCCTTCGCAAGGAAGTCCCCCAACAAAATAGGGCAATCCAAGATGCCCATATCTGACAACACAGATTCACCAGAGGGTAACTTAACACGAAAGGTATCCCAAACTCGATCTAAAGTCAACCGATGTCGCTCTACAAAGGCTCTAGCCACGAACGAGTGGGTAGCGCCGGTGTCAAACAGAACACGCGCCCAGCGGTTCTTCACCTTAAACTTCCCTATAGGAACAAATATAACTAAGGAACTACCACAACAATACTACATTTTAGCAAGACAAGAACAAAACATTCAGGCTGGAAGACAACAAACCTGAGATGACCAGAGTCGAAGCTTCAGCCTCCTCGTAAGAGATTACGTTCAGCTTTCCCTTTCCCTTATACACACACTGAGGTGGAGGTAATGCTTGAAGAGGCACTGCTTAAAGGGCAGGCTGGACCTGAGGACACCTAGACTTGATGTGTCCCTTCTGCCCACACTGAAAACAGACCTTATCCTTGGACCAGCACTGGGCAGCATCATGCCCGGGTCGCTTGCAAACAGAACAGGAGACATCTCTCCTCGGAGTACCCTGAATCGCATGAACCTGCTCCTTCCTCTGAGCTGCTGCTCTCTTGAAACATTGAAAGTGAGGGTAAGATCTATCTCAACTCTAGAGGGGGGGTGAATAGAGTTTATTTAAATTAATTTCACAGTTGAAATTGATCAGCAAATATAAAATTCAATTTATAGTATAGTGTAGAGTGTTAATGAAGAGTTAAAAACAAAGAAGTAAAGAGCACAACACACAGCAAACCAATCACATAAACAACCCAGAAGACACAAGGAAATATAGTGGTTCCCCAAACACCTGGGTACATCCACTCTTCTACCACCCTTGGTAGGAATCCACTCAGGATGAGTTGATCAGGTGTCCTGACACCAATGAGCTTTTGATAAGGTGCTCAAAAACCAAAACTGGATTTTTTGATAAGGTGTCTTGCCACCACTGTGTTTTGACAAGGCTCTCAGAACCAGACAGAACTTTTGAAGGGAGTTCAAGAACCCTTTTATAGCAGAAAAAGAAAAGATAAAGAGGTGAAGTTGTCTTCTCTGTTCTCAAATCAAATGAGAGAAGACTAGTGGATCTTTTGTTGTCAAAGCTCCCCCTGAGTTGTAGACAGGTTCAGGAATGGAAGCTTTGCTCTAGGGTGATAGGCCTTCAGAACTTTTGATCTCCAGCAAAGGATTGTTTCAGCAAAATGGCTGAAAGATGAGGTGTCTGGAGTTCTTGAGATGAGGCTGTGATCACTTTTCTGTAAGCAAAAAGACTGTTATTCTGATTCTTCAGAATATGATCACTTGTTATCTGTCACAGATTAATTCTTCTTGTTGTATTCTCTGGGTGTTGTATATTCTCTCTATATTTCTGAAGACAAAAAGGAGGATCTTATTCTCTGAAAAATTCTTGTCAAGGATAGCCGTTGGCAGTCATAAATGTCTTCCATAAAGAGTCTTGTCTTCTAGAGGAAGGTCCAATAAAACATTCCCTGAATAATTCCTTGAAACTTGCTCCAGAATAAAGACAAATGGCTGGCAGATCTCCTTATCATAAATGCTGAGAGATTTCAAAAACATTCCAAAGACTGGCAGCATTTGAATCCTTAGAATCGTTGATCTCTCAGAAAAAATCGTCGATCTGAGCTCTACTATCGTCGAACCGAGCTCAGAGATGGAAACAGATCAAACAGACAGAAAACGTCAAACTGAGCTCGAAGATCGTCGAACCGAGCTCAGCGACCTGAAGAATAGCAGAAGAGAGATCGTCGACCTGAGCTAGAAAAACGTAGAATGCAGTTCAACGACTAACCAAAATTGTCTGAAAGCAGATCGTCGATCTGAGCTCGAAGATCGTCGACCGGAGTTCGACGATTTATCAAGTTGAGCTCAGAGAGCGTCGAACCGAGTTCGACGTTTCGTCGACCGGAGCTCGACGAAAAATTGTCTTAGACTTGGCTCTATATCCTTGATATTGGAAAGGTCCTGGGGGCAGCTTCAAACCTAAGTTCTAAGCCCTACACTCATTCTAATGATGACCTTTACAACTATACAACTAGGTCAACCTGGTTTCCTAAGACAAACATAGTGATCCTTACCCAAATTAGTAATAGGGTGTTCCAACAATCTCCCCCTATTTGGGTTAGGATTACTATTTACAGACAGAATTAGGAAATAAATAAGCATATATTCAAGACAGAAACTAAAACAACAATGTAGAAGAAAAGATATAGCAGCAATGCAGATCATAAATAAGAAGTCAGCAAATATCCAAAGGAGGATGATTGTTCAGCTTACACAATTTACTTCTCAGTTCCCTTTTTAAACATAATTTCTCTGTTGGGATTGAGGGCTTCTTTCATGGATCTTCTATCATCTTCTGCACCTAAGGAAGTTTGAGATCTGGGCCTTGGAACTACAGCCTCAGGGTGCAGCTTCATATAATCTTCTGGATTAAAGAATTTTCTTGATGTATATTTCTCCAGTTCTTTCTTTCTCTGATCTGATAAAGTTGTTATGTTGGAAGTGTCCTTGCCTTGCTCTCTGGCCTTTTTTATTTGATCAAGAGCAGCCAACTCTTTCATTCTAGCTGTCCAGGACAGGGGATTGTTCTCAGGATCCTCAAAAGAAACGGGAGGTTCATATCTGTTGATGGATTCAGAATCAGTAGGAGGAGTCCGGGAGACAACTGCATCTTTTAGCTTATAAGGGAAAGGACCTGAAGTAGAATCAGTATGGCCTTGTCCTTCCCTTTGATGAAATCTGTGCCCTCTCTGGCTTCCTCTATATTGGCCCCTTCTAGATTGATATCCCCTTTGATGTTGCCCCCTTTGATAATATTTCTGATAAGACTGGGAGGAGCTTTGCCTGGAAGCTGGAGCATGAGGGGCTGAGCCTGAACCAGAATCTGGAGGAGGAGGAGGCTGATACTGAGAAGATCCTTTTTCATACTTATTCAGCTTCCTTCTCTTCTTCATAGCCTTTGATTGGTTCTTGGAATACTGCATCCAGGGCTCAGATATGGGGCAGTCATGCAGAATATAGTAGGGAATGTCATTAGAATCCTTTGCCTGAGCTGGGGGGACTGACATCATGGCCTTGCTTCTGGCCTTCCTCTTCTTGGCAATAGCATTTGCAGAGTCATCTGAATCAGTTTGAAATTGATCACTCTTTGAACTTTGAGGATTGTCATACAAATCATCAATGCTTTTTATGTATTTCTCTTGTAACTTCAACTGATCAGCAGTCAGGGCAGGAGTAGCATCAGAAATTTGAGCAGAAGGAACTTTTGAAGCAACAACAGCAGTAGGAGCAGTAACAACAGTAGGTGCAGGATCTTCTAGGTAAGCAGTAACTTCTTCAACAGCAGATGTATCTTCAAATACAGGAACCATTTCAGTATCTTTAGTAACAGCAGCAGCAGCTTCAAAATAAGAGGCACAATGGCCTTAGTAGCAGCATCAGAGATGGAAACACAAACATCCACAGCCTTCCAGGAATTTACATATGCTTCAATTTAGCTGGGATCACAGACAGAAATAGGCACAATGGCCTTAGACAAGTCTTCAGCATGAGGAACTGGCAAAGATCTGAGGTAAACTGTATCAAACACAGAGAGCAAGCTCTGGAGGCCCATTGCAAAAGCAGGAGCAGACTCAGGCACAACCACTACTTCAGAAGGCATCTCCCCCTGCCTGGATTCAGGGAGAACTGAGTCAAGGCACCCAGAAGAGGTAATTGCCTGAGAGGGAGAGAAGGAGGAGAGCTTGGAAGACAGCTCCTTGACATGGGTCAGGAGTGGAGCCAGAGTGGTCTCCAGTAATGAGGTTAGCTTAGGAGCTAGCAGCTCATATAACCTATCTGCCAGGGCTGATAAATCTACATGCTCAAGAGGGGCTTGAGCAGAGGTAGGAGAGAATGTTGTTGGAAGGATGATGGCTGGAGCTGGTGGCATGGAGAGAGATGATATAGGGGGTCTGGGAATGAATGGCTCTGAGAGGGGAATGGAGGAGATGGAAGATGTTGAGGTGAAGATAGGTGAGGCAAGGGAAGGTGTGAAGGATGATTGGGATAGAATTTCTTGGAGCATTTGTTGGAATGAGGAGGTAGAGGGAGGCTCAAGAGAAGAGGAGGGGGAATCATCCATAAAGGAATCAACTGCCAAGGAAAATGATGGAGAGGTGAAGCTTGGATAAGAGAAAAGAGGATGGAATTCCTCTGAGGTAGATGATGGAGGGGTTGAAAATGGTGAAGAAATGTTAATGGGGGAAGATATCAATATGGTGGTGATTGGAGGTGAGGATGAAGTGGCTAGAGTAGAGACAGCTGGAGGAGGAGGAGAAGCAGGCAACACTTCTACTGGGGCAGAGACCAGAGGTGGAGTGACTGAGACAGTCCTGGTGCCTGAAGATAATGGTGCAGCAGCTCTGGAGGGGTTTACAATCTGCCTGTCCCATTTGTTGAAAAGGGCACAGGAGAGCCTCTTGGATGCATTAATGAACATCCCAGAAGAGGTTAGCAACTCAGGGCATCTGGAATTCAGATAGACCCCTAGAATTCTCCCAAAACTGACAGCAATCTTACTCAGCTTTTTCTTAATCAGGTTGAAGAAAATTGATCCCCAGTCTATATGTTTCTTATCAAGCAGAGCTCCCATTAGACAAAATTGATATCTTGATATGGTATCATGGGCTGAGTGCTTGGCCAGAAGCACTTTCCCAACTACATCAGCCAAAAACTGAAATTCTATCGACAGATTTTTCTTCAGCAGTTTGCTAGGGTTCACAGCATTGTGACCCATTCTATCAAGCATGGAGTCATATTCCTCTCCAGATAACTCTATGGAATCTTCTCCAGAACTAAGATGAAAAACTTCAGTTAAAAGAGCAGGGGACAATTGTACCCGAGTCCCTTTTATGAAGCCGACGACAGAGTTCTCGTTCTCATCTGTCGCTGTATAACACCACTCCTTTATCTCTTCGGATGCAATCTTCATTCTGATAGTCATTATTTGCGATAGCTGCTGATCTCTGAATAGATTAAGAATATCCTTGAAGCGCTGATCGCTTCCATCAAACGAGTTCATGTCGATATCAAATCTTGTGTCAAATTTCATTTTGGAGATTGCAGCATTGGAGCCAGCCATTTTTACCTGCAACAAAGAACCAAACACAACCAAGCGCAGAAGATTTGGAGGGAAAACGAAGAAAGTTGCAGAGAGTATGAAAGCGCAAAGATGAACGACGGGCACGGAAATGATTTTATATTAGGGTTCGATGACAAAACGGAAAATCGTGGAGCTCGGTTCCACAGAACGTCGATCTCAGCTCGACGATTTGGGCTACAGAGGGAATCTGAAGAGACGTCAATATCGTCGATCTCCGTTCGACGATGTTGAAAAGCGTCGAGGTCCGCTCGACGGCCTCTGAATAGAAGGAGAGAAAACCTGGAGCTAACGGAGGCGCTGACCTCAGATCGACGATTTTGGAAGCGTCGATCTCTGGTCGATGATTTTTAGAGAAACGTCGATCTTCGTTCGACGATTTCTGGGAAAACGTCGAGCGCAGTTCAGAGACAGAGCCTATTCTACAGACACAAAAAGAACTTATTATTTAGCCTAGTCTTGGTCTGTTTTATCTTTTCAAAAATCTTGTAAGTTAGTTTAGGCTTCCTCTATCTAACATGCCCAACTGATTTAGGAAGAAACTGTGTTTCTTTTCATCCAAGGGCTTGGTGAAAATATCTCCCCTTTGCAAATCAGTAGGGATATATTGAAGTTCTATTTTGTTTTCTCTACATTATCCCTTAGAAAGTGATGCCTAATCTCTATATGTTTTGTCCTACTATGGAGGACTGGATTTTGTGCTATAGAGATAGCACTAGTATTATCACAAAAAATTTTAGACTTCTCTAAGTTGTAGTCATAGTCTATGAGCTGATTTTGTATCCACAATATTTGTGAACAGCAACTGCCTGCAGCCATATATTCAGCTTCAGCAGTTGAGGTTGACACAGATGTTTGCTTCTTACAAAACCAAGAGACAAGTCTGTCACCAAGGAACTGACATGTTCCACTGGTGCTTTTCCTGTCTATTTTGCATCCAGCATAATCAGCATCTGAAAATCCAGTTAATTCAAATCCTGAGTCTTTTGGATACCAGAGTCCTAGATTTGGACAACTTTTTACATATCTAAGAATCCTTTTAACTAGAGTTAGGTGTGACTCTCTAGGGCTAACTTGGAATCTAGCATATATGCATGTAGCAAACATTATATCTGGCCTACTGGCTGTAAGGTACAATAGAGAGCCAATCATTGCTCTATATGTTGTCTGATTTACTGGTTTCCCATGTTCATCAGCATCCAATACAGCATTGGTAGGCATGGGTGTTTTCATACAAGATGCCTCAGACATACCAAATCTCTTAACCAATTCTTTAGCATACTTGGTTTGGGAAATAAATATGCCCTCAGCATGTTGTTTTACTTGCAATCCTAAGAAGAAGGAGAGCTCACCCATGCTACTCATTTCAAATTTGGAATGCATCAGGTTGGAAAACTTTCTGCACAAGTTTGAATCAGTAGATCCAAATATGATATCATCTACATAAATTTGTACTAGTAGGGTATGGGACTTATGGGTTCTAATAAAAAGAGTTTGGTCTACTCTCCCCCTAACAAAATCATTTTCCAGAAGAAAGCATGCTAGGGTCTCATACCATGCTGTAGGAGCTTGCTTGAGACCATATAATGCTTTATGCAATTTGAAAACATAATCAGGGTGAGTTAGAGAGATAAAACCTGGAGGTTGTCTAACATAGACTTCCTCTTTGATGTCCCCATTGAGAAATGCACTCTTCACATCCATCTGGTAAACCTTGAATCCCTTGTGAGCAGCAAAAGCTAGGAATATTCTAATGGCCTCTAACCTTGCAACTGGTGCAAAGGTCTGGTCATAGTCTATTCCTTCTTGCTGAGAATAGCCTTGGGCAACTAGCCTTGCCTTGTTTCTGACAATAATTCCTTGATCATCCAGCTTGTTTCTGAACACCCACTTTGTTCCAACAATGGAGTGATCCTTTGGATTAGGCACTAGTTCCCAAACCTTATTCCTTTCAAATTGATGCAACTCCTCTTGCATTGCAATGATCCAGTGTGGATCTTGCTCTGCATCTTGAATGGATTGAGGCTTAACTTGAGATAGGAAGCAAGTGTGCATCAGGTTCTGGTTGACTTGATTTCTGGTTTGCACACCAGCTGAGATCTCTCCAATTACTTGGGTGATTGGATGATCTCTTGTTGTTACTAAATCAACAGGGGGTGTTGATTGTTCACCAGCCTGTGTTGTTGTTTCCTCTTGTGGAATAACAACTGGCTCTTCAGGATGATTTTCTTCAAGAGGTTGAACTTCTTCTTCATCATCACTGCTCTCATTCTTTTGTTGAGAGGTTGTGTTCTCTTCTTTAACCTGTAATCTGTTCATATTTTCTGAAATAGAATGTACCTGCAAAGGTTCTATGGTAGAAGTAGACTTCTCCTTGTAACACATGTTAGTCTCTTCAAAAGTAACATGAACAGATTCTTCAATTTTACAAGAAGATTTATTATATACCCTATATGCCTTGCTGATCATAGAGTATCCCAGAAACACTCCTTGATTAGCTTTAGCTTAGAATTTTGCTAGATACTTCTTGTCATTATTATGAATATAACAAGTACAGCCAAAAATTTTAAAATAAGTTATTTTAGGTCTCTTCCCTTTGAGCAATTCATAGGGAGTCTTACCCTTTAGTTTATGTATCAGGCTTCTATTTAGCACATAGTTGGAGGTGTTCACTACCTCAGCCCAAAAGGATAGAGATAGGTGAGCATCTGCCAATAATGTAGTAGCAGATTCAATTAGGGTTCTATTTTTCCTTTCAGCTACCCCATTTTGTTGAGGAGTTCTAGGAGCTGAGAAAGTATGCCTGATCCCTTCACTTTGACAGAACTCTTGCATGAGAAGAGAATCAAACTCTGTCCCATGATCACTTCTGATCAGGGCAATGTGAGTGTTGAACTCAACCTGAATGCATTTGAGAAAATCTGTCAAACATTTGAAGTTATCAGACTTCTTCCTCAGAAAGAATACCCAAGTGAATCTTGAGAAGTCATCTACAATCACTAAAGTATAGGAATTCCCTCCTAAGCTTTGTACTGATATGGGTCTAAAAAGATCCATGTGCAACAAGTACAGAATCCTAGGTGAATCACTCTTATTAAGTGACTTAAAGCTATTTTTAGTTTGCTTGCCTAATTGACAAGCCTTGCAAAGTCCTTCCTTCTTGTAGGGGCCAGAAGGTAGTCCTCTAACAAGGTTGTCCTTGGATAGCCTAGCAATGGTTCTAAGGTTTAGATGTCCTAATCTCTTATGCCATAAAACATTTGGCTTAGATATGGAATTAAATAAACAGATATCTACTTTAGATGAAAGAAAATCTACTAAGTAAATGTTACCTGTCCTTTTACCTGTTAACACAGTTGTGTTATCCTCTGACTTGATCTTGCACAGGGATTTGTTGAAAGTCACCTTGTATCCTTCATCTCATAGCTGACTGATAATTATCAGATTGTGCTTCAGTCCTTCTACATATGCCACTTTCTTGAAAGTGACTGAGCCTATCTGAGCAGCACCATATCCTTTGGTTTGGCCAAAATTTGAATCACCAAAAATCACTTTGGGTCCAAGTTTGGTTATGAAGGATGATAGGTTCTCCCTGTTCCCTGTCATGTGCTTTGAGCACCCACTATCCAGATACCATTGTTGGTTAGATATTGAATAGGTCTTCACCTGCACATGAACAGCTTACTTGTTTTTGACCCAGTTAACCTTGGGCCTAGGCTGATATCCTTTGAATTCAGAAATGAAAGACATCTCAGGTTGACTCTTATAGCCTTCAGGATGATATCTCCTAGGAGGTATTATCCATTCAGTATAGGGGTTAAAGCCTTGGGATGTGGGACTTCTAGGATTGAATCTAGATGTGCCATTGAAGGAATGTTCATAGACCTGATCTCTGTTCGACGATCGTCGAACTGAGGTCGATGATCTTGGGTCAGATCGTCGATCTCTGTTCGAAGATCGATTATACTGAAGTTCAGAGTTTGGATATCGTCGAGCTGAGGTCGACGATCTTGGGTTAGATCGTCGAGCTCTATTCGACGATCGTCGAGCTCTACTCGACACAATCTGTTGAACTGAAGTTTTCTCTGGCAGATCTGCATTCTTCCTAGCTACCTCTATTACTCCATTTCCTTTGTCAGAGACAAATTTGATTGGAGTTGTTAACATTATAGGTTGGCCGGATGAGGCACCCAAGCCCAGTGTACTGTTGATCTAGAGTTCACTGTGCTTGTAATGTCCATCAGTCTGATACTTCTCCCATTTAGGGATTCTTCAAACTTTTTGGCCTTTGATAGTTCACTTTTCAGTGAAGCTATCTCCTCCCTACAGCATTCTAACTCCTCAGAGAGTTTGAGGTTATTTGAGTTTAGGACACTGTATTCAGATAATTTGTTTCTGAGGGAGATTATCTCTTTCTCAGATTTTAGTAGGTCCAAGCACAATGTCTTAAATTCAATTTTAAAGTCCTCAGAATTAAAATCAAAAGAGTTAATTACTTGATCTTCTTCTGGTTGAGTTTCTGAGTCTGAATCTGATTCTGCATCAGAGTTTTGCTGTGAGGCATTGATAGCCATCATACAAAATTCTTTTTCATCTGCATCATCTTCATCATCACTGGAGCTGGATGAAGTTTCAGAATCCTCTTCTGTCTCACTCCATGTCTCAGCAACAAAACCCTTCCCTGTATTTTTGTTCTTGCTGGAGGAGGCTTTGTCTAAGCTGTTCTTTTTGAAGTCTTTCTCTCTCCTTCTTTCTCTTCTATCCTTTCTGTCCTTGTTCTTGTTTTCTGGACTGTCAGGCACAATGTGGCCTGGTTTCCTGCAGCCAAATCATATAATTTCTTTATCATTATTTGACTTATCATACCTTGGTTTATCATGTCCTTTGTATGGCCTTTTTCTGAAGTCTTTTCTGGCCAGTTTGTAAAATCTTTTGGCCAGTAGGCTGACCAACTCCTCATTGCCTGTGAGCTTTTCTTCAGGCTGATTCTCAATGGCTTTGAAAGCTATTGACTTCTCTTTCTTTGAGGCTGGTGAGGCAGCCTTCTGTTCTTCTTCTCTGTTCTTAATGAGCAGCTCATAAGATTTGAGCTTGCCTAGGAGAGCTTCAGTAGTGATTTCATTTAGACTTCTGGCATCTTTAATTGGCCAGATTATTGAATCCCAAGTGCTGGGGAAGCACATTAGGATCTTGTCATTAAGCTCAGTCAATGAGATTTCTTTATCCAAGGTCTTTAGCTCATTGACAATCAGACTCAATCTGTTGTACATATCTGCTACTGACTCAGTCTCTCCTTTCTTGAAATTCTCATATTGGGTTATGAGGTGAGATCTCCTGTCTTTCCTTTCATCAGCAGACCCTGAGACAATTTCAGAGAGCTTGTCCCAAATTCCTTTGGCTGAGTTGCAGTCAGCTACTTTCTGAAATATCTCATCAGACATTGTCTGAGCTAAGATGTTCATGGCCTTTGCATCTGCAGTTTTCCATTTCTTTATGTCTGCATCTGTTCCTGAGGGAGGTGGAACAGCATTTGTGCTTGAGCTTGCTGGTGGACTTGGACAAACTGTCAAGACAGAATTGAAAATATCTTCATTAATAGAGTTCATGTATAATTTAATCCTTGCCTTCCAGAGTGCAAACTTAGATAGATTGCACACTGGAGGTCTGGTGCTTGCATAATCCTTGTTATGTGCCATGTCTTTGAATAATATAACATATGGAGAAAATAACCCTCTTAAGAGATTGATCTTATCAAGGATCTTTTGGTTCAGGTGTTAGCCTGTGTGAGCAACCAACCTCCCTCTGATACCAATTGAAAGTAAGGGTAAGATCTATCTCAACTCTAGAGGGGGGTGAATAGAGTTTATTTAAATTAATTTCAGAGTTGAAATTGATCAGCAAATATAAAATTCAATTTATAGTATAGTGTAGAGTGTTAATGAAGAGTTAAAAACAAAGAAGTAAAGAGCACAGCACACAGCAAACCAATCACACAAACAACCCAGAAGACACAAGGAAATATAGTGGTTCCCCAAACACCTGGGTACATCCACTCTTCTACCACCCTTGGTAGGAATCCCGTCAGGATGAGTTGATCAGGTGTCCTGACACCAATGAGCTTTTGATAAGGTGCTCAAAAACCAAAACTGGATTTTTTGATAAGGTGTCTTGCCACCACTGAGTTTTGACAAGGCTCTCAGAACCAGACAGAACTTTTGAAGGGAGTTCAAGAACCCTTTTACAGCAGAAAAAGAAAAGATAAAGAGGTGAAGTTGTCTTCTCTGTTCTCAAATCAAATAAGAGAAGACTAGTGGATCTTTTGTTGTCAAAGCTCCCCCTGAGTTGTAGACAGGTTCAGGAATGGAAGCTTTGCTCTAGGGTGATAGGCCTTCAGAACTTTAGATCTCCAGCAAAGGATTGTTTCAGCAAAAAGGCTGAAAGATGAGGTGTCTGGAGTTCTTGAGATGAGGCTGTGATCACTTTTCTGTAAGCAAAAAGACTGTTATTCTGATTCTTCAGAATATGATCACTTGTTATCTGTCACAGCTTAATTCTTCTTGTTGTATTCTCTGGGTGTTGTATATTCTCTCTATATTTCTGAAGACAAAAAGGAGGATCTTATTCTCTGAAAAATTCTTGTCAAGGATAGCCGTTGACAGTCATAAATGTCTTCCATAAAGAGTCTTGTCTTCTAGAGGAAGGTCCAATAAAACATTCACTGAATAATTCCTTGAAACTTGCTCCAGAATAAAGACAAACAGCTGGCAGATCTCCTTATCATAAATGCTGAGAGATTTCAAAAACATTCCAAAGACTGGCAGCATTTGAATCCTTAGAATCGTTGATCTCTCAGAAAAAAACATCGATCTGAGCTCTACTATCGTCGAACCGAGCTCAGAGATGGAAACAGATCAAACAGACAGAAAACGTCGAACTGAGCTCGAAGATCGTCGAACCGAGCTCAGCGACCTGAAGAATAGCAGAAGAGAGATCGTCGACCTGAGCTAGAAAAACGTAGAATGCAGTTCGACGACTAACCAAAATTGTCTGAAAGCAGATCGTCGATCTGAGCTCGAAGATCGTCGATCGGAGTTCGACGATTTATCAAGTTGAGCTCAGAGAGCGTCGAACCGAGTTCGACGTTTCGTCGACCGGAGCTCGACGAAAATTTCCTTAGACATGGCTCTATATCCTTGATATTGGAAAGGTCCTGGGGGCAGCTTCAAACCTAAGTTCTAAGCCCTAGACTCATTCTAATGATGACCTTTACAACTATACAACTAGGTCAACCTGGTTTCCTAAGACAAACATAGTGATCCTTACCCAAATTAGTAATAGGGTGTTCCAACAAACATCTCTCAACCGGGTGGCCTGACCGGCCACAGAAACTGCACACTGATAACTCTATTTATTTCTATCTTTTTACTTATTTTTCTATATTAATAGTTAGATATTTTAAATTAGTTTTATAATATTAAGTTTATTTTAACTTGTTTCTATAATTTATATCTATTTGTTCTAATAAAATCATTTTTAATCTTGCAGGGTTGATCTACAGGTTATTTGGAGCAAAATAAGAATCTTCCTGTTTTTCTGCCTAGACACGCCCTGTGACACGCCCTACATGGGCGTGACACAGGGCGTGACACGTGATAACCGAGCCTGCAGCCAGAGCCCGTCGACCCGCGCCCAAAGATCGTCGACCGGCCTTGACACGCCCGTGTCGGATGAAGACACGCTCGTGTACTCCTTACACGGGGCGTGACGGCCCATGGAAGAATCGTTGACCGCTGCCAGGTTGGATTAAAATGACACGCCTGGGTCACGGGCGTGACCCAGGGCGTATCTTGTGCGTTTCCAGCCAATTATTCCTCCGTTCCAGCCGTTGCCACCAGAGACCGTTCCTGCTTGACACGCCCCTAGTCCCGGGCGTGACTAGGGGGCGTGACACCTTCTTGAAGACAACTTTTACTCCCGCCGTTTTCAGCTTCCCTCCGTTTCCAGAAATAGCCGTGACACGCCCGACGTCACGGGCGTGACCTAGGGGCGTGACCCGTCAGTTAATCAATTTTGGCGGTTTCTCCTCCAACATTCCCGGGCTTTCAAGACGACGGTTCCGAGCCTGACACGCCCTAGGTCATGGGCGTGACCTAGGGGCGTGACCAATCAGAAATTTTTTCTATAAATTCCAGACAGCTTCAGATGCTGGGAAGTCGAATTTTGGGAGTTGGAGTCTTGTAATTTTCTGTTTCTTTTGCTGTATTTTCTCATTTCTAAGTTAGATTTACCTTTGTTGTAACTTTAATTTTAATTATTTCCATTTCAATCATGTCTTTTCCTACTTCATTTTGTATTTCCCCAATCATGATGAGTAGCTAATTTTCTTTTAGCATTTGATCATGATGAACCTTAGAATAAAATAGATCTTTCTCCTTCTTATTAAATGTCTTGTTCTTAATTGTTCTCGCTACGATTTATCTTTGATTTATATTTCATCGAATTCATATTACGCGGATATGATCTTCGATCTAAGATCCGTATACTAAATGACTGAGAGGTTGCGGATACGAGGAGATCACTCAAAGATAAAAGGAGTTGAATGCACTCCTTGAGAGAGGACGGCATAAATCTTCCGGATTGGAGTCAAATCCAATAGTGGGGTTTTCCGCATAAAGCAAGCTTAGGGGTTTCGACTGGCCGAGAGGTCTTAATCGATCAACCTAAGGTTAGTTAGAAGCATGAGCTCGAGAGAGACGCTTCTATATTTTAGGAACCTCCACGGTCGAGTGAGTATAATTAAGAACTCGCATTTCATTATTTTCCAAGAAGATTTATTTTAGTCCAAGGGGATTCTAGATCAAGTGCTAGCTTTCTCATATTTGAATTTCTCTTTAGCTTCAGCTTTAGTTTTATTATCTAGTATAATCCAACCAACTTTTCCGTTTGATAAAATAATAGCTCTTCCTTGTGAGTACAAGTACTCAACAGGCCCCGAATCGCAATACGACACTTCCTATACTGCATTTCGATAGGTACGCTTGCCTATTCGGGATTCTAGTTTGGTTGTAATTTAACTTCTAGAAAATCATCATCAAGTTTTTGGCGCCGCGTAACTTCTAGAAAATCATCATCAATTGAACGCGAAGTGTTCGGCGGAGGCCTTTTCCACTTCCCCCGCCTATCCCGACCTAAAAACTGATTTCCCTCCCGACTTCAGTCTCCCTACTTTTTGGTCGGAAATTAGTAATGACGTCGCCCCCTACACTCCAAAGAAATCTAAGGGTAGCCACCTCATCTCCCCCGCTTTACGTATTCTACACAACCTTCTCTCTTTTACCATTTCCGGACGCAGCGATAGCCACGGCGTGGTGACTCGGGCGGACTTACTATACTTGTATAGTATGTTTTACCGGGTCCCACTCAACCTTGGTTACATGCTCGCCATTTTCTTTCGGCACCAGGCCGAAAATGTGAGTTTGGGAGCGGTGCACAGCGGTAATTTCATCACTTTCCTCGCCAAGCAGACCGGCGTGTGGGCTGCTCTTCCGCGGCTCACTTGCATGCAAACGCCGTAGCCTCTTCAGTTCCCGACCCTTCAGGCGCTTGGTTTAGCTCGCCGACGCGACGGCGAGTTTGAGGCTATTCCCCCGTTCGTTGGTGGCGGCGATCTTGATCTTGATCATGGTGCCGGTCCCAGCGGTACTCATCATTCCCCGCAGATTCCGCCACCACCGCTGCACTCTGCTCCAGCGGCCGATCCTCCAAATTATTGGGACCGGCAATTTGGGTTGCTCCATACTCGCATAGACCAGATGCAAACCCATTTTGACGGTCTCTTCGCTTCTTTTGATGCGCGCTTCACCGTGCTCGAGCAAAACCATACTTCCTCTATAGAGCATATTACTCGCGAGTTCGCGAACATGCGGACTTTCTATCAGGAGCGCGAGGACGTTTCTGACCAGGAGTAGCTGCCTTTTCATTTCTTTGGATCTGTAGAGGGTCACTTCTTTGTATCTGTATTTTTATTTTTCTGTATCTGTTTTTATTATTATGATGAAAAAATCAAAAAAAATATATCTATAAAATATTATGTTTTGCTTTCATCATCTTGTACAGGTCTCTTTTGATGCTGGCTTGCATTTTCAGGGAAGTCTCCTCTCTTCACTTTTCTTCTTTATTTTTACATTGGGGACAATGTATTGCTTAAGTATGGGGGAGGGATATTTCTCAAGCAAAACTTATAAAAATTTTTCCAAAAAAATTTTTTTTAAAACAAAAACCACAAAAAAAAAATATTTAAAACAAATTTAAAACTTAAAAAAAAAATTTCGTCTTAAAATTTTGTTTTTCCAAAATAAAAAAAAATAACAAAAAAATGAAAAAAATAGAAAATTAAAAATTAAATTAGAGAAGTCTTTATTTCTATATTTATTCACATGCAAAATTCCTAGTAATTCAACTTTTTTATAGTGTTTAGAGAATTTTGATGTTTTAATTGAATGTTGAATTTTGGAGTAGAACTGTTGGCCATGATGTGTTTCTAGTTAAGTGCACGTGTAAGTAGAATTTTTAGTAGATCTAAATATTCAGCATATAATTAGATTTTCATTTTTCTAAATGCGTAGAAACAACTTATTTTACTTTAATTTTGAAAACCGGTAAAACTTTAAAATAATTTAGGTGAGTAAGTAGAAGTTTGCTAGAGAGATATTTCGCGGACCAAGAGAGAGTTATTCTTTTTCGATGTCTAGAACTTGCCCTCTAACTATTCTCAAGACTTTGCATAAGTTAAACTCATTAGCATAAATATGATTTAGGCACTTCTTTTGGCAAGTTTGAGCTTTTGTACCCGCACCTAAAATTTTAACTTTGATTAGCCAATTTTGAGCCTATTACCTTTTCCTTTTGTTTTAGCTCCACCAAATGATTCACCAAAGCATAAAAAGCATCCTAATTACACACCTAAACCCGAGCTTGAAAAAACAAATGTAGAAAATTTTTGTGAGTGATTAGGAGCCTTTTCATTTTTGATGGCTCTTTTCTTATAAAAAAAAAGGTTGATTTATTTTTCTCTCCTCTTCAAAATAAAGAAAAAAATTATCATTAAAAAAAATGAGGAGGTAGAAAAAAAAAATTTCAATATGATGAGAGAGTTAAAAAATTAAGAAAAGAAAAAAAACAAATAGGAATTTGGCTACGTTCTTAAAGAGCCATAGCAAATCTTTATGTACAAGCTTCTCTTGGTTTTGGTGTGACTAGCCATCATGTTTATCTTTGATCACCCTCACCAAAAACCTAAGCCTACATTTCAACCTAATTAAGCCCTATTGATTTATGTTTATAAGTTAGACTAGTGCCGTGGCGAGAGTGTGAAAGGGCAAGCCTATGGCCATCGACATTGATGGATTTCTTTGGAGGGTATCTTAATCTTTGTATGTGCAATGTTATCTTAGTACGCACGCTACACTCTCCCTAAAGATAATTTTAAGATTTACCGGATTTTCATCTTAAAAGTAAAAATAATAGTGAAAACGCATTTTAAGAAAAATAAAAACCTAATTTGTATGCTGAGTAAGTCTTTCTACAAAAATATCTACAAACATAGGCATAAGACTTCGCATTTTACTCCTTAAGTTCAATTTTCTTTTCTAACATTTAAAATTTTTCTACTCCCTATAGAAAGTGGTTTGCTCGGGACTAGCAAACGGATAAGTATGGGGGTATTTGATAACTCTATTTATTTCTATCTTTTTACTTATTTTTCTATATTAATAGTTAGATATTTTAAATTAATTTTATAATATTAAGTTTATTTTAACTTGTTTCTATAATTTATATCTATTTGTTCTAATAAAATCATTTTTAATCTTGCAGGGTTGATCTACATGTTATTTGGAGCAAAACAAGAATCTTCCTATTTTTCTGCCTAGACACGCCCTGTGACACGCCCTACCTGGGCGTGACACAGGGGCGTGACACGTGATAACCGAGCCTGCAGCCAGAGCCCGTCGAACCGTGCCCAAAGATCGTCGACCGGCCTTGACACGCCCGTGTCGGATGAAGACACGCCCGTGTACTCCTTACACGGGGCGTGACGGCCCATGAAAGAATCGTTGACCGCTGCCACGTCGGATTAAAATGACACGCCTGGGTCACGGGCGTGACCCAGGGCGTGTCTTGTGCGTTTCCAGCCAATTATTCCTCCGTTCAAGCCGTTTCCACCAGAGACCGTTCCTGCTTGACACGCCCCTAGTCCCGGGCGTGACTAGGGGGCGTGACACCTTCTTGAAGACAACTTTTACTCCCGCCGTTTTCAGCTTCCCGCCGTTTCCAGAAACAGTCGTGACACGCCCAACGTCACGGGCGTGACCTAGGGGCGTGACCCGTCAGTTAACCAATTTTGGCGGTTTCTCCTCCAACGTTCCCGGGCTTTCAAGACGACGGTTCCGAGCCTGACACGCCCTAGGTCATGGGCGTGACCTTGGGGCGTGACCAATCAGAAATTTTTTCTATAAATTCCAGACAGCTTCAGATGCTGGGAAGTCGAATTTTGGGAGTTGGAGTCTTGTAATTTTCTGTTTTTTTTGCTGTATTTTCTCATTTCTAAGTTAGATTTACCTTTGTTGTAACTTTAATTTTAGTTATTTCCATTTCAATCATGTCTTTTCCTACTTTATTTTGTATTTCCCCAATCATGATGAGTAGCTAATTTTCTTTTAGCACTTGATCATGATGAACCTTAGAATAAAATAGATCTTTCTCCTTCTTATTAAATGTCTTGTTCTTAATTGTTCTCGCTACGATTTATCTTGGATTTATATTTCATCGAATTCATATTACGCGGATATGATCTTCGATCTAAGATCCGTATCCTAAATGACCGAGAGGTTGTGGATACGAGGAGATCACTCAAAGATAAAAAGAGTTGAATGCACTCCTTGAGAGAGGACGACGTAAATCTTCCGGATTGGAGTCAAATCCAATAGTGGGGTTCTCCGCATAAAGCAAGCTTAGGGGTTTCGACTGGCCGAGAGGTCTTAATCGATCAACCTAAGGTTAGTTAGAAGCATGAGCTCGAGAGAGACGCTTCTATATTTTAGGAACCTCCACGGTCGAGTGAGTATAATTAAGAACTCACATTTCATTATTTTCCAAGAAGATTTATTTTAGTCCAAGGGGATTCTAGATCAAGTGCTAGCTTTCTCATATTTGAATTTCTCTTTAGCTTCAGCTTTAGTTTTATTATCTAGTATAATCCAACCAACTTTTTCGTTTGATAAAATAATAGCTCTTCCTTGTGAGTACAAGTACTCAACAGGCCCTGAATCGCAATACGACACTTCCTATACTGCATTTCGATAGGTACGCTTGCCTATTCGGGATTCTAGTTTGGTTGTAATTTAACTTCTAGAAAATCATCATCAAGTTTTTGGCGCCGCGTAACTTCTTGAAAATCATCATCAATTGAACGTGGAGTGTTCGGCGGAGGCCTTTTCCACTTCCCCCGCCTACCCCGACCTAAAAACTGATTTCCCTCCCGACTTCAGTCTCCCTACTTTTTGGTCGGAAATTAATAATGACGTCGCCACCTACACTCCAAAGAAATCTAAGGGTAGCCACCTCATCTCCCTCGCTTTACGTATTCTACACAACCTTCTCTCTTTTACCATTTCCGGACGCGGCGATAGCCACGGCGTGGTGACTCGGGCGGACTTACTATACTTGTATAGTATGTTTTACCGGGTCCCACTCAACCTTGGTTACATGCTCGCCATTTTCTTTCGGCACCAGGCCGAAAATGTGAGATTGGGAGCGGTGCACGGCGGGAATTTCATCACTTTCCTCGCCAAGCAGACCGGCGTGTGGGCTGCTCTTCCGCGGCTCACTTGCATGCAAACGCCACAGCCTCTTCAGTTCCTGACCCTTCAGGCGCTTGGTTTAGCTCGCCGACGCGACGACGAGTTTGAGGCTATTCCCCCGTTCGTTGGTGGCGGCGATCTTGATCTTGATCATGGTGCCGGTCCCAGCGGTACTCATCATTCCCCGCAGATTCCGCCACCACCGCTGCACTTAGCTCCAGCGGCCGATCCTCCAAATTATTGGGACCGGCAATTTGGGTTGCTTCATACTCGCATAGACCAGATGCAAACCCATTTTGACGGTCGCTTCGCTTCTTTTGATGCGCGCTTCACCGTGCACGAGCAAAACCATACTTCCTCCATAGAGCATATTACTCGCGAGTTCGCGAACATGCGGACTTTCTATCAGGAGCGCGAGGACGTTTCTGACTAGGAGTAACGTGGTGGCGAGGCATGGTGAGAATTGTGGAGGAAATTTCGGCCAAAGGGAGGAGAGAAGAGAAGGGTTGAAGGGTGGAGGTGTGAAGAGAAAGGGGGAGGAAAAAGTGTAATTTATAGATTTTTCGGGTCGGTCACGCCCCCCTGTCATGCCCGTGACAGGGGGCGTGACAAGCCCGGGTCAAAGCAGAAAAGAATCCGAGGTGGACTGCCTCGGATTCGGGGATCACGCCTCAGAGTCACGCCCGTGACTCTGAGTGACACGCCTGTGACGTCGGGCGTGTAGGGGGAATCCGAAGATCATCCGATGCGAAGGCATCGGATTCTCCAGTCACGCCCCAGTGTCACGCCCGTGACTCTGGGCGTGTCAGTCAAATCTGACTTGATAAGAAGGAATCCGAGGCGTGACTGGTCAACGCCTCGGATACCCGCGACACGGGCTCGACACGCCCGTGACAAAAACATGTCACGCCTGTGTCATATCTGAATGACGGGCGGGAAAACGGAGGGAGGAGGAACCTCCCGCAATCTTGGCAAAACACGCTCGGTACACGCCCGCGACCAATGGGTCACGGGCGTGACGGACGCGTGTACGAGAAAATTTTTTTCCTTTTTTAAATTTTTTTTTTATATATTTAAATAAACTAAAAAAAACAATAATTTACCGACTTGAAGAATAATATAGACTTGATGTTCGTCCCCGACCGATCATCATGCATCGCAATTCTTCAATCCTGTAAAAACTCAACAACAAAATTAAAATAAAAAGACAAGATAACCATGAGATGCCTCCCACGAGCACTTTGTTTATGGTCGGTGAGCTCGACCATAGTGGCGCGCTTGCTACGTTATTGGATTTTCAGATGGGTAAGCCGGCGCATTAACAGGACGTTTGAAACCATTCGCTAGAGTTGAATTTTGTAAATGATTGGACATACGTTCACGTTCTAAAAATGGAGGTTTGTCAAACGAAGTTCTTAAGGGGTCACCACCTAATTTAAGAGGTTCTAAAATAGATGTGTGTGTGACCAAATGAGTATCACTAAATTCATGAGAAATTAAATTTAAAGTTTCAAAATTGTCATCATGAAAAACAGGTGAATAACAATTTTTAGAAAATAAGATGGAGTCTTCTTTAGGAGAAGCCTCCAAATAGTAACATGAGTCGTCATTCGAGAGCAAATTTTTCATGGACGAGTCAATAGTAAAGGTAACTTCTTCATCTCCGACTCTAAGGAGAAGTTTACCGTTACTAACGTCTATAATGGCGCGCGTTGTGGCAAGAAAAGGGCGACCGAGAATAAGTGGTACCTCGGTGTCCGCTTCGATGTCAAAGATGACGAAATCTACCGGAAAGATAAATTTGTCAACTTTGACAAGCACATCCTCTATGATCCCCATAGCGAGCTTGACAGACCGATCCGCCAATTGAATGCTTATTCTTGTGGGTTTAGGCTCTCCTAAACCCAATTTCTTAACTAAAGAATAAGGCATTAAATTTATCGAGGCGCCTAGATCGGCTAACGCACGTGTTACTAATAAATCGCCAAATAGACAAGGAATGGAGAAACTACCCGGATCAGGTAATTTCCTAGGCAATTTATTAAGTAATACTGCCGAACACTCCGCGTTCAATTGAACTGTGGAGAAATCCTCGAGTTTCTTTTTATTGGATAAAAGATCCTTGAGGTACTTGGCATACTTTGGCATTTGTGAGATAACTTCGCAAAATGGTAAATTTATTTGGATTTGTTTAAACATATCTAAAAATTTACCATGATGCTCATCCACCCGGTCTTTGTGTATTCTAGATGGATAGGGAAGTGGTGGTTGATAAGCCTTTGGTTTATTATAGTTAGAAGGCTTAGGAGGAGGGGAAGGTGCAGAAATTGTTACCTCCGTATCAACCGGATTTGGAGAAGGTGTTACCTCCTTCCCGCTCCGTAGAGTGATGGCATTGGCGTGCTCCCTTGGGTTGGGCTCCGTATTGCCCGATAGCGCTCCTTGTTGGCGATCGGAGAGCATCTTAGCGATTTGCCCAATTTGTGTCTCCAAATTACGAAGAGATCCGGTGAGATTCCGGATATTGGCATCATTTGTACTCGTATATTTGGCGAACATCTCCTCTATATTGGGAGCTTTTGGAGCTTGTGGTGGAATATATCCTGGTGGGATTGTGTTTGGTGGGCGAGCCGTGTTCCCCGGATTACTCCAAGAGAAGTTGGGGTGGTTCCCTATACCCGGGTGATAGATATTACCATAATTAGTATTACCCGGATTAAAGGGTGGCCGATTCGGATTTCCCATATAATCCACATGCTCGGTAATATTGGAAGCGTCCCAATATTGGGGTTCACAGGTAGGTGTAGACGAGGAAGCAGACATCTCGTTCATCTGTTTTTGTAGTTTCTCAACCTGTAGAGACAAACTAGAAACCGTATCGATTTCGTACATCCCGGCTGGTTTAGGTGATTTAGACCGAAGTGTACTCCATTGATAGGTATTCAAAGCCATATCTTCTATAAGCTCTTGGGCGGCCGCTGGTGTTTTGTTATTAAGCGTTCCACCGGCGGCGGCATTGATATGTTGCCTAGTTTGAGAATTTAGGCCGTTATAGAAGGTTTGGATTTGTAACCAATCCGGAATTGCATGATGAGGACATCGACGAAGCAATTCCTTGAAACGCTCCCAAGTATCATATAACGTTTCCGACTCAAGTTGGGAGAAATAAGTGATATCATTGCGCAATTTAGCCGTTTTAGCCGGCGGAAAGTATTTCGTAAGAAATCTTTCCGTCATTTCAGCCCATGTTGTGATTGATCCTCTTGGTAGAGAACTCAACCATTGCTTGGCTTTAGTGCGCAATGTAAATGGAAATAACCTTAGCCGGATGGCATCATCGGATACACCATTAATTTTAAAAGTATCGCATATTTCTAAGAAATTAGAAATATGCGCGTTTGGATCTTCATCTTGAAGCCCATCAAATTGTACATATTGTTGTACCATTTGGATGATGCTTGGCTTCAACTCAAAATTATTGGGGGCAATAGCGGGGTGAACAATACTAGATTGAGCCTCGTCCAAGTTTGGACGGGCATAACAGGACATAGTTCGTTGTTCGATCGCATTTGGCTCACCCATATTGGAAGAAGAAGAAGAAAGAGATCTAGGAGAATGAGAAGAAGAACTAAATGAAGAAGGAGAAGAAGAAGATGGTGACGGAGAGAGAATTAAAGAAGGATTAGGAGTGTCTCCTAAGGATTCCGTAACCTGAAAATTCGGAACTCGAAATAGTAAGCGGTGCCGAAGGGTTCGCTCAATTTCCGGATCCAAATCAAAAAGAGGTGACGGATCCCCTCGGGTCATACACAAGAACAAAACAAAAGATAAAAGTTTTAAGGTTTAAAAATTTATAAAATAGAATTTCCCAGACTTCCCAAGGGCTACCCAGTGACGGGTTCGCAAGGTACTAGGCGGTATTGCGGGATGAAAACCCGACACGGCCCTTTCGCAAGAAATTTTAAATATAAAAATTTAAAGATAAAACTTTTGAAAGAAAAAGTTTTTTTTTTTTTTTGAAATAAAAGAAAAAGAAAAAGATAAAACTAATAGATCCTTGCTTTCAAAATATCAACAAAGAAAAGTCCCCAGCAACGGCGCCAAAAACTTGATGATGATTTTCTAGAAGTTAAATTACAACCAAACTAGAATCCCGAATCGCAATACGACACTTCCTATACTGCATTTCGATAGGTACGCTTGCCTATTCGGGATTCTAGTTTGGTTGTAATTTAACTTCTAGAAAATCATCATCACACACCACTTTGCTCTTCTTCCCAGGAACCGCATCCGGTAGCCGGGGTTTCTTTTCCTCCACAGACTTCCTCTTATCCTTCCTACTTTGCTGTCCTCTGCTCTTCGCGGTCTCAATAGCCTCCACCTTCAGAGCAGCCTCCACTACTCCTGCGTAAGTTTCTAACCCATAAGCACTAGTCAACTGCTGCACCTCACTCCTCAAACTACTGAGAAATCGCTTAACTCGATCAGCCTCGACGCAGACCAATCCAGGGGCAAAACAGCTCAACTTGCTGAATTCTATCTCATACTCACCCACCGTGAGCTTCCTTTGCTTCAGATGGAGGAAGTCGTTCATGAGGCGGTCACGCTCGACCGAGGGTAAGAACTTCCTCAATAGCATCTCCTTGAATACTTCCCAAGAGCATCCAGTTACCAAGCTTTCCTTCTCTCTCAGCCACCAACTCTTAGCCAAACCTTTAAGCTGATAGGCGGCTATCATCACCCTCTGATCGTCTGCAATCCCTGAATACGAGAACATCTCCTCCATGGAGATCAGCCAGTCGTCTATCACCATGAAGTCTGCCTTCCCGTCATAAGTGGGAGGGCTCAGCCTCTGAAATTGCGAGATGAAGGCCATCTCCGCTGGCACCACCACTGGAGGTCTTAAGGGTGCAGGAGGGGGAGGAACAACAATCCCCCCTGCAGGGCCTTGCACTCCCTGAGTCTGACCCACCACAACCGCTACCAAAGACTGGATCTGGGCTCGCACCTCCACCAACTGCCTGCTCAAGGAATCGCTACTCTGCCGCAAGCTTTCGATTACCGCATCATTCTGAGCTCCAGAAGACTCACCCTCAGACAGGGGAGTTGATCTAGTCGAAGGACGTCTCGCCATCCTAAAGTCATAGCAACACTAGTTAGATCCAAGTACAACGGCTAGACTCAACTACTAGTACAGACCATACATATATAGATATGAACTTAAAGCTGCTAAACTTGCTCTGGGAGTTTACCTTTTACAAAACTTTATGTTATGTCCTAACGTAGGATGGTTAACCACCACCATACTAATTCTTGTGCCTAGATCGGGAATGCATGACTTTATATTATTTTTGACTCGAAAGCTTATGTGTGTACATATGTCATCCTGCCAGTCTTTAGCTTGGCACGTTGTGTTTATGCCATGTTATGCTATGCATGATTGTGCTATGCATTCTAAAAAAGTCCTAATGCATGTTATGAGCGGCGTACACATGAAAATGTTATGCATCCCATACTACATAACATTCGTATGCAACGAACAAGAAAATGTGCTAGTCACAGCCATGTGGTGAGGTTATGCATCCCATACTACATAACCCTCACATGTTGCCCCTATGGTGGATCCATATACGAACACATATTATGCATCCCATACTACATAATATGCCCCGTATACTTCATGTTATGCTATGAGTGTAGTGTTCGTGCTTTTGCCAAGACGTGCTGATGACATATCGGTGTGTGAATGACATGATGCTGAACTACTAAAAGCAAACAAAGGAAGGTTGCCCGACTAACTTGTCAAGCAACCTCCCTCTGATACCAACGGTCAAAACCCGCATTTTCCCCGAATTAAATAATTATCAGAGTATGAGAAAACACGCGTCATGATGCCACGTCAAGCAGGGGATAACTGCTGACGCTCAGGCAAAACCAACTGCTACTCTTTATGAAAGAAAAATCATGAGCTTAATGATTAGAAAATCAGTTATATTTTAGAGGTCGTATCCCTCGGCTCGGTGGATCACCTTGTCCACAGTAAAAAAAACTATACTTACGCGTTGCGGAAAAATACGTTATTCAGGTTTAGCATCCTAAGGGGTGTATAAGAGTTCCAAGAGAACCACTCATACTATGCAAGACTCTATATTTAATTGATATTATATATAGGAAAACGATCTTTATACGCTGCTTGGAAAATAGTGATTTACTTTTATAAAACATGTTGATCATGCGATGTACTTATAAGAATAATTATAGTTTAAAAGTAACTAGCAACCTAGCATAAATCCTCCTCAGAGCAAGTAGACTATCTCCAGAAAATGGTAGCAGCATAAGTAATATATTCAGTACAAAGGTAAAAACTACCAGTGGGCGCCAACAACCTGACACGAACCCACTGGCACATATGTATGTCTGTAAGAAAGTACTGAAAACTACCTCACCAACAAGGCAAAACGGATCTCCAAAGTCCAAGAGACCACCAACACCACCTCTGCAAACTAGCCACCCAACTGGCTACAGCTCAGAACCTGAGGCATTCCAAAAGAAAACAGAATACCTCAGCAAGCAAAATAAGGTAAAATCTGCATGAAGGAGTCAACCAAAGGGGAAAAAGTAACTGAAAAACAGGCCGTAGAAAGAGTCACAACTGTCCAAAATAGGACGACAAGAAATACACTACGTGCGAGGAAACAACATCAACCCAGCTCAGGAACAACATCCTGCAGGGCCTACTAGGCTACCAAGAGCCCAAAGTGCTGCAATCTACCAAGGAAGAAACTTCTAACACCCTAAGCTGTGGGAGATGGTAGTAGCAAAACAACAACATAGATCCGGGTTGGAGGCAAACTCAGTCCCCCAACCACCAACTTCCATGCCAACAAGCTCAGGGGTCCATATGATAAAGCACAAGGGACCTTCCACCCCCTTGCCCAGCCCGTATTGGAGCAAGATAGAAGAATAAGGGTGGCCTTGGCTAGGTTACACAACACCTCCCCCATGAAGAGCTTCAAACCACCACTACCATCCACATCCCACGATTCGGCCTTTAGGAAAGAGAACATGGCCGACAAGGAAACTACAAATGTAAACAAGGAAACTCACTCAGGAACATAAATCAGGAAAGAGAAACAGTGTTGAAGCTACTCAACACGGCTCGGCGTTGGGTGGAATACACTCAGTGCCTAACCAGACCTTGGCGTTGAGTGAGTTAGCCTCAATCAGCACCAGAACAGCCATGGCGTTGAGTGAGGTCCACTCCCTCAACGCCTTCAGCAAAACCACAAAACCTAACAGTTGCGTTGAGTGAGTCTACCTCCCTCAATGCCAAAACAGCTTTGGCGTTGAGTGAGGTCAACTCTCTCTACGCCAAAGTTCACTTCCGCAGGGGAACCCTAAGCCAACGCCAACAAGAGAAGGTCGGCGGGAATGCCGACCGATTCTCTCCGAATCGGCGGGAATGCAGGACGATTCTTGCCGAATCGGCGAGAATGCAGGACGATTCTCGACGACCGGCGGGAATCCAGAATGATTCTCGCCGAATCGGCGGGAATCAAGGATGATTCTCGCCGATCGGTGGGATTCACAGACGATACACGTCGAAATCGGCGGGAATCACTTGGTGATTCCCGTCGATTTTGACTTAGACGAAAATTTTCACTCAATCACCCCACCACTCAGCCGCAAAGAACAAACAGAACTATGTCTTTGAGTATGTCCACCACACTCAACGCCAAGTCCGGGCGGCTTTTTTCTTTGAGTGTGTGCACCACACTCAACACCAAAACTCGAGAGTCTACCAAGACTAGTTCTAACCAGAGCCCTACCACAACAACCTCCCTCACTCTTTCTCTCTCGGATCCACCCGCAAAAGCACCCAACTAGAACTACAAATCTGGAGTCTAAATGGTGAACAAAACTAGCACGAGGAGCAAACAGCCCAAGGAGGGGGCTCATAGGAGAATCTAAGCCCTAAAACTTAGCAGGATAATGAGAGAATAAGCATGGTTTCTACCCTAGGGATAACCAGGAAACATTCCAAAATTCAAAAGAACAACAATGGAAAGGGCAAGAATACCACTTGCCTTGATTTCCAGCGAAGCTTGGTCGGCTTTCCCTCCTCTTTGTTCTGCACTAGAAGGAGCAACACCTAAAAATATACTCCCGGACATTAATGGCGGAAAAAACCTCCAAACCGAAATCCTAATCTCACCAAAACTCCACAAAAATCAAATATCTTACCGTCGAAATGAAGATCTGAGCAAGAGCAAGACAATGCCGCTTTCGGAATCGAAATCCGTCCACAAACAAGCCCGGAATCACCGTCCGAAGGGGAAGCAGGCCGGCGGTTTTCTCCTCTGTTTTCCGCGAACAGCACAGGCGACAGTTTTCTTTTCGGGAAGAAGAAGAAGAAAGAAGTGGGCCGCCACTTCTAAACAAGGCTTTTATACTAAAGCTTGATGCGTCGGTTCTGCAAAACCGAACAGGAGTCGCCTAATCTCTTAATAAATAAGAGAATTCTAAAAAGGCAAGCCAATACACGGCTGCAACCTAAGTAAGGAATAAATGCTGAATAAATTCAGCCGCAGGAAACAACTCTTCAGCCCATAACTGAAGGTTCAAGACAAGCCTAATCAAATTAAAATAATTACATATACTATTAACACACCAACCAACGCGAAAACCGAATCACCTCGGAATTCGACGAATTTCGCACCGTAGCTAAATACCCACGCTACGAACACAACAACGAAGTCGAAATCAACTTTCGACGAACAGAACTCGAGTTATACCCAAATAAAGCCAAACACAAACATTCCCCCGAGAGGCCACACCGGGTCACCCAAAATGACTCGGCTTGCTTGGGAGATATTGCCAACAGGCTACAGAATAGGGCACTCAGTTCTAAGGAGTTAAACCACACTCCACAAATGGAACAAGCCACAGAAACGTGTCCTCGTAACGCCAAAGGAGAATTAAATAATCGCAGAAAAAATCGGGGGCGTTACATTGGGTCCCCTTGGACCTAGTTTAGGTAAAGTGGCGTAACAAACATAGTGAGATTGAAGTCGATATAATTCGAATTTATTCGGGCGAACATAAGATTTTGTAAAAAAAACATGTTTGGAATGATGTCTCGTAGCATTACCAAGACAATGACATGGTAATAAGACAGAGTAATTACGAGAATTAACTATTATCACGTGAAGTTAGATGACGGGTAACAAGATTCGGGATATCTGAGAAGGTAAAGATTTAATCGCTATGTTGTATCATCAGAAGGATGATGTATCTCAGAACATGTACCCCCGGAGTGGAAAGTTGAGGACATCGCGATAGATTTTATTCATGAACTTCCCCGATCACGGACGGTAAATGACTCGATTTGGGTCATCGTCGATCGGTTGACGAAGGTGGCCAGATTAATTCCGATCAAGAAGGATGACTCTGTGGGGGTACTAGTGCGAAGATTTGTGGAGCAGTTTGTTCGACACCACGGGGTGCCCAAGACGATCGTGTCGGATCGGGATGGCCATTTCACTTCCAGGGAGTGGAGATCCGTACCGGCTTACTTAGGCACGCGATTGACCTTCAGCACCGCATTCCATCCCCAGACGGATGGGCAGACGGAACGCACCAATCGGATGCTGGAAGATCTTCAGAGGCTATGCATTTTTGACCACGGGGAACCATGGGAGAAGCTCCTACCCCTGGTCGAGTTCTCCTATAACAATAGCTAACAGTCTAGCATCAGGATGGCGCCTTATGAAGCCTTGTATGGAGGGATATGCAGGACCCCGCTTTCTTGGATGCGGGACGAGGATCCGAAGGCGTTGGGATCGGATTTTGTCGAAGACAACGAGGCTCAGGTGATACTTATCAGAGACAAGATGTTTGAAGCGCAGAGCAGACATGCTAAGTATTATGATGCCTGGCATCGTCAGGTGGGGTTTCAGGTGGGGGATCGAGTGTTTTTGAAGATCCGGCCCATGCATGGAGTTTCACGGGTGTGTGGTCGGAGGAAGAGCTCAGTCCAAGGTATATGGGCCTTCACAGGATCCTGGAGCGGATTGTAAGATCCTTTCTCCTCATCCCGAGGCTAACCCGGATCTTATGCCCAGAACCGCCGCCTTACGGTAACACTAACACACGGGTTAGTTGTCACCACAAGACGCCGATTCTGCCGGCTAGTACGATCATAACCTGTCAGCCAATATGAGAATAAATGCATAATAACAGAGTAAAAGCAGAAGAAGTAGTAGAAGGTGCCGGTATCTGCTCCTCAAGTCCTGCCTCCCCGACGTGGTGGTCCACCTCCTCGAGCTCCTAAAATAGTAAGGTCACCGACCATTAGTCAAAAAGACTAAGTCGTATCCTCAACACCTCCTCCTGCAACTCCTAGGCACCGTGCGGGAGGACGAAGTGGAGGACAAGCAAGGGGTGACAAAGGCGGAGCAAGTGACAGGAAACTAAGCATAATATGTAATCAAGTAAATAATGAAAGGTAACCTTCACTTATGCGGGTACGCATAAGCAAGGGGTCTTCTTCAGGGCTCCCATTGTATAAAATGTCCCATACCATTTTATACAATGGGGTGTCAGGTGTCACAAGCAAATATATATATAAAAGGAAAGTAACCTCAACCTATAAACTTGCCCACTCAAGCTTATAGGCTAAGGGATCGTATAGCAGGTCCTAATGTATAAGCGTCCCATACCACTTATACATTAGGTGTCATAGGTTGTTATGAAGGTTAATGATATGCATCTATATGGTGGGAATGTTATGAACATGCAATGCAACACACACACACACGACTCCGTGATCACAGACCTTTAATTCCCACTTTTCGAGAGCTAGCATCACTCTTAGGTACTACCGTTGTGGCTATGGCAGCAGCGAAGCGGGCGTCTCCGCCTTCTAGGCGGATATACACACTACTAGGCCTAGACCTCTCTTGTACGCCTCTGTACACCGCCAGTGCACTCTAGAGTCTCTGCGTACCACTTTGCTGACGACCCGTCAGTCTTGTTGGGCCGGGTGCGCGTTATTAGGAAAAGTCCTCCAGACTCCAGTATAAACATCCTACTGGTCCTTCTTACCCTTGCACCCGCCTGGTCCACCGTACTGCCATCGGTGTGACGACTGGCCAGTACCGCATGGCCTGCCACTAGTATATGCACATGCAAGTATAGTATATTGAGCCTCCAGCTCGAAGGAATAACCAGTCCCAACTCTCTCCAACCCGTCACGGGTGAGTATGTGCTACAGAACCTCCAACCCTGCCCGGGTGAGTGTATATAAGCCAATCTCTTTCCTCCAACTCTGCACGGGTGAGCAAGTAGTCAAAAGACTCCAAGTCCCTCCAACCCGGCACGAGTGAGCACATGTCCAGTTCACTTAACCTATTAGACTACTCTTGCCTACAGATTATCATACTTAGAGTCTTAAGGTTAATCCCAGGACTGCCCAAGGTATTCTCGGTGAAGGGCTCTCAGGGGCACTAGGAGCTACGATGGGCTGAATCCCAAAGCTCCCTTTCTCAAGGATATTTACTTTAGTTGATGTCTACCCAGAATCCCTTTTTCTCTCTCCTGTTACATAGAGTGACCTAGTGACTTAAGGTATGGGTTAAGGAGTGACGGTCTTCCGTCAACTCTTCCTAGGCAAGTCTAATGTTGCACTGTTACTCTCGTCTCTAGAATGCATCTGCCGCCCAGGGTTATACTTCCGATCTTATACTCTAACTCAGTTGTTAATCCATCCCCTGGCGGCCTATAATACAGTCTACTTTTACTATGCGCACCCCATGACCTTGTACCACCCCGAAATCAAACTTTCAAATCTTTTAACCAATAAACCCCAAGTATTTATCCTAGGGTGGTATGACCATCTAAAATGTGTATGGTAACTTTTATAATTTTCTCTATTATTTTTATATTTATTTTATTTTCTCCAAACATTCCCCAAGGTCGTTTAACACATGAAGTATGTTGTTGCATAGTCCTAATGATGCAAAGTAATTATCTTGTCATTATCATGATGAATCATCATTATTTTCCAAAATTCATAATTTCTCTCCAATTTTATGTATTTAAATATTACTTTTCATAAGCCATCATAATTACTACTTTTCAAATGAAGTATAGAGAATTTAATCACAAAAATTCCAATAAATTTACAGGGAATCTAATTCATCAAAATAATGCTACTGACCAAGTTTCATCAACTTTAACAAAGTTATAGACTTGCAAATCATTATATTGGATAATTACTAAAATGCCATTATGATGATTTAAAATTTATAGGTACAATCAAAAATTCTGAAATAAATAATTTAGTGGTCTCATATCTATATATACCTTTAGAAATTTTCCCAAATTTTTCTGACCCATATTTGTATTAATTTATTAAATAAAAATGATAGGGGTAAAATGGTCATTTCATGTTATGTTACCTCAAAAGACTTCAAACAGAGAAAATAAAAATACACCTAATCAATTATGATCAACTATACAACAGGGCCAAATTTGAAGATTTTTACCTAACTATTTCCAAATTTTCATTTTAATTTACCATTAAGGGTACAATTTCCAAAAATCCAAATAGTGGGATTTTTGATCCCAAAAATCCCACAAAATTTTTGAGGGATTACATTGGACCTAAATACCCTCTAGAATTAATTTCATGGTCTGCAAAAGCTCCAGAATGAATAAATTCACATTATAGTAAGACTTGCTATTGGCACACCATGGTTAATACTAGCCTACATTTGCAAGTGGGTTAACCCATCATGAAGAAATCCAAATGGGCTGAAATTTTTGTCAGACCCTAACAATGTCCCAGAGGACTTGCCACCAAAATTTGGGGCCATTTGGAGACCTAGAACTCCATTGATTTCTTTTATTTAATTTATGACATTTTGCTAAAAACTATAGGAAAATGTTTTCCAAAAATTCCAAATTTTTGGCAAGGGCTAGACATGCCCTAAATATGCACATGACCAAAATTTCAAGTCATGAGGACACTTGGTTTGGCATGGGAATCATTTTTAATTTCTGCCCTAGCCTAGGACCAATCCTAGGAAAAATGACCTACAGGGCAGTACACTGGGTCAAAACTTATACTTTTTGTGGCATTGGAAATTTAACACCTAGGTCTACAATATTTATATTGGGCAAAAGTTCATCAGGTGGCTGTAAGAACCTTAATTTCATCATGCAAGGTGACTGTTAAAACGTTACAGAAATACTCACTATTCATACATTTAATTATAAACGAATTAATAATAATAACTAAAAAAAGATTTAATCAAGCCTGCACGAATTTTAAAGGGAATCGGACGGTGGCTGGAGCTTCTTCTCCATGCAAGCCTGCATGGCCAACCCGACGCAGGGTGGTTTTGCGGGGCGGTTCCCGGCCATCGCCGGCGGCGGGACCTCCGGCCAAGTCCTTCCCCGGCCTCACGGTGGTCGGGGCTTGAGCTGGCCGGCGGAGAGCGGCGGACGGCGGCGGCGCAACCGAGCCGAAAGCTCCAAAACGCCATTTTTTTTCTTCAGAAAAACTGAGCTTTTGATTCCTAATGTCGAGCTCGTTTGAGCTCGACCTCTAGCCTAGTGGATCTAGGATACTAGTACGTTTGGAGGAGAAGGGATACGGACCATCGGCGGCGGTTGTGGTTGAGGGTGGCGGCGGTTTCCCATGGCATGAAGATTCCGGCGAGCTCCTCCTCGGTTAGCCATGGCTGCAGCTGGTTCTCTCTTTCTCTCTCTCTCTGGGGTAGGGATGAAGTGGAAATGAGGGAATGGCTCGGTTTGGGCTGAGATAAGAGTGGGGGGGGGGGCGACCTCACCAAGGTACGGGCGATTTCACCAAGGTGGGGCTCGGGTTGGTTGGGTTGAGCCGGCTGGGTGTTTGGGAGGGGGGCCCCACTGCTCCAGCTGGGTTAAATAACCCCTAATGGGTCGGGTTCCAGGGTAGGAACTGAGTTGGGTGAGTGGAGAGAAGGGGGTTGGCTCACATAAATGAAATAAGCTAGAGAGGGCTCGGTTTTGGGCTTGGGCTTGACCCAAGGCTGCATGGTGGGTCCCCACACCTTCTAATACACCTATATGGTCAGCCAACCCATTATGAGTTGGTGGGATGAGCCCAAGTGGCCCAAACCAATTCCTTAACACTTTCTCTCTCCTATTCCTCATATTTTCTCTCTCCTAGGTAATTCCCAAAGTTACTATTGCATGCCCTTATTTTTCTCTTCCATAGGGGGTATAGGGTCACTTTAGACCTACCTAGTGATTTTGGGTTGGTTTGGGTGGATCCAACCCAGAGAATTGGGCTAGGGCACCGTTTTCACTAATTAGGTCAAAATGTTGACTTGACTCAACATGGGTCAACTAGTTGACCCCATGGCCTACCTTAGGGTCCACTTAGATTGTATTTAGGGTTAGGGCATCGTGGTGGGGTCATGGTGTGGCTAGGGTTCCTGTTTAGGCTAGTTTGACCTAGTTTGACTTTGGTCCCATGGTGGGCCCCACATGGCTACAACCCACTACCTAGGGTCAAACCTAGCTTATTACCCTAACACCCACCCCATGCCTAACCCAATCTAAGCTAAGGGGTCTAGAAGTAACATTGGGATGTTACAAATCCTATAAACAAAAGAATAATTTCATCCCCGAAATTTAAGTTCGGGTCTACGGGTTCTATTTGTAGAAACTTAAAGGGACTTTTAAAAGATAACATAAAAGGTACCTGATGAAAATAGCTCCGGATGGCGCTCCAGCATCAGATCCCTAGGTTCCCAGGTGTGCTCCTCCTGTCCATGGTTGGACCACAACACCTTCACGAGCGGAACCTTCTTTTTCCTCAACACTCGGACGGCTGAATCGTCGATCCGGATCGGCTCCAATCTAACTGAATGGTCAGGCTCTACCGGTCCAGCTGCAGTAGTGATATGCTGCTCAAGTCGAAGAAGAGCTCTTCGCAAGGAAGAGACATGGAAAACATCATGTAGGCTGCTCAGCTCCAGAGGTAGCTGCAGCCGGTAAGCCAAGGGGCCCACACGCTCCAAAATTAAGTAGGGTCCCATGTACCGGGGGCTGAGCTTCTTATGTCTTCGTATTCGAGAAACACCGTGTACCGGTCGAATCTTCAGAAAAACTCTGTCCCCAACCTGGAACTCCACCTTCCGGTGTCGTGCATCATAATATTTTGCCTGTCTGCTCTGAGCCTCCAAAAGCCGATCCCTGATCAAGCGAATCTGGGCCTCCGTATCTTCCACAAATTCTGACCCAAGGGCTCGAGTGTCCACATCCTGAACCCAGGACAACGGAGTCCGGCATTTCCTCCCATAAAGTGCCTCATAAGGAGCCATCCCGATGCTGGCCTGGTGACTGTTGTTGTAAGAGAATTCGATCAGTGGCAGTAGCCTCTCCCAGGGCTTCCCTGTATCCAGAATACATAACCTGAGCAGGTCCTCCATAGTCCGTATCGTCCGCTCTGTCTGACCGTCAGTCTGCGGGTGGAAGGCAGTGCTAAAAGAAAGCCTGGACCCCAAGTAAGCATGCACTGCCCTCCATTCTGAAAGTGAAGGGATAGATACTACTCTAGAGGGGGGGTGAATAGAGTTATCAAATTTTGCACAGACAAAACTTAATAGTCTACCCAACTCCCTTGGAGTGAAGTGCGGAATGAAAAGATTATAGATATTGATTTAACCTTAAAGCCTAACACAAGTGATGTGTACAAACACAAGCTAACTGTAATTACAGTTAAGCTTGGAAAACCTAATCAGCAACTAGCAACCTAGTTATATCTAATCACAGCCACAATACAGGAATTAAACAATGGAATCCAGACGACACAAGGAAATTTATAGTGGTTCCCCAAACAACTTGGGTACGTCCACTCTTCTACCCACACGGTAGGAATCCACTCAGGTTTTTGATCAGGTGCCCTGCCACCAACAGGATCTACTTCAGGTAGATCCAGAAACACTTTAGACTTTTGATCAGGTGTCTAAAAACCAAGCACAGGTTTTTGATCAGGTGCCCTGCCACCAAGGGATACTTTTGAAGGGAGTAATAACCCTATACAGGAGGGGGAAGAAGGTTAAGATGTCTTCTCTATTTTACAAAGATTAGAGAAGCACAAAAACTTGCACTGAGCTAGAATGCTCTAAAGAATCAAGGCTCCCCCTGGCTCAAAGATGTCCAGGTGAAGTCTTGCTTCAGTGCAGAAAACTCTTCAGAAAGTTCTGAAGGAAAAGCTACAGGAAGAAAGTAAATAATAATAAAATCAAAGATCTTCGAGCAGCTATCTTCTTCTTCTTCTTCTTCTTCTTCAAAGGAACTCTAAGTTTGAACTTCCTGAAAGCAGGAGAACTCAGGTGAAGAAGAGATGAAGATCTTAACACTTCTCAGTTAGATGGAAATTGTTGAGAGCAGAAAGCTTTTTCTTGATGAAGGCTTGAGAGCTTGAATGAACAACTGGTTAGCTATTAGCTAGCTTGAATCCTTCTTCAAAGGGTCCTTTTTATAATCATCAGCAAGCAACGGCTCTCTTCCATTTGAATTATTTGTCTTCTTCTGAGCCTTGAGACCTGGGCTGTAAATATCAAGAAGACAGAAACATCTCTGCAGCAAAACATTCTATAAAAGGAATAAACCTCTTTCTAAGAAGCTGCAGGCTTAAATCAAATAACAGAAGGACTAAATAAAGTCACATCAGAAATAATCTCTTTATAGCAAAAAGAAGACTTTTCAGTCTAACGGCTATAAAGGGCTGACAATAGATAAAGTAGTTTATAATGACAGCTAATAAGACAAACAACTTTATCTTAAAAAGATTTGACTCAGGCAAAAGAGATGGAGCAAATATTGCCTGGTTATTTTATCATACAGCTTAAAATAATGTGCCAGAAAATGTATTAATTAATTAAATATAATAAATAAATACAAAATACAAAGGCAGACAGAAAGCGTCGAACGACCCTCGAAGATCGTCGAACGACGCACGAAGATCGTCGAACTATCGGGCAGATAGTCGAACGATCCAGATAGTCGACCTATCGAAGAAGATAGTCGAACTACCCGGGCAGATAGTCGAACTATCAGAGCAGATAATCGAACTATCAGATAGTCGATCTATCTTGGACAGATAGTCGAACTATCAAGCGCACAGAGATAGTCGACCTATCAAGCAGATAGTCGACCTACCTCAGAAAACAGATAGTCGAACTATCAACCGATAGTCGAACTATCAAAACAAACCAGATAGTCGAACTATCAGCAGATAGTCGAACTATCAGATAGTCAAACTATCAGGACAGATAGTCGAACTATCAAAGACAACAGATAGTCGAACTATCAACAGATAGTCGAACTATCAAGACGAAACAGATAGTCGACCTATCAACAGATAGTCGAACTATCAAAGCGGAACAGATAGTCGACCTATCAACAGATAGTCGAACTATCAGATAGTCGATCTATCAGAACAGATAGTCGAACTACCTCGCCAAGCAGATAGTTGAACTATCAACAGATAGTCGAACTATCAACGCAAAACAGATAGTTGAACTATCAACAGATAGTCGAACTATCAACGCAGACAAAGCGTTGACCAACTGATAGACGATCGTCGATCAGCCGATAGACGATAGTCGAGCGGCGTTCGACTATAGTCGAACGAAATAACTACTTAACCAAATTCTCAATCTGGAAAAGTGAGGACTCTACAGCTAGACTTCTAACCATTGACCATAAGTATTTCTTGGGTCAAGGGGCACAAAGGAGAGGACTAAACTCAAATCAAAACTAGGGTACCAACAATCTCCCCCTATTTGAGTTAAGTCTCTCAACATCTAAAACATACAGCTAGCTAAAGAGCAATAAAATAATACAGAAAATAGTTAACAATTAACTAGCAGATTATCAAACAGATAAACAAATATAGCACAGCAGTTAATCAAACTATGGATCAACAGAGTCAGGCTTAGCTACAGAAGAGCTAGAAACAAAAGAGATTTTCCTTAAAGGATCATCAGATTCTTTCTTTGATAGTTTCAGGTCCTGCGCACCAATGATCTTCAGTTCTGTAGCTCTTGGGACTACTGCTTCAGGATGTTTTTCCATATATTTTGATGGATCAAAAATCTCAGGATTAACCTGGAACTTTTCAAATTCTTTCTTTCTGTAAGCAGACATGGTAGTTAGACCAGTCGTATCTTTTCCTTCTGCTCTAGCTTTTCTTATTTGAGCTGCTCCAACTAGTTCTTGAAAGCGAGCCATCCTAAAGTTAGGATCGAGCTCAGGATTTTCATACACAGGCTCAGGAGAAGCAGCATCAGCTATTTTATCTTGAATAACTAGATAAGACATTAGAGTATACTTAGCAAAAGGGGTTCTTGCTAGAAATTTTTGAACAAAGTAAACTATTTACCTTTTGATACAATTTCCTCAGACTGAACTGGAGTTGGAGATGAAATTCTCTTCTTTGGAGAAGGAGGTGGGGAAAAGGTTGGTCTTTGAACCACAGCCTCCTTCATTTGTCTTTGAGAACCAGAAAACGATTTGCCTTGAGAGCTTTGATAACTTTGTCTTGGCTGGGGCTGAAAAGAAGCAGATCTTCCAGAAGAGGCAGCAGGATTAGCTGATAGGTTCCCAGAGGCTCCTGCACCTGGAGGTGGAGGAGGGGGACCTCTGGGAGTCCATCTTGAAGCAGGACTATCATACCTCTTAGTTCTTTTTCTTTCTTTCTGCTGATTCTTTGAAAACCTCATCCAGTGCTGAAATTCCTTGGATTTAGGGTCAATGCCCTTCAGAATGTAATAGGGAATATCATTATCCTTACTAGGAGGTGGAGGAGGAGCAGCTTTTCTCTTCTTTGAGGCAGCTTTCTTTCTCTTTGACTTCTCAGAAACATCAGAATCATCATCATCATCAGAATGAGATGAGGGAGGATTTTCATAAGGATCATAGGCTTCTGAAACAGCCTTTTCTTTAAGCTTAGGATCAGATTTCTCCCTTTCCTCTTCCATGGCATCCAGAGCCAGAAGGGAATCTAAGTCCAACCCTGGAGAGTCATCCCAGATGGTTGACTTTTCAATTTGCAGATCTTTTTCCTTCTCTTTTAAAGATTGTACTCTTAACTCCCAGCCAGCTCTTGCTTGAGCTTCTTCCAAATTCAGAACAGGAGAGTCATCCTTGCCTTTATCTTGATTCTCAGATTCATCCTCTCTATCATCTAAAAAGGACTCCAATTCAGGATCTACTTGAGTATCAGGAGCACTTGGATCAGCTTCAGAAACAACTGCTATGATCTGAGTAGCTAGATCTTCTCTAATAACATCTGTCAAATTATGAATACATATCTGCTAAATAAGCGATAATCATTCCTTCAAGGTATTCACAAACTATCAAATTAATCGACTCATCAACAAAACGAATGAAAGAGTTACCTTCATACTTAACCATCTCCCATGATTCATTCAGATATGAAGTTATAATTCCTTCTAGGAATCTAGCAATCACAGGAGAGGTAAGATCTTCTAAGCAGACTTTAACTGCAATCTCAGATAACAAGATTCCATCTGCTATTTCCTTATCAGACAAAACTGGAGCTATTTCTTTCTCAGCAGGAGCAGATTCTTCCTGGGCAGACATGACTGTATCTTTTATAGCTGGAGGGGAGGCAGGATGGTCTGAGGCATCTTCATGGAACATCTCCCCCTGCCTGATTTCAGTGGATACTGAAACCAGGCCCCTTGAGGAAGATGGCTCAGCAGATTTTGAAAGGGATTTGATGGAGGCAGATAAGAGATCAATGGAGGCTGCAAGGGGAGCGATTGCCTCTTCAATCATGGTTTTGATTGAGGGGGTAATCAACTCCACAATGCGGGAGATAAGCTCAGGAGAGATCTCAATAGATGAAGGATGTGAAGTGGATGGAGCTGCAGTAGATATGGTAGTGGTGCTGGGATGAGAAATGGTGTGGACAGGTGATCGATCAGGAGATGCAGCAGGAGAGTTAATTGGGGAATTAACTGGGGAATGAACGGGAGATACAGGAGGAGTAGGAATTCTCTCTGATCCTAACAAATCAAAGCTAGGAGCAGATATCCTAGCCAGATGTGCAGGAAGAGGAGAGGCTGAAGGAGAAAGAGGAACAACCGTAGTTGTTTCTGGAGCAGCAGAGGAAGAAGGTCGTACTTCAGCTGAAGTTGATGGTACTTCAACTGAGGCAGACGACAATACAGAGGAGGAGGAAGGAAGAGCTGAGCCAGCTTCAACATGGTGAGGAGTGACTGATTCAGTCCTTGTGTCCTCAGATGTTGCTGGAGCAGGTTTCACAAACGTTCTCTTCCACTTAGAGAACAAGTTGGGATCCATCTTCTTGCTCGCATTGATTGTTGTTGCAGTTGAACTTAGCAGCTGGGGGAATTTTTCCTTAAGGAAGATTCCAATGACCCTTCCTAGGGTGACTTCCTTCTTACCAGTCTTTTTCCTGATTAAATCAAACACAACTGCTGCCCAATCTATCCTTTTTCGATTAACAATCGCACACATGAGTGCGAATTGCTGCCTTGTTATATTATCGTGGGCAGAGTGCTTACCCAGGAGCACTTTTCCTACTAACTCAGCCAGGAACTTGATCTTGAAAGGAAAATTCACTTTGAGCAGCTTCGTGGGAATGCCCTCAGCATGTCCTAGCTCAACTAGCATTCTTCCGAATTCCGGAGCATCTTGCTCATAATCCTCATCACCATTAACTAATCCAAAAACATCAGATAAAACGGCCGGAGTCAGGATTACCTCTTCTCCGCCGATGGTTCCGATCATCGATTCGTCTGTGGAAGACGACGTGAAAGCCCATTCTTTGATTTCTGGGATGTTGATCTTAATCCTTGCAGACATTAACTTCTCTAATCCCTGATCCCTGCATAGCTGTAGAACTTCTACGATTCCTGCATCGCAGCTGCCGAACGCATCGAAATCCACGCTAAATCCTGCATCAAACTTCACGACGGCTAGAACTGCTGGGGAAACCGCCATTGATTTGCTGGAGAAAGCTCGAGAAAGCTGCAGAGAACGAAGAAGACAAAATGCCCGGAAATCGCAAGCGGGAAAACAGAATGCGAAAGGGCACGCTCCGTCGACGATAAAACACAAGATCTTTTAACCTAGGTCGACTATCGGCTTTATATTAGACCGGGAATAGTCGATCTATTAAAAAGATACTTGACCCGATAGTCGAACGGCCGTTCGACGATCGGCTCAGAAGCAGAGTAGTCGAACCATCGTTCGGCTATTTCTGGCTTCACCAGCAACAAGCTGTCGTCGTTCGGAGATCGACGATGAGCTCAACCTGTTCGACGATGGTCGAACGTCGATCGACGATCTTCAAACAGATAAGCTATCATTAACCAGAGGTCGACGATAGGCTTAATCCGTTCGACGATCTTCGATCATCGTTCGACGATCTTCAAGCAGATTTCAACATAGGCAGATATAGTCACACTTAGTCTCGTCCATTAATCATGCCTAGTTGAACTAAAAAGAACAGATGCTTCTGTTCATCTAAAGGCTTGGTGAATATATCACCTCTCTGAAACTCAGTGGATATGAACTCAAGACAGATCTTGTTCTTTTCCACACAATCTCTCAGGAAATGGTGCCTAATCTCAATGTGCTTGGTTCTAGAGTGGTGCACTGGATTTTGTGCAATAGAAATGGCACTGGTACTATCACACATGATCTTGGTGTTCTTGTATGAGTAACCATAATCCACAAGCTGGTTTTGAATCCACAGGATCTGTGAACAACAACTAGCAGCTGCTATATATTCAGCCTCTGCAGTTGAAGTTGAGACAGAAGCCTGCTTCTTACAGAACCAAGAGACCAATCTCTCTCCCAGGAACTGGCAAGTTCCTGAGGTGCTCTTCCTGTCAACTCTGCAGCCAGCATAATCAGAATCAGAATATCCAATTAATTCAAACTCTGACTCAGCTGGGTACCAAAGTCCTAGATCTGGACATCCTTTCAGGTATCTCAGGATTCTCTTTAGAAGAATCAGATGAGATTCCTTGGGGTTGACCTGGAATCTAGCACAAAGGCATGTAGCAAACATTATATCTGGCCTACTTGCAGTTAGATATAATAGGGAACCAACAATGGCCCTATAATTCTTTTGATCAACTGGCTTGCCGTGATCATCAGAATCAATAACTACATTAGTAGCCATGGGTGTAGGCATTGCTGAAGCATCAGCCATCCCAAATTTTTTTACCAATTCCTTGGCATATTTGGATTGGGAGATGAAGATACCATCAGCATCTTGCTTAACTTGGAGACCAAGAAAGTAAGACAGCACACCCATGCTACTCATCTCAAACTTGGAATGCATCAAGTTGGAAAACTTTTTGCACAGTTTGGGATCAGTGGAGCCAAAAATAATATCATCTACATACACCTGAACTAACAGGATTGTGTCCTTGTGATGCTTGACGAAAAGGGTTCTATCAACTACTCCCCTAGTAAAGTTGTGCTCTAACAGGAAACTAGCTAAGGTCTCATACCAGGCCCTAGGAGCTTGCTTTAGTCCATAAAGAGCTTTCTGCAACTTAAACACATGAGAAGGCTGAGTTGAAGAAACAAACCCTGGTGGTTGTTCAACAAACACCTCTTCCTTAAGCTCACCATTTAGGAATGCACTTTTGACATCCATTTGGAACACCTTAAACTTCATGAAGGCTGCATAGGCCAAGAAGATCCTTATTGCTTCTAGCCTTGCAACAGGAGCAAAGGTTTGGTCATAGTCTATACCTTCCTCCTGTCTGTAGCCCTGAGCTACAAGCCTAGCTTTATTCCTTACTATAATTCCATTTGCATCTAACTTGTTTCTATACACCCACTTGGTGCCTATGATCAGTTGGCCTTTAGGTCTTGGAACCAAAGTCCAAACTTTACATCTCTCAAACTGATTGAGCTCCTCTTGCATTGCAATGATCCAGTGGGGATCTAGCTCTGCATCTTTAGAGGTGAGGGGCTCAACCTGTGAGAGGAAACAAGCATGCATCACATCCTGTCTTAATTGATGTCTTGTTTGCACACCAGCTGATATGTCTCCAATCACTTGAGATGTGGGATGATCTCTAAGTGTGACAATATCAGCAGGTGGGATGTGATCTTCAGCAACAGTTGGGATTAATTCCTCAGGAGGAATTTGATCTACTGTTGGTGGAACAACAACAGCTTCAACAGCTTCAGCAATGTCTTCATCACTGTCTGATTCAGTGATCTGAAGAGTTGATAGTTGAAGAATTTCTTGAGGGGCATCATGTACCTGCAAAGAACTGGAGGAAGGAGAATTTTCCTTCTCCTTGTAAAACATCTGAGACTCATCAAAAGTCACATGCACAGATTCTTCTATCTTACAGGTAGATTTGTTATAAACCCTATAAGCTTTGCTTACTTGGGAATATCCAAGCATAATTCCCATTGAAGCTTTTGCTTCAAATTTTCTAATATATTCTTTATTATTATTATGAATATAAACTATACAGCCAAAAACTCTAAAGTAATTAATTTTTGGTTTTTTTCCTTTAAGCAACTCATACGGAGTTTTACACATAAGTTTGTGTATTAAACTTCTATTCAAGACATAGTTGGCTGTACTAACAGCTTCTGCCCAATAGGATAGAGGCATGTTAGCATCTGCCAACAATGTACTAGCAGCTTCAATTAGTGTTCTATTCTTCCTTTCAACTACCCCATTTTGTTGGGGAGTTCTAGGAGCTGAGAAGCTATGTTTGATACCTTCTCTCTCACAGAATTCTTGCATGAGAAGAGAGTCAAACTCAGTACCATGATCACTTCTGATCAAGGCCACATGAGTAGAGTACTCAGTCTGCACACATAATAGAAAGTCTGTAAGGGCTTTGAAGTTATCAGACTTAGTTCTCAAAAAGAAAACCCAACTGAACCTAGAGAAGTCATCTACAATTACTAAAGTGTAATACTTCCCTCCTAAACTCTGTACATTTATTGGGCCAAAAAGGTCCAAATGTAATAAATACAGGATTCTAGGAGAATCACTTTTATTTACAGATTTAAATGAATTCTTGGTTTGCTTGCCTAGCTGACAAGCCTTGCATAGGCTCTCCTTCTTGTAGGGGCAAGAAGGTAAACCTCTAACAAGGTTGTGCTTAGATAACCTAGATATATTTTTAAGGTTTACATGACTAAGCCTTTTATGTCATAGGGAATTATTATTAAGGGTTACTTCATTAAACAGGCAGATTTCAGAATGAGATGAATTGAAATCTACTAAATAAATGTTACCTATTCTAATACCTACTAAAACAACATTATTATTTAAAGTAATATTGCAAGAGAAATTAGAAAATGAAACCTGGTAGCCAGCATCACATAGCTGGCTGACTGAAATCAGATTATGCTTCAATCCATTGACATAAGCAACTCTCTTGAAAGTAACTGCTCCAATTGTGATCTTGTCATAGCCTTCTGTCTGACTACAGCTAGAGTCTCCAAAGATAACCTTTGGGCCAAGCTTAGCTTTGAACTTTGACAGTAGATCTTTATTTCCTGTCATATGCTTAGAACATCCACTATCCAAATACCACTTATTTTGAGTGATTGGATAGGCCTTCACCTGCAAGACAATTATTTAGACAGAGTGGACCCAGGTAACCTTGGGTCCCTTGTTTTTCACATAAGAAAAACTGGAAATATATGAGAATGTAGGCTGAGGGTGATAACCTAGTGGGTGAGATCTCCTAGGAGGGATTCTCCATGCAGATGATGGGTCAACAAACCTAGGGTTTCTATTCTCATTTAGGTTTCTATGGAATTGATTATGATTTTGAAAATCATATTGAAATCGTCGATCGACGTTCGACGATGGGCGCTCAGATCGTCGAGCTTCGTTCGACCATGGAGCTTCCGATCGTCGAGCGGCGTTCGACGCTCTTTGCATTTCTTTGAAAAATTTCTTTCTCTTTTCTCTCTTAGCTTTATTTAAGGTTCTATTTACCAGATTTACTTGCTCAGTGTTCTTCTTTCCACTAGCTGAAATGAAGTTCACTGGAGTTGAAAGATTATTTTTAAGAAGGACTGGGGGTTCACTGGGAGAAGCTCCTAAGCCTAGTTTATCATTACCTGACCTAGTGTTAGTCATGCTGGTAATTTCTAACAGCTTAAGGCTTCTACCATTAAGGGATTCTTCTAATCTCTTAGACTTAGCTAACTCTATTTTAAGAAATTTAACTTCTTCACTACAAGTAGTGAGTTCTTCTTTTAACCTAACATTTTCAGAGGCTATTGATTCTGAGTCAGCTAACCTATTTCTAAGTTCTTTTATTTCCTTTTCTGAGCTAATTAAATCTAAACATAAAGATTTAAATTCTAATTTAAATTCTTCTGAAGTAAAATCATAAGAAGAAAGTACCTCATCTTCAGTAGGCATCTCTTCATCAGAATCAGAGCTCTCTGCAGCAGAGTGATTGCTGCAGGCATCTATTTCCATTAGGCAAACTTCTTTTGCCTTCTTCTCTTCCTCATCTTCACTGGAGCTTGATGAGGAGGATTCTTCATCAGAATCACTCCAGGTTTCAGCAATGAAACCTCTCTCCTTCTTCTTGTTTTTGTAGGAGGATGGCTTGGAGTGCTTCCTGTGTTGTTCCTTTTCTTTTCTCTTTTCTTTGTTCTTCTCCTCTGGACATTCTGGCAAAATATGTTCAGGCTTCCTGCAACCATAACAAATAATTTCTTTAGCAGGAGAGCGATCATACCTTGGTTTGTCTTCATAGCGTGAAGACTTCTTTCTGAACTCCTTTCTTCCCATCTTGAGAAACCTTTTGGCAAACAATGCCATAAGTTCCTCATTAGATTGGTTGCCTTCAGAAACATCTGTAGCCTTAAGAGCTAGAGATTGCTCTTTTCTTGTTGGAGTGGGGGTCTTGGCTTCAGCTTCTGCTTCTCTGGACTTCAGCACTTGCTCAAAAGACTTGAGCTTGCCGAGGAGAGCTTTAGTTGAGATCTCATTAGTACTTCTGGCTTCCTTGATGGGCCAGATTCTTAGATCCCATGTGCTAGGGAAGCACATAAGAATCTTATCATTGACCTCTGTCAATGATATGTCCTTGTCTAGGGTCCTCAGCTCATTGATGATTGAGCTGAGCCTGGTGTACATAGCTTCAACTGATTCAGCATCAGTTTTCTTGAAGTTCTCATACTGTGAGATCAGGTTGGACCTTCTGTCCTTCCTTTCATCAGCTGAACCAGCTACAATCTGGTTCAGTGTGTCCCACATGGACTTTTGCTGAGGAGCAGTCAGCCACCTTCTGGAACACCTCATCAGACATTGTCTGAGCCAGTATGTTCATTGCCTTGGCATCTGCAATTTTGGCCTTCTTGTATTCATCATTGTAATCTGGAGGAGGCACTGCACTCAGATCAGATGATGAGGCAGTGGCAGCAACAGGTGCTCTTGGGGGACCTGACAAAATAGAAGCAAAGATGCTTTCATCAATAGAGTTCATATATAATTTAATCCTTGCCTTCCAGATGCCAAACTTTGCTAAGTTGCATGCTGGAGGTCTGGTGCTAGAATAATCCTTAGACTGGGCCATGATAGTGAATATCTATAAGCTCTTGGTATCTATCAGGATCTTGTGACTTAGGTGTTAGCCTATACAGTCAGCCAACCTCCCTCTGATACCAATTGAAAGTGAAGGGATAGATACAACTCTAGAGGGGGGGGGGGTGAATAGAGTTATCAAATTTTGCACAGACAAAACTTAATAGTCTACCCAACTCCCTTGGAGTGAAGTGCGGAATGAAAAGATTATAGATATTGATTTAACCTTAAAGCCTAACACAAGTGATGTGTACAAACACAAGCTAACTGTAATTACAGTTAAGCTTGGAAAACCTAATCAGCAACTAGCAACCTAGTTATATCTAATCACAGCCACAATACAGGAATTAAACAATGGAATCCAGACGACACAAGGAAATTTATAGTTGTTCCCCAAACAACTTGGGTACGTCCACTCTTCTACCCACACGGTAGGAATCCACTCAGGTTTTTGATCAGGTGCCCTGCCACCAACAGGATCTGCTTCAGGTAGATCCAGAAACCCTTTAGACTTTTGATCAGGTGTCTAAAAACCAAGCACAGGTTTTTGATCAGGTGCCCTGCCACCAAGGGATACTTTTGAAGGGAGTAATAACCCTGTACAGGAGGGGGAAGAAGGTTAAGATGTCTTCTCTATTTTACAAAGATTAGAGAAGCACAAAAACTTGCACTGAGCTAGAATGCTCTAAAGAATCAAGGCTCCCCCTGGCTCAAAGATGTCCAGGTGAAGTCTTGCTTCAGTGCAGAAAACTCTTCAGAAAGTTCTGAAGGAAAAGCTACAGGAAGAAAGTAAATAGTAATAAAATCAAAGATCTTCGAGCAGCTATCTTCTTCTTCTTCTTCTTCAAAGGAACTCTGAGTTTGAACTTCCTGAAAGCAGGAGAACTCAGGTGAAGAAGAGATGAAGATCTTAACACTTCTCAGTTAGATGGAAATTGCTGAGAGCAGAAAGCTTTTTCTTGATGAAGGCTTGAGAGCTTGAATGAACAACTGGTTAGCTATTAGCTAGCTTGAATCCTTCTTCAAAGGGTCCTTTTTATAATCATCAGCAAGCAACGACTCTCTTCCATTTGAATTATTTGTCTTCTTCTGAGCCTTGAGACCTGGGCTGTAAATATCAAGAAGACAGAAACATCTCTGCAGCAAAACATTCTATAAAAGGAATAAACCTCTTTCTAAGAAGCTGCAGGCTTAAATCAAATAACAGAAGGACTAAATAAAGTCACATCAGAAATAATCTCTTTATAGCAAAAAAAAAGACTTTTCAGTCTAACGGCTATAAAGGGCTGACAATAGATAAAGTAGTTTATAATGACAGCTAATAAGACAAACAACTTTATCTTAAAAAGATTTGACTCAGGCAAAAGAGATGGAGCAAATATTGCCTGGTTATTTTATCATACAGCTTAAAATAATGTGCTAGAAAATGTATTAATTAATTAAATATAATAAATAAATACAAAATACAAAGGCAGACAGAAAGCGTCGAACGACCCTCGAAGATCGTCGAACGACGCACGGAGATCGTCGAACTATCGGGCAGATAGTCGAACGATCCAGATAGTCGACCTATCGAAGAAGATAGTCGAACTACCCGGGCAGATAGTCGAACTATCAGAGCAGATAGTCAAACTATCAGATAGTCGATCTATCTTGGACAGATAGTCGAACTATCAAGCGCACAGAGATAGTCGACCTATCAAGCAGATAGTCGACCTACCTCAAAAAACAGATAGTCGAACTATCAACCGATAGTCGAACTATCAAAACAAACCAGATAGTCGAACTATTTGCAGATAGTCGAACTATCAGATAGTCGAACTATCAGGACAGATAGTCGAACTATCAAAGACAACAGATAGTCGAACTATCAACAGATAGTCGAACTATCAAGACGAAACAGATAGTCGACCTATCAACAGATAGTCGAACTATCAAAGCGGAACAGATAGTCGACCTATCAACAGATAGTCGAACTATCAGATAGTCGATCTATCAGAACAGATAGTCGAACTACCTCGCCAAGCAGATAGTCGAACTATCAACAGATAGTCGAACTATCAACGCAAAATAGATAGTTGAACTATCAACAGATAGTCGAACTATCAACGCAGACAAAGCGTCAACCAACTGATAGACGATCGTTGATCAGCCGATAGACGATAGTCGAGCGGCGTTCGACTATAGTCGAACGAAAAAACTACTTAACCAAATTCTCAATCTGGAAAAGTGAGGACTCTACAGCTAGACTTCTAACCATTGACCATAAGTATTTCTTGGGTCAAGGGGCACAAAGGAGAGGACTAAACTCAAATCAAAACTAGGGTACCAACACATTCCCTGGAGGTGAAGCGACCGTCTCTATCTGAAACAATAGACCTGGGTACTCCATGATACTGGATGAACTGCTCCACAAACAACCTCACTAATACAGCGACTGGGGCATCCTTTCTGACCGGAATGAACCAAGCTACTTTGGTCAACCTGTCTACAATAACCCAGATGGAATCGTGCCCAGAATGGGAGCGAGGGAGTCCGTTTACAAAATCCATGGAAATATCCTCGAACTTCCATTCTGGGACTGGCAGTGGCTGTAATACACCGCCTGGGCTCTTGCACTCGGCCTTCACTCGCTGGCAAGTCTCGCAGTGTGTCACAAGGTATATGATCTCCCTCTTCATTCCTGGACAGTACATGGTCCGTCGTAAGTCAGCCCACATCTTGGTGATGCCGGGATGCACTGAATATCTGGAGTAGTGTGCCTCTCTGAGAATGTCATCATGGATCCCACCTCCTGCTGGAATGTACACCCGACCACGAAATCTAAGAAGATCGTCCTCCAGCGTGTAGTCCTCATACTTTCCTCCTTCCAAAGTGCCAAAAATAGGCTCCAAATCAGCATCCAATCTCTGATGTGTAAGAATGCGCTTCTGAATATCATCATCGCTGACCAAAGAGTTCAGGTACTCTTGATAGATCACTAGCTCGGCCTCCGAAACCATGGTAATGTGCATATCCTCCATCGTGCGTAGCAGCTCCATAGACATCACCCGGGGCTCCGATCCAGAAGTGCCGGCTCTCCTGCTCAAAGCATCTGCTACAGTATTCGCCTTCCCCGGGTGATAGTGTATCTTATAGTCGTAATCGCAGAGGAACTCAAGCCACCTCCTCTGTCGCAGGTTCAGAATCTTCTGCGTGTCGATGTACTTGAGATTCTTATGGTCAGAGTATATATCACAATGAATCCCGTAGAGGTAATGTCTCCATGTCTTGAGGGCAAAGACTACGGCCCCGAGCTCGAGATCATGTACTGGATAGTTATGCTCATGCTTCTTCAGCTGTCGCGAAGCATAAGCGATAACATGTCCATGCTGCATCAAGACTGCACCCATCCCCTGATAGGAGGCATCTGTATATATCTGGAATCCTTCGCTCCCAGAGGGAAGTGCAAGGATGGGGGATGAAGTGAGCCGGTCCTTGAGCTCTTGAAATGCTGACTCACACTGCTCTGTCCAGTCAAATGCGGCATCCTTTTTCGTCAAGGACGTGAGGGGGAGGGCTATCCTCGAGAACCCCTCCACGAACTTGCGATAATAACCTGCTAGGCAAAAGAAGCTACGGATGTCTGACGCTGTCTTTGGCCGTGGCCAATCCCGCACTGCCTCTATCTTAGCCGGATCCACTGCTAATCCAGCTCCACTGATCGTGTGTCCTAGGAAAGCCACTTCCTGAAGCCAGAACTGGCACTTAGAGAACTTCGCATACATCTGGAATTCTCTTAACTTCTGCAATACCAGCGCTAGGTGCTCTGCATGCTCCTCTCGAGACCGTGAGTAAATCAAAATATCATCAATAAAAACTATGACAAACCGATCTAGATAAGGCTCGAATACACGATTCATGAGCGTCATGAACGCCGAGGGGGCATTCGTGAGCCCAAATGGCATCACCGTGAATTCATATAGCCCGTAGCGTGAGCTGAAAGCCGTCTTCGGTATATCTTCTTCTTTGATGCGGAGCTGATAATAACCCGAGCGCAAATCCAATTTTGAAAACCAGCAATCTCCTTGAAGCTGATCGAAGAGCTCATCTATCCGTGGCAGTGGATATGTATTCCGAACCGTCAACCGGTTCAGTTCTCTGTAATCTATACATAGTCTCAGCGAACCGTCCTTCTTCTTCACAAATAGAACGGGTGCTCCCCAAGGCGAAGAACTCGGTCGTACAAAACCCGATTCCACCAGTTCCTGTAACTGTGTCCTGAACTCTGCCAATTCTCTAGGTGCCATCCTGTAGGGAGCCCGAGACACTGGTCTCGCCCCTGGCACCAACTGAATCCGGAAGTCCAAGTACCGAGAGGGTGGTAGTCCAGGTAGCTTCTCCAGAAAGACATCAGCATAATCTCGTGCCACTTGAACATCGGCTATGGAACTCTCTACCACAGCCATCTCGAAGCAAATGAGGTATACCTCTTCTCCCTGTTCATAGGCCTTAACGACCTGTACTGAGGATAAAGAAAGGTGGGGAATAGGACGGATACCTTCAATGGTGACGTAGGAATCTCCATGTCTGAGTGTGATCCTCTTCGAGGGGCAATCTATCTGCGCGTAGTTCCAATGAAGCCAGTTCATGCCTAGGATCAGATCGAAATCCGGTAGACTCAGAACTGTTGCCGGAGCTTCGAACGCTTTGCCTCCTATCTCGACATCCATATTGCAGCAGTCTGTGGTTCGATGTTCCGTACCATCTGGAAGTCGCACTCTCTTTTCCAGACCGGGAAGCCTCTCTACTCCTTCTAGTCCTTCGATAAAAGTGTTCGACACGAAGGAGTGTGATGCACCCGTATCGAAGAGAGTATGAGCGGGCTTGCCGCTAATCATCACTATGCCTGGGTTCGTTTGAGTTCAAAGAATAGTATTACTCTTAAGGTTTAAGGTACTCTTAAAATTAAAAAACAATTTATAACTCTTACAAAAATTTAATGTACCTGTAATCACCTCCTCTGGGTTTCTCTGCTCCGTGAGGTCCAGCGCGTACATCTGCTCCCGGTCTCGGCCTCGGCCATGATGTCCTCGGCCTCGGCCTCGGCCTCGTCCTCGTCCTCGGCCCTGGTGAACTGGAGGAACCACTGGAGGTAGAGGAGGAGGAAGAGGGTGGACCTGAAGCGGGCACTGCGTCCTGATGTGCCCAGGTTGGCCGCAACCATAGCAGGTGATCTGCCTCTGACCTCGATCATCCTGTCTCATTGGCCCGGGAGTCTGTATAGGTGGGGGAGCCAATGGTGGAGGAGGCCCCTGATCCTGCCTGTAGTTGGGACGACGACGTCCCCCACCTCTCCTGTATCCAATAGTCTTGCCTCTCTGAGATGATCTGCTGCTTTCCCCAAATGACTGCCCATCCAGCGATCTCTTCCCTCTGCCTTGCACCATCAGCTGGTCAGCCTCCAGTTTCTTTGCCATCTCGATGATCTGTGCCATGGTACCGTGAGCAATGAACAGCAAGGGCTGCCTCAAAGAGTCGCGGAGTCCGTGATAGAATCTCTTCGCATACTTCCGGTCGTCCCAGTCATGGAAGCCTGCAAACCTAGCCATGTGGGAGAACTCTCTCTGGTACTCAATCACTGATCGGCTCCCCTGCTGGAGGTTCAGAAACCTCGCCTCCAAAGCATCTCGGTCTGTGGAGGATACAAAGTGCTCCAAGAATACGTCACTGAATTCCTCCCAAGATATGTCCATCAGCTCCCTGTCGGCGAAAATAGAGTCTCGCACCGACTTCCACCACCTCTTTGCATGAGCATCTAGTGCCGAGGTGGCAAGAGGAACTGCCTGTCTGACTGGGCAGCTAATTCCAGCCAGTAACTCCTGAATGGTCTCCAACCACTCCTCTGTCTTCACAGCATCTTCTGTCCCGCGATACAATGGCGGAGACAGACTTTTAAACGCACTCAGCCAGTTCGACCCTGGGTTGGGTAGCTGTACCGGGGCTTGCTGGGCTCTGAATGCGTCCAGGATCGCCGTCAGCGTTTGCCCCATCTCTGTCTGCATGAACGGAATGTCTGCCGGAGGGGGAGGAACCGCATCCTGTGGAGGCTGCATAAAGGTAAGGTAATGTCAAAATTGGCCTAACTCATTGTTTAATGGACTGTTTTATGTGGCTTTTACACATGGGCACACCATTGCTTCCGCTGCATAGTTTGTCCGCAAACTAATGCTCGAGCGGGGTGTTCCAGTGTTATGGACTTTATTCTCATATGATCATGTGTTCAAGTGATACCAGTTTGTAAGATCCTGTCTCCTCATCCCGAGGCTAACCCGGATCTTATGCCTAGAACCACCGCCTTACGGTAACACTAACACACGGGTTAGTCGTCACCGCAAGACGCCGATTCTGCCGGCTAGTACGATCATAACCTGTCGGCCAATATGAGAATAAATGCATAATAACAGAGTAAAAGCAGAAGAAGTAGTAGAAGGTGCTGGTATCTGCTCCTCAAGTCCTGCCTCCCCGACGTGCTGGTCCACCTCCTCGAGCACCTAAAATAGTAAGGTCACCGACCATTAGTCAAAAATACTAAGTCGTATCCTCAACACCTCCTCCTGCAACTCCTAGGCACCGTGCGGGAGGACGAAGTGGAGGACAAGCAAGGGGTGACAAAGGCGGAGCAGGTGACAGGAAACTAAGCAGAATATGTAATCAAGTAAATAATGAAAGGTAACCTTCACTTATGCGGGTACGCATAAGCAAGGGGTCTTCTGCAGGGCTCCCATTGTATAAAATGTCCCATACCATTTTATATAATGGGGTGTCAGGTGTCACAAGCAAATATATATATAAAAGGAAAGTAACCTCAACCTATAAACTTGCCCACTCAAGCTTATAGGCTAAGGGATCGTATAGCAGGTCCTAATGTATAAGCGTCCCATACCACTTATACATTAGGTGTCATAGGTTGTTATGAAGGTTAATGATATGCATCTATATGGTGGGAATGTTATGAACATGCAATGCAACACACACACACGACTCCGTGATCACAGACCTTTAGTTCCCACTTTTCGAGAGCTAGCATCACTCTCAGGTACTACCGTTGTGGCTACGGCAGCAGCGGAGCGGGTGTCTCCGCCTTCTAGGCGGGTATACACACTACCAGGCCTAGACCTTTCTTGTACGCCTCTGTATACCGCCAGTGCACTCTAGAGTCTCTGCGTACCACTTTGCTGACGACCCGTCAGTCTTGTTGGGCCGGGTGCGCGTTATTAGGAAAAGTCCTCCAGACTCCAGTATAAACATCCTACTGGTCCTTCTAACCCTCGCACCCGCCTGGTCCACCGTACTGCCGTCGGTGTGACGACTGGCCAGTACCGCATGGCCCGCCACTAGTATATGCACATGCAAGTATAGTATATTGAGCCTCCAGCTCGAAGGACTAACCAGTCCCAACTCTCTCCAACCCGTCACGGGTGAGTATGTGCTACAGAACCTCCAACCCTGCCCGGGTGAGTGTATATAAGCCAATCTCTTTCCTCCAACTCTGCACAGGTGAGCAAGTAGTCAAAAGACTCCAAGTCCCTCCAACACGGCACGAGTGAGCACATGTCCAGTTCACTTAACCTATTAGACTACTCTTGCCTACAGATTATCATACTTAGAGTCTTAAGGTTAATCCCAGGACTGCCCAAGGTATTCCCGGTGAAGGGCTCTCAGGGGCACTAGGAGCTATGATGGGCTAAATCCCAAAGCTCCCTTTCTCAAGGATATTTACTTTAGTTGATGTCTACCCAGAATCCCTTTTTCTCTCTCCTGTTACATAGAGTGACCTAGTGACTTAAGGTATGGGTTAAGGAGTGACGGTCTTCCGTCAACTCTTCCTAGGCAAGTCTAATATTGCACTGTTACTCTCGTCTCTAGAATGCATCTGCCGCCCAGGGTTATACTTCCGATCTTATACTCTAACTCAGTTGTTAATCCATCCCATGGCGGCCTATAGTACAGTCTACTTTTACTATGCGCACCCCATGACCTTGTACCACCCCGAAATCAAACTTTCAAATCTTTGGACCAATAGACCCCAAGTATTTATCCTAGGGTGGTATGACCATCTAAAATGTGTATGGTAACTTTTATAATTTTCTCTATTATTTTTATATTTATTTTATTTTCTCCAAACATTCCCCAAGGTCGTTTAACACATGAAGTATGTTGTTGCATAGTCCTAATGATGCAAAGTAATTATCTTGTCATTATCATGATGAATCATCATTATTTTCCAAAATTCATAATTTCTCTCCAATTTTATGTATTTAAATATTACTTTTCATAAGCCATCATAATTACTACTTTTCAAATGAAGTATAGAGAATTTAATCACAAAAATTCCAATAAATTTACAGGGAATCTAATTCATCAAAATAATGCTACTGACCAAGTTTCATCAACTTTAACAAAGTTATAAACTTGCAAATCATTATATTGGATAATTACTAAAATGCCATTATGATGATTTAAAATTTATAGGTACAATCAAAAATTCTGAAATAAATAATTCAGTGGTCTCATACCTATATATACCTCTAGAAATTTTCCCAAATTTTTCTGACCCATATTTGTATTAATTTATTAAATAAAAAGGATAGGGGTAAAATGGTCATTTCATGTTATGTTACCTCAAAAGACTTCAAACAGAGAAAATAAAAATACCCCTAATCAATTATGATCAACTATACAACAGGGACAATTTTAAAGATTTTTACCTAACTATTTCCAAATTTTCATTTTAATTTACCATTAAGGGTACAATTTCCAAAAATCCAAATAGTGGGATTTTTGATCCCAAAAATCCCACAAAATTTTTGAGGGATTACATTGGACCTAAATGCCCTCTAGAATTAATTTCATGGTCTGCAAAAGCTCCAGAATGAATAAATTCACATTATAGTAAGACTTGCTATTGGCACACCAAGGTTAATACTAGCCTACATTTGCAAGTGGGTTAACCCATCATGCAGAAATCCAAATGGGCTGAAATTTTTGTCAGACCCTAACAATGTCCCACAGGACTTGCCACCAAAATTTGGGGCCATTTGGAGACCTAGAACTCCATTTATTTCTTTTATTTAATTTATGACATTTTGCAAAAAACTATAGGAAAATGTTTTCCAAAATTTCCAAATTTTTGGCAAGGGCTAGACATGTCCTAAATATGCACATGACCAAAATTTCAGGTCATGAGGACACTTGGTTTGGCATGGGAATCATTTTTAATTTCTGCCCTAGCCTAGGACCAATCCTAGGAAAAATGACCTACAGGGCAGTACACTGGGTCAAAACTTAAAATTTTTGTGGCATTTGAAAGTTAAAACCTAGGGCTACAATATTTATATTGGGCAAAAGTTCATCAGGTGGCTGTAAGAGCCTTAATTTCATCATGCAAGGTGACTGTTAAAACGTTACAGAAATACTCACTATTCATACATTTAATTATAAACGAATTAATAATAATAACTAAAAAAAGATTTAATCAAGCCTGCACGAATTTTAAAGGGAATCGGACGGTGGCTGGAGCTTCTTCTCCATGCAAGCCTGCATGGCCAACCCGACGCAGGGTGGTTTTGCGGGGCGGTTCCCGGCCATCGCCGGCGGCGGGACCTCCGGCCAAGTCCTTCCCCGGCCTCACGGTGGTCGGGGCTTGAGCTGGCCGGCGGCTGGGCGGCGGAGAGCGGCGGACGGCGGCGGCGCAACCGAGCCGAAAGCTCCAAAACGCCATTTTTTTTTCAGAAAAACTGAGCTTTTGATTCCTAATGTCGAGCTCGTTTGAGCTCGACCTCTAGCCTAGTGGATCTAGGATACTAGTACGTTTGGAGGAGAAGGGATACGGACCATCGGCGGCGGTTGTGGTTGAGGGTGGCGGCGGTTTCCCATGGCATGAAGATTCCGGCGAGCTCCTCCTCGGTTAGCCATGGCTGCAGCTGGTTCTCTCTTTCTCTCTCTCTCTCTGGGGTAGGGATGAAGTGGAAATGAGGGAATGGCTCGGTTTGGGCTGAGATAAGAGTGGGGGGGGGGGCGACCTCACCAAGGTACGGGCGATTTCACCAAGGTGGGGCTTGGGTTGGTTGGGTTGAGCCGGCTGGGTGTTTGGGAGGGGGGCCCCACTGCTCCAGCTGGGTTAAATAACCCCTAATGGGTCGGGTTCCAGGGTAGGAACTGAGTTGGGTGAGTGGAGAGAAGGGGGTTGGCTCACATAAATGAAATAGGCTAGAGAGGGCTCGGTTTTGGGCTTGGGCTTGACCCAAGGCTGCATGGTGGGTCCCCACACCTTCTAATACACCTATATGGTCAGCCAACCCATTATGAGTTGGTGGGATGAGCCCAAGTGGCCCAAACTAATTCCTTAACACTTTCTCTCTCCTATTCCTCATCTTTTCTCTCTCCTAGGTAATTCCCAAAGTTACTATTGCATGCCCTTATTTTTCTCTTCCATAGGGGGTATAGGGTCACTTTAGACCTACCTAGTGATTTTGGGTTGGTTTGGGTGGATCCAACCCAGAGAATTGGGCTAGGGCACCGTTTTCACTAATTAGGTCAAAATGTTGACTTGACTCAACATAGGTCAACTAGTTGACCCCATGGCCTACCTTAGGGTCCACTTAGATTGTATTTAGGGTTAGGGCATCGTGGTGGGGTCATGGTGTGGCTAGGGTTCCTGTTTAGGTTAGTTTGACCTAGTTTGACTTTGGTCCCATGGTGGGCCCCACATGGCTACAACCCACTACCTAGGGTCAAACCTAGCTTATTACCCTAACACCCACCCCATGCCTAACCCAATCTAAGCTAAGGGGTCTATAAGTAACATTGGGATGTTACACGGATCGGGGCCCTAGCTTACAGGCTGGAGTTGCCACCAGAGCTGGCAGCTCTACACGACGTATTCCACGTTTCTTCGCTTAGGAGGGCTCTACTGCCCCCGAAGCAGCAGATTTTTACCACAGATGGACCGGTAGCTCTTTACCGGTCAGTTCACTTGGAGCCGATCGGGATCGATGACACGGCAGTGCGGGTCTTGCAACGGAAGAAGATTCCATTAGTCAAGGTTCTATGGAACAATCATGGGCAGGAGGAGCATACATGGGAGCCAAAGGACTTGAGGCAGCAAAAATACCCGGAACTTTTCGGTCAGGTATACCTCACAACCCCTCTGGACAATCAGTTTGTGTTCCTATTTTAAACCAATAGGACTGAAATTTCAAGGATATGGGATAATCTTTTGTTTATTGGGGTATATACCTAGTCAATTGGACGAATTGGTCTTAGAATCAAAAATGCACACAACAAACCTAACGTAGAGATGTAAATCTTTCAACTCTCATGGGATGTTACAAGCCTTTCTCCCGATAGGAGTCCCGTAGGCTTAACCTTGATTTCAGGGACGAAATCTTTGTTTTGTTTATTTGGATTTATAACATCCAATTTCCAATTAGACCCTTGGGAGTGGTTTTGTCTTAACAGAAACTTAGGAAGCCTAGGAATTGAAGTTTGTTGACCAAGATTTTGAGTCAAGGGGTGTCACGCCCGTGACCGACCCGTCACGCCCGTGACATAGGGCGTGACCCCCTTCGACGATCGTCGACCTCAGGAAGACGATCGTCGAGCTCAGAGATTTCAACATAGGTCAGACACGCCCGTGACCGATCCGTCATGCCCGTGACCTTGGAATGGCGTTAAGTGAGCTAAGCTCACTCAACGCTGTGGTCTGGATGGCGTTGAGTGAGCTTAGCTCACTCAAAGCCATAAGAGGGATGACGTTGAGTGCATTGAGTGCACTCAATGCCATAAGTTGAATGGCGTTGAGTGCACTGACTACACTCAATGCCATATGGTGTCACTAGGTTGGCGAAGAGTGAGCTGAGCTCACTCAATGCCGTAGACTGGATGGCGTTGAGTGAGCTTAGCTCACTCAATGCCGTAATCTGTTAGGCAGGATGGCGTTGAGTGTGGTGAGTGCACTCAACGCCATAAGTTGAACGGCATTGAGTGCAATGACCGCACTCAACGCCAATTGGTGCTGTGTGGATGGCGTTGAGTGAGCAGAGCTCACTCAATGCCATAACCTGGACGGCGTTGAGTGAGCTAAGCTCACTCAAATCCATAATATGGATGGCGTTGAGTGAGCTAAGCTCACTCAACGCCATAACCTGGATGGCGTTGAGTGAGCTAAGCTCACTCAAAGCCATAATCTGGACGGCGTTGAGTGAGCTAAGCTCACTCAACGCCATAACCTGGATGGCGTTGAGTGAGCTAAGCTCACTCAAATCCATAATCCGGATGGCGTTGAGTGAGCTGAGCTCACTCAATGCCAAAATTTGGGTGGTCATTCTGATGGCGTTGAGTGAGCAGAGCTCACTCAACGCGGTATCTGGGATGGCATTGAGTGAGTAGAGCTCACTCAACACCGTAGCTTGGATGGCGTTGACTGAGCTGAGCTCACTCAACGCCGTAGCTTGGATGGCGTTGAGTGAGCTGAGCTCACTCAACGTCATTGTACTTAGAATTTTTCTGGCATCTTTTTTTGGCTGGGTGCTGGTTCAGCTGAACCAGTCCAGTCTAGGAAGTGGGCCAGAATACATTATTGGGCCATTTTCTCTTATTAAGACTTAGTTAAGTCTTATTTTATGAAGTTTGACCGGCTGTGCCACGTGGCAGCCGACTCCTCTCCTCCAGCCATGGCCGAGCCCCAGCCTTCATGGCCGTCAATGGCATTTGATGCCATGGCCTTCCCTCTTCCCCTTGAAACGGCTGGATTCAACTCCTCTCAGGGAGAGGAGGAGTTTCCAGCCCTCCTCCAGCTGTTACAAAGCCGTTTCAGCTCCCCTCCACCATGGTCGAGCTTGCTCTTGAAGAGGTAATAATGGCTGGATAGCCTATAACCGCCCACTCCCCATTTCTTTCCTTTAAAAAGGCCGCTTAGGCTCAGAGATGAAGTTTCCCACCCTGACCCGATGGATTGAAGCTTGTGCTGCGCTGTAGAAGGACTCCGGCGACGCCACCACCGCGCAAATAACATCCCGACGATCGGCTCGACTCCAAACCTCGAATAAGGTCCTCCTCTACCTCTTCTTCTATGGATAGATCTTATAAATCATTAGGAGAGGTATCGGTATCAAAAGAGCTGGATCGGGTGAGCGTTTCCATGGTTTTTCCGAAATTTCATGGTGGCGGGTTCGCCGAAAACCGCCTCTCCGGCGGCCGTGCCGCCGCCCGACGGTAGCCCTCACCTCAACAGAGGAGGTGGTGGTGGTTGCCGGCCAGGGAGATGGCTGGGTGGCCGAGAAATAGCTTTAGAAAAGCTACAGGTTTAGAGCATTTTAGGTTGCTCGTTCGGGCTTTTTGAGAAGATGAACATTAACCTATAATACTAAATTATTATATTTATATATAAATGTAGTGATTTATCAAGCTCTCTTTTATGCTATTTAATGAGGTACTTAGAGGCTTTTTATGTAGAAGTGACCAACATAAAATCTGTAGCCCTATGGGTCTACTACATTTCAAAAATGATTTGGGTCAATTTGGTCAACTGGTTTGACCAGGGAACCTCTTTTGGTGGGATCTAGACCTAGAGCTAGGCAGAGACAAAAAGGTGTGCCCGCCTTTCATCCTTTGCCCAAATGTTATGAAATTTAGGCAGGGAGTCTATCCTAACTATACCTAAGGCATATCCAAAAATGAGAATTTTTGGTGAATATTTTTCTATAGTTTTTGTAAATATTTAATAATTCATGTATAATTTTATTAGCTGTCTAAACACCTCAAAATCCCCCCAAATTTGGGTAGGAGGTCTTAGGGGGAATGTTAGAACTCTGGTAAAAATTCCACCTCTTTTGAAAGTGTTTTGAGTTAGTTTTAACTCGACCCTAGGTTGGCCCTTATAGGGTTAATTAGGTCAATTCATTCCTTTTGGGATATGAGTGGTCAAACAACCTCAACAGAAGCTGATATTTTGTCCACTGGCTTTTTGGGGCATTACACACCCTCCAATATAATTTGGGGTGGTTTGGGATAGGGTAGCCCTAGAACCCTAGGGTAAGTCCCTTATTGGGGATTTTTAGGGTTGTGAAGGTCATGGGGTCAAATGACCTTGGACTGACTTGAAATTTGGTGGAGAGTGCCATGGGGCAATTATAGTTCACTGGACAAAATTTTAGGGGCTTTGGAGATAGTTAGGCCACCTAAAATCCTAACCCTAGTTTAGGTCACAAACCTTAATTTGAACTATTATGCTATCAAATGAATTTAAAATCAAGTAAAATTTGGGTAAGGTGATTTTTTGGTCCAAGTGGACATAATATAATTTTGTTGAGATTTTTGGGTTAATTTATACAGTACTTCATTTACAACTCTAATTGTGCCCTAGATATTTATCTTGATGATTTTGGAATTTATATGCACTGGAATGTAATGAAATCTTGGATTAGGGCATCTTATAGCATGTTATACCTTATGTATTTTTCTTGATAGTTTTATTTGATTATTTGTGGTACTTTATTCTTTAACATACTAATTGTGATATGTAGTCAAAAATACAAATAATGCCCAATTACTATTTATAAAATTATGAAATTTGGTCAGTGGGTGTTTCAAACAATGATAGTCATCCTGTAAATTTCTCTGGATTTTTAAATGATAAAAATAGTACCTCCTTCTCTAAGCTAGGAAAATTAGTGTTTTACATTAAAATAAATTCAGAGCCCAAATATTAGATAAAAATTATCGGACTTAGTTTCTGATGGTTTTGGGTCACCATAAAGGTCTTATATTTTTATTGTGATTTTTTGATATATATTTACAGTACTTGTTTTATAATATAGTAAAAATGGCCTAAAATGGTAAATTAGAAAATGTAGGCCTAAACACCTCTAAAATTTCTCAAAATTTGAAATTACTTCTTAAATGCCTTATAGGATTTTTAATGATTTTATGGTGATTTATTGTTGGCTCATTAGTTCACTTCATGTTCATACTAAGGCATGGGAGGCTGAGAATAAATAAATTAAATGCCAAATGAAATAGGAAAATTATTATTTTCTGGATTTAGACTAATTATGTCATGGTAGACCTCCAGTAAATATTATAGGAGATTCAGAACACAATTTGGAGTACCACCCTTTGCATACCTCATAAAGCTTAGGATGCTCTGCGTTTAGTAAAACTGCAGAAGCTTAACTAGAGTGGGTAATGAACCTGGGAGATGGAATTTTGGTAGTTTGCTGGCTTGGATAGGGTGGTTTAAATCAAGTTCATTATTGGAAGTCAGGACGGGTAGGGTGTGAGACTGACTAGTGTTAAGTGGTGTTCGGGTTCGACGGAAGGTCGTCCTCCCCGAGAAGAGGAAGAGTCAAAGTCACCCTAGGATTAGCCCACTGTAATATGAGAAGGGAATGGGTTAAGGGAACACACCAATTACAATAAGTGCCTTGGAAAGGGAGCTTTGGGATTCACCCCATCATAACTCCTAGTACCGCTGCGAGCCCTTCACCGGGTAAACTTCGGGAAGTCCAAGGTTAACCTTAAATCTTAGGAATAAAATGATCAAGAGTAACCCTAATAATAGTTGCACCTCATACCTACACTTGTACACTTAGGAAGAAGAATTGGCATGAAATGGGTAGAGTAGGTCCGTAGTCTCAGGGCCTACTAGTAATGTCAATGGTTTGGTTTGTAATTTGGAAGTCCATGGAGCGGGATGCTCGGGGACTTGGTATATGCTTGGTAGCCTAGAGAGCTGGAGGCTCGGTAACATGAGAACTTGTATAAATATAACTGTCATGATTGCATGTGCATAAAAGTGGTGGGTCATCGGTACTGGACGATCGATCATACCGACATCGGTATGTTGACTCGGCGGTGTGGGACACTTAGCCAAAGAAAGCCTGGTGGATTTAGCCAACACTAATACGCGGATACTCTAGGTTGTGTTCTTCTAGGGGCGTATGGAAGGGCTAGGCCTGGTAGTGTGGTTACCCGCCTCGCAGTGGGGGGCCCGACCCACTGTCTCTGTTTGCCACCACGGAGGTTCCTGGGGGTGAAGCTAGCTGCCGGAACAGGGGGAACTAAAGGTCTGTGCACATGGAGTCGTGTGGGTGTGTTGCACTTACTTGTGCATTCCATAGCATATTTGCGTGTCATAGAATAAACATTGCCATCTATCGTATAAGATGGTATGGGACGTTTTATACGATAGGCCCTACAAAATGACCCCTTGGTCTATATGGGTAATCCCTATAAATCAATGGTTATATTTCTTGTGCTTTTACTTACTTACTACTCCTTGCTGTTTGATAACCGACACCCCAACGTATAAGTGGTATGGGACACTTTATACGATGGGAGCCCTGCAAAAGATCCCTTGGCTTACGCGCTTCCGCATAAGTTAAGGTTACATTTCCTACTTTCTACTTCTGTCATATTTATTATGGAATTGCTAGCATAGGTCCGCTGTCACCTGCTTTTGACTAATTCTCCACCTTCATGTCCTTCCATTTCTTCCTCTCCGCTCGGTACCTAGGAGCTATGGGGGAAGCGGTATGGGATGATAGGGCTTAGTCTTTTAGACTAACGGTTTTCGAACCACAACATTTTAGGTGTAACATATGGAAGGGTCACGGGTTTTGCAGTTTCTGACAGAGTTGACCCCGCGACCGTGTTACCATTGTCACCATCCGGGACATACACGGGTCAAATGCCCCATGATGGGTGGGATCCCACCAGCTCAGCAGCCAGGAGGTCGAAGACGTAGATGAAGACGTGGATTGTGAGGTGGAGATTGCAAGCCAAAAAGGAAGAAGCACCCAGAGATGCAGCACCAGCAGAGTACGGAGTCGGTGGAGATGGGCCAGTCTAGCTTGGGTGCTCTCGGTTCAGTGACAGTTACGGTGACGCTTAGTCTTAGTTTTGCTTCCGCGAGTGACTGTAGTGAGGATTACATGTACTCGGCACAAGCCCTCCTTTTGTACTCTGATTATTATTATTGTGTACTCTCCATTCGTGGAGATTTATTTATATACATGTGGTTGTGGTGGACTAGATTTATATTTACTTATGCTAATGTTCTGCGATCGATTTGGCCGGCAGGATCGGCGTTTTGTAGTGACGACCTTCCCAGGCGTGATGGTGTCACCGCAAAGCGGCGGTTCTGGGCCTAAGACCCCGGTGTTTAGAAAAGAAAAAAAAATGGGGTCTTACACTGAATGTCCAAGAGGGATTTCAGTTGGCTAATTTCCGTAGCTTTCTTGTCCAACAGATTTGTTGTTACAGTCTGCTGGGTAACTGCAAGCTTAAGAGATGTAATCTCTTTAGTTTTCTTCTTATACAACTTTTTGACCTTCTTGAAGTCATTCAGAAGTTCTCCATACTTGTCAATCAGTTGATTGACATCTCCTTCAGATCCAGAATCTTCTTCACCACAGGGTGAAGAGGCTTCTGATCAAGGACTAGTCTCAAACTCAGACAAATAAACAGAGTTAGGTGATGGATGTACCTTGATTTGACCAGGCTGATCCTGGTTGCCTTCCTCATCTATCATTGCCATCAACCCTCTGTAGTTGTGGATATCTTCATCCACCTCTGAATCACTGTCTGACAGTGTCAGAGGGCCCCTAATTCCTATCCTCCCTGGAGGATTGACTTCTTGTGTTGCAATAGCTTCATCTTTAACAGCAGCAGCAACTAGCCCAATGTAGGCTTCCTCTTCTTTAGACTCAGAAGATGATGAGTCTATCCAACTCTTTTCCTTCTTGGTAATGAAGGACTTTTCCTTCTTTCCTTTATGCTGGTGTTGCTTCTTCTCCTCAATCTCCTTCCTCTTCTCTGGGCAGTCAGCTATCACATGCCCAGGCTTACTGCAACTGTAGCAAATTACTTTAGAGGAGTTATATTTATTATTTTTACAATCATACCTGTCAGTCTTGGACTGGTTTTTCTGTGATAAGTGGAATTGGAAGGCCTCTTCTTCCAATGCTTCTTCTTCATCAACCTCTGGAGTTGTCTGGAAAAGGCTGCAAAATCTTCATCAGACATGCTGCTGTTTGATGCCTCTGAGTTTGAGCTGTCTGACTCAGTTGGTCTCCTTGGTGGAGAAGGAATCCTTTCCTTGCCTTTCCTTATACTTTCAACTTTGAAGGCCAAGGACTTTTATTTGGCCAGTGATTTGTTGGTTGCATCCTCCTCCTTTCTGGCAGCTAGTTGCATCTTATAGGAGAGCAGCTTCTCAAACAATATTTGGGGAGGAGTGTCAGCAAGATTAGCCATCTCTCTTATGACACAGATCTTAGTATCCCAGTCTCTAGTGAGAGACTTGAGAAACTTTTCATTTATTTCATAATTATTGAAGACCCTTCCATAGGTCTTAAAATTTTTTATGATCATGAAGAATCTTTCATAACAGGTAGTTATGTTCTCCTTCAGGATTTTCCTGAAAGTCTCATACTCTTGGTTGAGCAGAGACTTCCTATCATCTCTTATCTCATCAGTACCCTCCATATAGACCATAAGGGTGTCCCACATCTCTTTGGAGGTCTGGCAGTGAACCAAGTTCAAGAAGGTTGAGTCATCTACAATACTGGCAATGATGTTATGTGCTCTCTTGTCCAGGCTAGCTAATATGACCTCATCTTTGGTCATTTTAGAGAGTGTCTTTGGTGTCTGGATGTTTGCATCCAGAGCAGAGACCTTCATATGAATGATAGGTACCTCCCTAACAGTTGCAAAAATTCTTGGATCATAGCCATCCATGAATAGCCTCACCCTCTCTTTCCATATTCCAAACTGCTCCTTTCTGCAAATGGGGACTTTCATGGAACTCAGCTCTCTCTGCTCTCTCCTGAGCCCATGACCACTTAACACTAGCTACCTTGGAGGATCACTCAGATTGTTAAATCCTTTTTGAGCAACCTCCCTATGATACCACTTGAAAGATCTTATTTTCAAATTATCTAGCAACCTAGAGGGGTGGGGGTGAATTTGTTTGCCTAGGACTTTTGATAGTCTTTTAAATCACTTGTTTTGTTTTTTTAGCTTTCAACTTAGAGTGATCTAGAGCTTTTCCTTAACACCTGCAATTAATAAAACAAAAGCAAACACTGAAAAGCACACAAGTGTTTTATAGTGGATCCCCAAAATTATGGGTACATCCACTCTCCTCCCATCTTGCTAGCTTCCTATTAGTCAAGGCACTTGTCCAAACCAATGCTCCAAGGAGCTTACACCTCAGATCCCTCAGGATCTCTCAGTCTTCTCCAAGACTTACACCTTAGCCACAAAGGCCTTCACTCAGTGATACAAGTATCACCTACCTCAGGCAATTAATCCCTACTACTTAGGCTATGGTGGATAGCCCTACCTCAGAGCATACTTACTCCTACAACTTAGAGAGATGCACTCTACTACAGTTCAGGCAAAACTGCCCTACTACTCATTGGGTAAAACTCACCTACCTCAAAGAGTAGCACTCTCCTACATCTCAGGAAAATTTTCCCTACCTTAGACACAAAGGTCCTACAGCTCAGATCTAGAAGGATCCTACAAAAAGAAATAGTTTAATTTACTTTGACATAAAAAAATTTCTTTATATCTAAAACTTGAGCAGAAAAAAATTCTGCTCCAACTCTCCTCACAGCAGGGAAAAGATTTGCCGGAAGAACTCAGAAGTTAACTTCTGAACTTGCTGCGGAACGCTAAAGATCTTTTGATCTTGAGTATTCCACCATCTCACTGAACCTGCTTAAGGGTCAGTTTTTTTCGGCGGTGGTGGTGGCCAAAGAAGCTGTGGGAATGGAGCTGTGAGAATGGAGCTGTTCAGAATGAAGAAACAGTTTTGTAAAACAGCGGTGACAGAGCTGTTCAAAATGGAGAAACAGTTTGGTAAAACAACGGTGACGTTTCTGTTGTATTTAATTATATAAAAAATTGCAATTACATTAATTAAAATGGATTATAAATTATAATTAATATTTATTATAAATTAAATTTGTTAATAATAATAATAAGATATCATAATCATAATATAATAATCATAATAAAAATAACAATCATCATCATAATAATAATAATATAATATATAATAATATGATATACGATAAATAATAATATATTATTTCCTGACTGTTCATCTTCTATTTCAGCACTTCGCCGAAAGAAAGAAGCAGCGCCATGGATGCTCAGACTTTCTCCGCCCTCCCTCGCCGGAGTACGGCTTCGCCGACCCTCGCGGCTGGGGGAGGAGAAAACGAGTTTGGCATTGGAAAGCTCTGTTGAAAAGGAGGTGAGAGGAGCAGTCGAAAAACTACGTTGGAAACAGAAGTTTTGGGCTCCGTTGGCGATAGAACGCGGATACAAACAATCAAAAAATTATTTTCCGTTGCTGTCCGACTACAACGGAGCATAAACGTGGAAACAAACTTACCATAAGGATGAAGGTTCTTCTTTCTTCAGAATAGATTATGAATCTGCTGTGGCAGATGGAGACTAGCATAGCTAACTGAACTTTTCTTGCTGGAGAGCTTCAAGCTTTTCACATGCAGCAATGGTGAAGAAGATGAAGACGACTGCTCTCCTTTTTGAATATTGTATGCCCTAAAAGTTGTCATTCTCTTGGCCCTATATCTTTCTTTTGTAGTTCGCCGATCAACGACTTTTAGAGATTGGCGGGACCCACCTACAGCTTCCAGCTGCGTATTGCTTTAACGGGAGAAGACGTACAGTAGCTTCACAGCAAGATTTGTCATGTATTGGAGCTTCCCCATACCTGATTTGACCTAAGTTGATTTTGTCGATTTTTCTGACGTCAGCACCTGTGGACTTGGCCAAAATCGAGCATCAGAGAATAGGCTTCTAGTGAGTAAGCATCACTCAACGCCAAAACACTTAGACAGATTTACTGTCTCTTGGCGTTGAGTGACTAACCTTCACTCAACGCCAAACTACTTAGAATATAAAGTCTATTTCTAGGCATTGAGAGATTCAGCTTCACACAATGCCAACTTGTTTTATCTGCTTTCTGCTGCTTGGCGTTGAGTGAGTAAGCATCACTCAATGACAAACCCCTTAGATAAAATTCTGTCTTCACTAGGTGTTGACTGCGTTGAGTCAGTAACCTCCACTCAATGCATTTTTCCTTAACCAAATTTCTGCTTCTTCAGCAACTTCAGCGTTGAGTGAGCACGCCTTACTCAACACATTCTACCTTAGCCAATTTTCTGTGTTTAAAAAACATTGGGCTTAGACTGTGTTTCTGAGTTTGACGAATAGTGAAGTGAGCTCGACGAACTTTGAACTCAGTTCGACGAATTCTCAACTGAGCTCGACTAACTAAGAATCTCAAGCTTTGAACTTAGCTCGCCGAATGGTGAGCAGAATTTGATGAACTCTGAACTCAGTTCGATGAATTTGAACATGGTTCAACTAGTTAAACTTACAGCCTTTTTGCTATATGGTGTTGAGTGTGTATTCATCACTCAACACCAAAACACTTAGCAAAATTTATCTTTAGTAGCGTGATGTTGAGTGAGTTGACTTCACTCAATGCCTGTGGACTTAGCCACATTTTTAATACCCAAAATCCAAATTGGAGTTCGGGGTGACAGACATGGCCTGGGACACGGGCGTGTCCCAGGGCATGTCCAGCGGCACATAGCCTGGGACACGGGCGTGTCCCAGGGTATATCCTTCACTATGTGTGTCGAGTCAAGTTCTCAACACAGGACAATCGACGTTCGTTGAGAGGTGACACGGCTAGGGACACGGGAGTGTCTGAGGCAGTGTCCTGCTCGGGTGGGTAACCGGGCAGCGTTGAGTATGACACACGGCTTGTGACACGGGCGTGTCACAGGGGCGTGTTTGGCACACGGCTAAGGAAACGGGCGTATGCCCTAGCCGTGTCCTTTTCGGGAATGTTGATCCTGTGCCGTTTGAGGGACACGCCCCTCAACACGGGCGTATACTTACTGACACGGGCGCATCAGGGGCTAGATACGGGCATGTCTCAACAAGTGTTCTGGTCTAGATAAGTCGGTTCGTGTATCGCTTGCAGTACACGGCCTGTTACACGGGCGTGTCACAGGCCGTGTTAGCCCAAAAAATAGACTTTGAGGGCGATTTGTGGCCGTTCGATTTCTTCGACCTGGATCTAATGGCTCAGGCTTCTCCCTGCTGTGTTTAAGTCAAGGATTTGAATGAACTATTCATTCATACTTGGACTATTCTCTTTCTAAAAGAGAAGAGAGAAGAGAGAGAAAGGAGAAGGAGGAGGAGAAGATCCAGCCATTGTGGGAGCTTTAGAGTTCCGATTCGAGATCCGAGGCCAGATCTGTGGAGGCAAGGCCGCTGCGATTTTGTTCAACCGGCTAGAATTTCTATGGCACCCAAGAGATCGTCAAGGGTAACGATCTTCCTTATTGGACAAGTGAAGTCCTCCTTTATGCATGAGCATGGGATCCTCCACCAAAAGGTGGATGAGTATGTGATCCCTCTGGGTTGATAGTTGCTATCCCCAGTTGAGTCTACATCTAGACCCAGAAATGTGTAGTACGGGATAGGCATGCTATGTGAAGCCCATCTGGAAAGGTTGGTCTTGATTGGTGATGTTGCATATTGTGCACCAGAGAAGACTCTGCGTATAAACGTGTAGTTTGTGGAGTCAATGGGTTGTGCTTGTGAAGGGAAGTACCACGAAGTACAGGAATGAGGAATTCCAAGAAACACCCTTGTAATGCTTGTGTTGTATGCTATGAAAGACCAGTTTTCTAGCACTGTAGGAAATGAAAATTTTGTGCTAAGTTTGGGTGCAGATAGAGAGTTCTGCTGAATCCGCCAAGCGACCGCTAAGGACGCTGGCATTAACTTCCCTTTTAGATTGTGAAGCCAGTCTTTGGCGGACATTATGGCTATTGTGAGCTGCGAGCTCTTAAAAAGGCTTCTTGCCGAACAAGAAAGGTGAAACCGACCCGCGCCTTTAGGTATAGCCTCGGGTACGCTGTACTCGGTGATGGTAAGGAGACTTGAGCAACGGGGGGGGGGGGTGGTTGATCCGTACCAACGTTATGTCGTCTATACAAGAGAGCGTCAAGGCATTGAGTTTTTGTTAGTGGCATAATGAGAGTCTTAGGCCTGCGCGCCACTAAGACTAAATGCTCATTACCGTTGAAATGGTGGTGTTGACCCTGGTTCGCCGGTGCACCAAGAATGTGCCCTGAGTGCACGGATCGTCTGGCCGGGTGGTTGACTGTTGTGATGGATTGATTGTGCGTGAGAGCACAAAATATGTTATATCTGTTTATGCATTTCTCTGCAGGGAAGGAATATCACTGCCCCGGGAAAGGGGTAGGATTGTTATAAATTGGTCAGCTGAATACTTACCGTTGCCTTATTTGCCACCTTTTGGGTGGGCTATCTCTGTGCAAGTGCTTGAGAGCCGAGCGAAAAATGAAGGGCTTAAGTCCCTGCGGCTGCTGATGCTGCTGCTGTTGCTGCTAGCCCTTGATGGCTGAGCAAAATGTGTTGTGTTTTACTCATGTATGGCCATCCTGCGCGCCAATGTATGCAATCCATACTGTGAAAAAAGGAACTGTAAGGCCTTAAGGCCAACCAGTTTATATTTGATGTTCATTCCTTCATGAGGTTGTATATAACTGTGGTTTATATATATAGTGGACATTCCTGGTTTGAGTTCAAGTTAATGTTAAAATATTCCGCTAGCATGCTCTTAGTTAAGGTGCGATTGTGTTTTGGTATTAACCTGTGACCTCACCGTCTGTTTGTGGAACATAGTGTGGTGCCCCAGTCGGACCTTCTATTATACGTTATTTAATGGATGGAGTCATTACATTTTGGTATCAGCTTGTCTCAGTCTTCCTCTTTCAAATTTGTAGTCGAATTATTTTGTGGGGTGGCGAGCACGTGTCAGTGCGAACTGCTGTAATATTAATGAACTCTTGAATGTCCACTAAGGAATGCAAATACACTTGTTTGAGGAACCCGCGTGTTCCTAATTATTGTTATTGCTTGTGCGAGGCGCTAATGTGTGTTCTATTTGGGGTTCTTGTGTGTTCCTGCTCCTACTTTGTGAAACATTTTAGTTGCTTACTTATGTGTTTCATGCTTGTAGTCGACTAGCAGAAATGAAGGACAGCAAGACACTTCCTCTTTCGGTAGCGACGGTCCGATTGATCACCGATGTGTTCTTTGTAATGATCAATGCCCGCCACGAGGGACATGTACAACCCTCTGTTCTGATGGTGCCTCTCATGCCGGTTTATGTCCTGAGCAGATGGCAAGGGAAAGAGCACCGGCCCCGCCATTGAATATGCGTCTGATCCAGGGACTATATACGGTCCAGGAGTACTTTCATGCATTTGTGGCGCTGAGACAACATGCAGATTGTGTGGTTGAAAGTTAGGAGACGAAGACCAACAGATTTTATGATGGTGTGCGCGAGGAACTACGACGTCTCTTGGTGGGTCCAAAGTTACTTGGCTTTAGTGCCTTGGTCACGACAGCTCGGTCTTTGGAAATTGAATTAAATCAGTTTCGGGCAAGGTACGGTGCCAATGTGCCCACCGTTACAAGGATGCCAACATCAAGGTCTCGTAAGTGGAATAAGAATAGACATTTGCGGGATTTGACCTCTTCTACCACCATGGGAATAAAGGAAAGGCGTGTTTGTTTTTCTTGTAGAAACATAGGACATCTTTCCTGATACTGCCATGGTAATGCGCCAAGGACAAAGAAAGCTAAGGCTGGAGCAGTGGCAGGGCGAACTCCACCCATTTGCTACTCGTGTGGTAAAGAAGGACATAAAGCCCGAGACTGTAGAGTTGGCCCTTAGATGAGTTGAAACAAGAAGAGAAAGAATGGAGTGTACATAAATAATTGTAACTATTAACTATACATATCCTCGTTTGTAATGCTGGCTCCAATACTTGTTTTGTATATGCATAACTTTGTTGTGATGAATAATAAAAACGTTGGTTTACGGCTTTTCCCACCCTATGTATTTATGGGTATCATAGATACCAGTGAAACGGCATGGCCGTAGTGGAATGAATGCATATGTGTAGAGGTTGTTATGAAGTTATCGCTGACCGTAGGACCATCTGTGCTGAATAAGGGACCAAGATTGCTTGTATGCTGGCTAAATTGTCAAACTTGTTCGGTCATGTTTGAAGCAAGCCTTCATGCCTCTAGCGGTCTGTAGGCCGAAGGCAGGTTGAGTGACCCTTCTATTTTGTGGTCGGTTTATACAGATGTGTTTCCTAATGACCTTTATGAGTTATGAAGTCCCTATTACGTTGGTGCCAGGTGTGAAACCTGTGGCCCACTCGCCATATCGCAAAGCGCCAAAAGAAATGGCTGAATTGAAAGTCCAACTGCAAGAGTTGCTGGAATAGGGATACATACGCACAAGTATGTCACCTTGGAGCGCACCTATTCTATTTGTGAAAAAAAAGGATGGTAGTTTACTGTTATGTAGTGACTATCGTAAGTTGAATAAGCTGACGGCGAAAAATAAGTATCCAATTCCACGGATAGATGACTTGTTAGATCAGCTAGTGGGATCAACCATCTATTCCAAATTGGGTTTAAAATCTGGATATTACCAGCTAAGGATTCGGGAAGGTGACATTCTCAAGGCAGCATTTGGAACACGATACGGGCATTATGAGTTCACCGTAATGTCGTTTGGCTTATGTAATGCACCTTCGGTATTTATGGATCTAATGCACCGAACGTTCCGAGAGTACTTGGATCTGTTTGTGATTGTCTTCATCGATGATTGCTTAGTGTACTCGCAATCTGAAGATGACCATGAAAACCATTTTGGTTTGTGTTGCATACCTTGCGGAGGAATAAGCTCTATGCCAAGTTCTCAAAGTGTGAGTTTTAGCTGTCGTCGGTGGCTTTTCTTGGCCACGTGGTAGTTGGAGAGGGCATAAGAGTGGATCCGTCAAAGATAAGTTCCATCCGAGAGTGGCCAATGATGTCTTCAGTGGCCGAGGTCAGGAGTTTTCTTGGACAGGCAGGCTACTCCATACGGTTTGTGAAAAACTTCTCACGGATTGCTTTGCCTCTGACCATGTTGACGAGAAAGGATCAGAAGTTTGTTTGGACGGCGGAGTGTACGCGAGCTTTTGAAGAGCTGAAGAGTCATTTGACCACGACGCTTGTGTTGACATCGCCATGTGGTACAGATGGCTATGAGATATATAGTGATGCTTCAGGGAGCGGCTTAGGCTGCGTTCTTCTGCATTTTGGTAAAGTGATTGCTTATGGCTCACGCCAGCTGAAAGTGCATGAACAGATTTATCCCGTCCACGACTTGGAGTTGGCGGCAGTGATCTTTGCGCTGAAATTGTGGCGGAACTATTTATATGGCATTAAAGTGGATATCTATACAGATTATAAGAGTCTAAAGTATCTGTTGGATCAGCAGGATCTGAATATGCGACAACGAAGGTGGACGGAGTTCCTTGGGGACTTTACCTTTGATTCACTATACTCCCGCGAAGGGAAATGTGATCGCTGATGTGTTGAGTCATAGGACTCCGGTATGGGCAAGTTAGTTGCAGATGCATGATGAGCGTCTGATCCAGGAGTTGGAAGCGTTAGAAATTTCTTGTGTTAACTAGAATTCCATAACCAATGCATGCTTGAACTGGACGGAGGTACAGTATGACCTTGCGGACAGGGTTCGGCAAGCAATGGAGCTTAATGAAAGTCTTCAATGCTATGCAAAGGATATGTCAGATGGCCAATTCTCCTGGGATGACGGCTTGTTACGAAAAGATGGCTGGTTGTGCGTCCCAAGTATGGGTAAGTTGAGAGATGAGTTGATGTATGAAGCTCACTCTGTTAAGTACTCAATTCACCCTAGGAGCACAAAGATGTACAAGGATATGAAGAAGTTAGTCTGGTGGCCAGGACTAAAAAATACATAACACATTATGTTGCTAAGTGTCAAACTTGTGCGTTGGTCAAAGAGGAATGTCAGAAGCCTGGCGGTTTCCTGAAGTCGTTACCTATTCTAGAGTGGAAGTTTGATGATATCTCAATGGATTTCGTGCACGAGTTACCGAGATCTCAACACGGGAATGATTCAATCTGGGTGATTGTAGACCGATTGACAAAGGTGACTCACTTCCTACTGAATAAGAGGGACGGTTCAGTTGAAACTTTGGCAAAGCTCTGTGTGGAGCAGATTGTCTGATTGCACGGTGTTCCCCATAGCATTGTCAGTGATCGTGATGGGCGAATCACGTCGAATAATTGGAGGCTAATCTATCAGCTGTTGGGAACAAAGTTAGCATTCAGTATGTCCTTTCATCCCCAAACGGATGGCCAAACTGAGCAGAGAAACAGGACGATGGAGGATATGCTCCGAATGTGCGCCCTGGATTTTGGTAAGAGATGAGAAGATCATCTCTATATGGTGGAGTTTTCCTACAATAATAGCTACCAAACTAGCATCGGTATGGCTCCATATGAAGCTTTGTATAGCTGGAAATTTCGTACACCGCTAGCTTGGGAGGAAGCAGGCGCATCAAAAGTATATCCGCGCAAGGATGCCGAAGAAGCTACTTCAACGATACGCTCTATTTTGGAGAGGCTATTGATATCCCAAGATAGTCAAGTAAAATACTACAATGCCAAACATCAAAACGTGGAGTTTGCGGTGGGCGATTGGGTATATTTGAAGATCAAACCCTTCAAAGGCGTGTCCAGGATTCGGCAGTTGAAAAAGCTAAGTCCGAGATATCTTGGTCCGTTTGAAGTGGTGGAGCGAGTTGGGGAAGTTGCCTATCGGCTATCTCTTTTGGCAAAATTGAGTGGCTTGCATGATGTGTTTCACATCTCAGTGCTTCGAAAAGCCTTCAAGAATCCAGGTCAAGTGAATGAGAATGATCGTGTACCGGTCGAATATGGGCTAACGACAAAGGTTAGACCCATTCAGATCGAAGATAGAGCCAATAAACAGTTGCGGAACAAAATAATAGGGATGGTCAAAGTCCGGTGGGACATTGTGGCCGTGAGGAGCTAACATGGGAGCGGGAGCAGACCATGCGAGCTGATTTTCCTGAGTTGTTTGTTTGAACTATTGTAAAGTGTGTCTTATGTTGAAACGGTCATTTTGAAGTTATAGTATTATGCTTGTTTAGTTTCCTTACAGTGAGCAAATTTCGGGACGAAATTTATTGTAAGGAGGGGAGGGTTGTAACACCCCAAATCCAAATTGGTATTCAGGCTGACTGACACGGTATGGGACACGGGCGTGTCCAGCGGCACACGGCCCGAGACACGGGCCTTTCCTTCACTGTGTGTGTCGAGTCAAGTTCTCAACACAGGACAGTCGACAATCGTCGAGAGGTGACACAACCAGGGACACGGGAATGTTCGAGGCCGTATCCTACTTGGGTGGGTAACCGGGCAGTGTTGAGTGTGGCACACGGCCTGTGACACGGGCGTGTCACAGGGGCGTGTTTGGAACACGGCCAAGGACACGGGCGTGTTCTAAAGCCGTGTCCTTTTCAGGAATGTTGATCCTGTGCCGTTAGAGGGACACACCCCTCAACACAGGCATGTACATACTGACACAGGCATGTCAAGGGTTTGACACGGGCGTGTCTTAGCCCGTGTTCTGGTCTGGATAAGTCGTTTCGTGTACCGCTTGCAGTAAATGGCCTGTGACACGGGTGTGTCACAGGCCGTGTCCACCCAAAACATAGACTTTGAGGGCGATTTGTGGCCGTTCGATTTCTTCATCCTGGATCCAATGTATCAGGCTTCTCCCTGCTGTGTTTAAGTCACGGATTTGAATGAACTATTCATTCATACTTGGACTATTCTCTTTTTAAAAGAGAAGAGAGAAGGGAGAGCAAGGAGAAGGAAGAGGAGAAGATGCAGCCACCATGGGATCTTTAGAGTTCTGATTCAAGATCCGAGGCTAGATCTGTGGAGGAAAGGCCGCTGCGATTCTTTTCAACTGGCTAGAATTTCTATGGCGCCCAAAAGATCGTTAAGGGTAATGATCTTCCTTCTTGAAAAAGTGAAGTCCTCCTTTATGCATGAGCATGAGATCCTCCACCAAAAGGTGGAAGAGTAAGTGATCCCCATGGGTTGATAGTTGCTATCCCCAGTTGAGTCTATATCTAGACCAGAGAATGCGTTGTACGGGATAGGCATGCTGTGTGAAGCCCATCTGGACAGGTTTGTCTGGATTGGTTATGTTGCATATTGCGCACTGAAGAAGACTCCGCATATAAACATGTAGTTTGTGGAGTCAATGGGTTGTACCTGTGAAGGGAAGTAGCAGGAAGTACTGGAATGAGGAATTCTAGGAAAACACCCTTGTAATGCTTGTGCTGAATGCTATGAAAGACCGGTTTTCTGGTACTGCAGGTACTGCAAGGTTTGGATTGATTTTGGGTGCAAATAGAGAGTTCTATTGAACCCGTCAAGCGACCGCGGAGGACGCTGGCATTAACTCCTATTTTGGATTGCGAAGCCAATCCTTGGTGGAAATTTTGGCTATTGTGAGTTGCGAGCTCTTAAAAAGGCTTCTTGCCGATCAGGAAAGGTGAAACTGACCCATGCCTTTAGTTATAGCCTCGGGTACGTTGTACTCGGTGATGGCAAGGCGACTTGAGCAACGGGGGGGGGGGGGGGGGGGGGGAGGGGGGGGGGGGGGGGGGGGGGGGGGGGTAGATTCGTACCTGTGTTATGTCGTCTGTACAAGAGAGCGTCAAGGCATTGAGCTTTCATCAGCGGCATAATGAGAGTCTTAGGCCTGCGCGCCACTAAGACTAAATTCTCATGACCGTTGAAACGGTGGTCTTGACACTAGTTCGCCGGTGCACTAAGAATGTGCCCTGAGTGCACGGATCATCAAGCCGGGTGGCTGACGGTTGTGATGGATTGATTGTGCGTGAGAGCACAAAATATGCTATATTTGTTGATGCATTGCTATGTAGGGAAGAAATGCCACTACCCTGGGAAAGGGGTAGGAATGTTATAAATTGGTCAGCTGAATGCTGACCGGTGCCTTGTTTTCCACCTTCTGGGTGGGCTGTCTCTATGTAGGTGCTGGAGAGCCGAGCGAAAAATTAAGGACTGAAGTCCCTGCGGCTGCTGATGCTGCGGCTGATGCTGCTAGCCCTTAAAGGCTGAGCAAAGTGTGTTTTGTTTTACTCATGTATGGCTGTCCTATGCGCCGATTTATGCAATCCATACTGTGAAAAGGGGAACTGTAAGGCCTTAAGGCCAACCTGTTTGTATTTGTTGTACATTCCTTCATGAGGTTGTATATAACTATGGTTTATATATATAGTGGACATTCCTGGTTTGAGTTCATGTTATTGTTAAAATATTCCGCTAGCATGCTCTGAGTTAGGGTCCAATGGTGTTTTGGTATTAACCTGTAACCTAACCGTCTGTTTGTGGCATATAGTGTGGGGCTCCGACCGGACCTTCTATTATATATTATTTAACAGGTGGAGTGGTTATATTTTGGTATCAGCTTGTCTCGGTCTTCCTCTTTCGAATTCGTGGTCGAATTCTTTTGTGGGGTGGCGAGCACGTGTTAGTGTGAACCGTTGTAACATTAATGAAATCTTGAATGTCCACTAAGGAATGCAAATACACTTGTTTGAGGAACCTGCGCGTTCCTAATTGTTGTTATTGCTTGTGTGAGGGCGCTAATGTGTGTTCTTTTTGGGGTCCTTGTGTGTTCCTGCTCCTACTTTGTGCAACATTTTAGTTTCTTACTTGTGTGTTTCACGCTTGTTGGCTACTAGCAGTAATGAGGGACAGCAAGAACCCCAGCACTCAATCGGGATTAATGAGCTATCTGCGGTGCCAACACTTACTCTTTCGGTAACGACGATCTGATTGATCACTGATGTGGTCTTTGCAATGATCAACTCCCGCCACGAGCGACATGTACAACCCTCTGTTCTGATGGTGCCTCTCATGCCGGTTAGTGTGCCTGAGCAGATTGCAAGGGAAAGAGCATCGACCCCGCCGTTGAATATGCGTCTGATCCAGGGACCATATATGGTCCAGGAGTACTTTCATGCATTTGTGGTGCTGAGACAACATACAGAGTGTGTGGTTGAAAGTGAGGACATGAAGACCAACAGATTTTATGATGGTCTGCGCGAGGAACTAAAACGTCTCTTGGTGGGTCCAAAGTTACTTTGCTTTTGTGTCTTGGTCACGACAGCTCGGTCTTTTGAAATGGACTTAAATTAGTTTCAGGCAAGGTACGGTGCCAATGTGCCCACCGTTATAATGATGCCAACATCAAGTTCTCGTAAGTGGAAGAAGAACAGACATTTGCGGGATTCGACCTCTTCTACCACCATGGGAACAAAGGAAAGGCGTGTTTGTTCTTCGTGTAGAAACATAGGACATCTTGCCCGAGACTGCCAAGGTAATGAGCCAAGGACAAAGAAAGCTAAGGATGGAGCAGTGGCAGGGCGAACAACACCCATTTGCTACTCGTGTGGTAAAGAAGGACATAAAGCACGAGAATGTAGAGTTGGCCCTTAGATGAGATGAAACAAGAAGAGAAAGAATGGATTGTACATAAATAATTGTAACTATGTACTGTACATATCCTCGTTTGTAATGCTGGCTCTAATACTTATTTTATATATGTATAACTCTGTTGTGATGAATAATCAAAATGTTGGTTTACGGATTTTTCCACCCTATGTATTTATCTGGGTATCAAAGATACCAGTGAAGCGACATTGCCATAGAGGAACGAATGCATATGGGTAGTGTTCGTTATGACGTTATCGCTGACCGTAGGACCATCTGTACTGAACGAGGGACCAAGATTGCTTGTATGCTTGCTAAATTGTCAAACTTGTTCGGTCATGCTTGAAGCGAGTCTTCATGCCTCTAGTGGTCTGTAGGCCGAAGGCGGGTTGAGTGACCCTTCTATTGTGTGGTCGGTTTATACAGATGTGTTTCATAATGAACTTTATGAGTGATGAAGTCCCTATTGCGTTGGTGCCCGGTGTGAAACCTGTGGCCCGCTCGCCATATCGTGTAGCGCCAAAAGAGTTGGCTGAATTGAAAGTCCAACTGCAAGAGTTGCTAGAACAGGGATACATACGCCCAAGTATGTCACCTTGGAGCGTGCCTATTCTATTTGTCAAAAAGAAGGACGGTAGTTTACTGTTATGTAGTGACTATCGTGAGTTGAATAAACTGATTGAGAAAAATAAGTATCCAATTCCACGGATAGATGACTTATTCAATCAGGTAGTGGGATCATCCGTCTATTCCAAATTGGATTTAAAATATGGATAGTACCAGCTGAGGATTCGGGAAGGTGACATTCCCAAGACAACATTTGGAACACGATACGGGTATTATGAATTCACCGTAATGTCATTTGGCTTATGTAATGCGCCTTTGGTGTTTATGGATCTAATGCACCGAACGTTCTGAGAGTACTTGGATCTGTTTGTGATTGTATTCATCGATGATAGCTTAGTTTACTCGCAATATGAAGATGACCATGCAAACCATTGTGGTTGGTGTTGCATACCTTACAGAGGAATAAGCTCTATGCCAAGTTCTCAAAGTGTGAGTTTTGGCTGTCATCGGTGGATTTTCTTGGTCACGTGGTAAGTTGAGAGGGAATAACAGTGGATCCGTGAAAGTATCTAGTGTCAACTAAATCCACCTATTGGGGGGGGGGGGAATAGGTGTCGTGCAGTCTTTTGCGGAATTTAAATTGCCTGCACAAATAAGCTAACACAGCACAGAAAAGCACACAAGTAATTATAGTGATTCCCCAATTTGGGTACGTCCACTCTCCCCCTTCGACCTATCTCCCACCAAGGGACGACTCGGTCACTTCACCAATCGGATTGAAATCCTATCCTCACACTACGGAAGGAACCCTTCCAACCAAAGGAGTCACTACTCCACCACGGGTTGCACCCAACCCTTACAACTAGGAATAAATATTCCTTTACAACAAAACAAAAATTTAATGTACAAAAAATACAAACAAACTTGTGGATAATCCGATGTCGCTCTTCGTTCGTTGATGCTTCCTTGAAAGAGACGAAGAGTCCACGACCGGAGTACTCTCTTGGAGAGGATCTTGACAAGATCAGCGGCGGCAAGAGGTTGCAGTGGCGATGCTCTGTGAATCCAATCTTCTTGACTGAGCAAGCAAGGTCTACGACGATCTCAGTTGGATCAGTCGTCTCGATCTATTCGGAATGAAGAACTAACTTCGTTCAACGATTCGAGAGACAAGAGATCTCAAGAGAGATGCGTGAGACACACTGCTAGTCTCGATCCTGTCACCGGAAGATCAAAGAAGCTCTAAGATCAACGTCGGCGACTAGCTTGCGAGCGACAACAGCGATCGGCGGAGTTATGTGATTGGCTAGGACACGGCGTCGGCTGTTTTGATTTTGCGTGAATAGTTACTGTAGATGTTTGAAATAAGCATGTATATATACCCGAGCCAACCTTAATGACCGGTTTGAGGCCCACAAGGAAAAACCCTAGCCCCGGCCGAAACAGTGCACTGCTTCTTGGATCGGTCTAGCGAACAGGCGAAAATTGTCTAAGGCAAATTCGGCGAGAATCATTTGTGATTCCCGTCGAAGTCGGCGGGAATCACTCACGATTCCCGTCAATTCTGCCTTGGCCGATTTCAAGTTTTAAAACTAGTCAGCCTGAGGGAATTGGCGAGAATGCAACCTGATTCTCGTCGAATCGGTGGGAATCAGAACGACTCCCATCGAAGTCGGCGAGAATCACATGGTGATTCCTGTCGATTCAGCCTTAGCAGAATTTCTGATAGGAAACAAGTCATCCGGAAGAGGTCGGCGGGAATGAGCCTGATTCCCGTTGAATCGGCGAGAATCACAAGTGATTCCCGTCGAAGTCGGCGGGAATGACTTAGTGATTCTCACCGATTTTAACTTAGACGATTTTTCACTTCCTTTCTATGAACTTGGTCTTTGACCCATCTTTGCTCCTCTTCTGCTCTTAATCAGTCTTGATCCTGTACTTGAAAATAAGTACACTCCAATAAAGAGAGCACACATGAGTCAACACACTAATCTGCTCAACGAGGGATTACGTTGCGCAGACCCGTGTATATTGACCCACTGCACCCTGACATTGGTGTGTACTTAGCATGGAATAGCTGCAAGCACAACTTGATGGAAAATCATCAAATACATTGTCAATTCAACTTAGCTTGTTTAGGGGCTTCTTCAAATCAGGTACATTGTGGATACAATACCCAACAATCTCCCCCTATTTGAAGAAGCCTAAACCCTACAAGCTAAGGTGAATAGAACAAATGAGAATGAAAATCATAAAATGAAAATTCAGCTGAGAGTGAAATTCATTACCCTTTTTCTGAGAGCAAACTTAACATTGGCAGCCACCATAGCCTTAGCCGAGAGGGTAATCTCCCCCTTTTCGGCTTCTACAAATCTGGGACTTCACTTGGAGCCAAATGCTCCCCCTCAGTTCTTGCATCCGTGCTCGATCTTAAATCCATAGCAGATGCCCCCCTTGATCCAAGAGCCTTGACCCCTTCAGGCTTCAATCTTCATAGTTCAGCATACTGAGTTAAGTTTTGAAGAGACTGAACTTGGCCTCGCCTAGGGGCTTTGTGAAGATATCTGTAATCTGCTTATCCGTGGGGACATAGCAGAGAGATATATCTTTGTTTTCCACATGCTCCCGAATGAAGTGGTAGCGCACTTCAATATGCTTTGTTCTGTTGTGCGACACAGGATTGTTTGCAATTGCTATTGCGCTCGTTGAGTCGCAATACATCGGAACTTCTCTAAACTGCAATTCATAATCTTTGAGCTGATTTCTGATCCATAGAAGTTGTGCGCAATAGCTGCCTGCTGAGATGTACTCAGATTCAGCCGTAGAGGTTGCAACACAATTCTGCTTTTTACTGTTCCATGAAATAAGCCTTCTTCCGAGGAATTGACACGTCCTGGAAGTGCTTTTCCTATCATCCCTGCTTCCTACAAAGTATGCATCTGAAAAGCCTATCAGCTCGACATCATTGTTTCTTGGGTACCACTGTAACACCCCAAAACTTGGAAGAGGAATCGACGGCGTCGTTTTGGCCAAGTTTGGGTTTTGGGGGTAGGCACGCGGCCTGTGACACGGCCGTGTCACAAGCCGTGTTGCGCCTGGGTCGTCGAGCCGTGTTGAACCTGGGTCGTCGAGCCGTGTTGATCGACGATCGGCGAGAAGGCACACGGCCTTGGACACGGGCGTGTCCCTGGCCGTGTCCTTCTCGGGCTGTTCGCAAAATTTATTCTTCTAGGCGTGACACGGGTCACGACACGGCCGTGTCGGGGCTAACACGGGCGTGTCGAGGGCCGTGTCTTTGGCCGTGTCTTGGGCCGTGTCCTTCTCTGACTGGGAATGTTGGTCGGTAGGGGGAGTGACACGGGCCTCGACACGGGCGTGTCAACGGCGACACGGCCGTGTTGGAGGCCGTGTCAAAGTTTTCGAATCGGTCGAGACGGCGAATGGCTAACACGGCCATGCACACGGCCGTGTTGCAACCCGTGTTCGGCCCAGATTTTCTATTTTGGGTTCCGATCGTGGCCGTTCATTCTTTTCTTTGGAAGATCCAACGGTGGGGAGCCTCCCTGGGCGGTTTAAGGCCGGGAATAGGGTTGCAAACCCTCATTTTCCATTTGGCTTTATCTCTCTTGATTCTAGAGAGATGGGAGAGCAAGGAGGAGGAAGGAGGCCAAGTTCCGGCCGCCGGCGAAGCTGTAAGACCCCCTTTTTTTTTCTTTTAAAACCCGGGGTCTTAGGCCCAGAGTCGCCGCTTTGCGGTGACACCTTCACGTCCTGAAGGGTCATCACCACAAGGCGCCGATTCTGCCAGCCAATTCGATCATAGAAAGGTAGCACAATAATTGAAGTAAGAGCAAAGCAGTCCACAATACTAAATCACATGTATATAAAATAAAATCTCCACGAAGGGAGTGTCCACAGAATAACAATAATCAGAGTACTATAAATGCGGGCTTATGCCCGATACATCATGTCCTCACTACAATATCACTCAATGCGGAAGAAAAACTAGAAACTACTCAGGGTCGAGACTCACGGTCCCGGCTGTATGAACTCCGGAGCTAGACTGCCCCATCTCCAGGTGCACCGATCTCTGGGGCTGCTCCTCCATGTTGGGCTCCACGATCCCCTAAATGATGCGGTTCGAAAACCGTTAGTCATAAAGACTAAGCCCTATCATCCCCTACCCCTTCCCCCATGGCTCCTAAGTACCGAGCGGAGAGGAAGAAAGGGAAGGACATGAAGGTAGAGATTAATCAAGAAACAGATGGCAGCGGAACTAATCTAGCAATTCTATAATAATATGACAGAAAATAGAAAGTAAGAAAGGTAACCTTAACTTATGTGCGAAAGCGCATAAGCCAAGGGATCTTCTACAAGGCTCCCATCGTATAGAGTGTCCCATACCACTTATACGTTGGGGGTGACGGTTATCAAACAACAGCATGTATATATATTGAAATTAACCTTTGATTTATAAACTTGCTCACACATGCCTATAGACCAAGGGGTCGTTTTGCAGGTCCTAATGTATAAGCGTCCCATACCACTAATACTTTAGGTGTCAGGGTTAAATGAATCGATTATGCTATGACATGCAAGTGGGTATGATGAAACATGCAAGTGCAACTCACACACCCGACTCTGTGCACACAGACCTTTAGTTCCCCCTTTTGGAGCCGTTACCTCCCAGGATACCTCCATAGTGGCGGACGGAAGCGGTGGGTTGGGCCTCGCCCACCTCAAAACCAGTAAAAGCACCACTGGTCTGACCTATCGTACGCCTCAACGCTTGGTGCACTAAGCGGACGCCTGCGTACTCTTGCTGGCTGGCGCACCGGACTTCTGTTGGCAAAGTACTAATCACCTCGCCGAGTCAACGATATCGATGTCGGTGCAATCGAACTCCCCGATATCGAAAACCCACCACCTTAACTTTTCCTAGTTTATGCACATGCAAGTTTAATCGTAAACACACAAAAACCGAGCCGAAGCCACAGGTCCAAAACGTCCGTCTCCAAATCAACCGAGCGGAAGCTCCCCGGACCAAAACGTCCGTCTCCAAACCAACCGAGCCAAAGCTCTCTTCAATCTTCCTGTGCCAACAGTGTTTGTGAAAGGTGCAGCCCTAGTTACTAAGTTACTCTTGCCAGTTTGTTATTACAGTTTACGTTAACCCAGGACTGCCCCCGGTATTCCCCGTGAAGGGCTCTCAAGGGGCACTAGGAACCAAGACGGCGGCATTACGGCCCGAAGTTCCCTTTCGCAAGGCACTTATTGTTATTGGTTGATCTCCCTTAACCCGATTCCCTTCTCATATTACGATAGACTATCCTAGGGTGCTTTTTAACCTTCCTCTCTTCGGGAAAGACGATCTTTCGCCGAACCCGAGCTTCTCTTAACTCTAGCTATCACTACTTCTCTCTACTCTTCATACCATCCTATCGTGAATTCATCCACAATTGTCCACCCAGACAAAATGATTAACTCCAATGACTTCCTCAGATCATGTCCTATCGCAATTCACAAATTTGCTATATGCAGATCGACCTAGACTACATGTCGAACCGGTTATGCAGTGATCCAATACTCATCCAGATGCCCTAAATTATTTACTGGAGACTTATCATGATATAACTAGCCTAAATCCAGAAAATGGTAATTTTCCTAATTTATCTGATATTTAATTAAATTCCCCGAAAGTCCCAAGGGTTACCGGTTTGAACATGATCTACCCTAAGTAATCATGCAAGATGTCCAGAAAAATTATTATAAATATTATGTTATCCCAATATGGTAAATCCAAAGTATCACAATTTATCTATCATCAAAAGGGCACTAAACATATTTTAGAAATAATCTCGATCTTTGGTTATTTATGAAACAAGTACAGAAAATATCCACCCAAAAATTGTAAATTAATTATACTAAGCAGATAAGACCTTCAAAATAACATTGGCCAGGTTTCATAATTTTCCAGCAAGTATATTATCCATAATTAATTTTTAAACAATAAAACCCCTTTCTGACATCTGTGAATGAAGTACTAGATTTAATCAACTAAAAATCATACAAAAATTCAGGGGAAACTATTCTGACCTAAAACATTTATCTCCAAGATTCCATGAGGTTTCAATGTACAGAAATTTCTAAATAATTAAATCATCATTTAAGGCCTTAGCAAGCTTTACAAATGAAGTGCTAACAATAATCAACATAAAATTCCAGAAAAATTGCTATAAGTTCTACCTGATCCAAAACTCACTCTACCCGGATTTCACAGCTTTTAAGTAAGGTTTAGTGACTGATTTTACCTATTTGATATTTTACCCTAAAACTAAGTTTAGGGTTTTAAGGTATCTACTTGTCTCCAAATTCTCCAAGATTACATCCAGACGATTCCTATCAAGCTTTTGTCAACTCTACAGAGTTTCAAGGCAATACAAAAGCAATTGCCCCCATGTCTTTCACAACCCTCAAAACCCTTCATTTAGGGTTTGAGCTTGGATCCTAGGGTAAATCAACCCTAAACCTCACCATTTTTCTCCAAGCAGGCTATAACACCCTTCTAAGTCAGAGGTCAGAAAATCAGCCTCTGTTGAGGTGATTTGACCTTTCCAAACTCTTAGTGCACTTTTTACTAAAAGATGTCTCGCTAATGCCTAGTTAAGGGTAGAAGATTTCCTACCCAAAACTCCTCCAAACCAGTTGGAATTTTGGACAGATCCAGGTTTTATAGCCAGGGACCACTCCCCAAAATTTGGGAGGGTTTGGAGGTCATTTGACCTCTTAAATAAATTCCTCTAAGTTTATTAAATTAAAACAAAAACTTTAGGCAAAGTATCTCCAAAAATTCCCATTTTTGGTCTACCGTTAGGTATAGCTACGGTTAACCCCCTGTGTTGGGTACATTGGAAAATGTGTACCTGATTTGAAGAAGCCCAACCTAGCTCAATGGTATACATCAAGGTGTATTTGATGTTGTTTTAAGTTGACATGTGCATGTGAAGAATTGATAAAGTATGCAGAAAAAAAAATTCTAAGTCCAAGTGTCGACACAGAGGAAGCAGTGTCGACACACAGGAGAAAAGAGTCGACACAACACTGGGAAGCAGTGTTGACACATAGCAGTTAGTCTACAACTACACTGGGAAAAAGTGTCGACACAGAAGAAGTAAGTCGACACATCACTGGGAATTAGTGTCGACACAGAAGAAAAGAGTCGACACAACTCTGGGAATTTGTGTCGACACAGAAGAAAAGCGTCGACCTCAACATTGGGAGAATGTGTCGACACAGAAGAATATAGTCGATCTCAAGATTGTCGACATCAGCTGAATGTGTCGACACAGAAGAAAATAGTCGACCTCAAGTTTGTCGACACCAGCAGAATGTGTCGACACATTGTGATTAAGTCGACACATTAAAGCAGAATGTGTCGACACCTGAAGGCTAAGTCGCCACTTACTAAGTTATGATTCTACAACAACTGTGTCGACACACAGGACTTGTGTCGACACACTGAAGAGTCAAGACCAAGTTATTTCAGAAGAAGCTGTGTCAACTCAAAGGTAACTTAGTCGACATCACTGAAGACTGTGTCGACACTAAAGTCAATTGTGTCGACACAGTTAGACAGATGGTCTCGACACTTTCTGACAGACTGTGGTTCAAGACTAAGGCACAGGACTTGTTTGAGGACTTGACAGCTGTGGGTTGCCACCGGTTAACTGAAGCTGTCAGACTTGTCAGAAAACGGTTAGAAACCGGATCAGCCGGTTACCATGAAGAATGTCTATAAATAGATGGATTCAGAAGGAGAAAGTAACTTTTTGAAAGACATTGGATCAGAAAGTGGAGAAGGATTACAATTCTACTCATTTCAAGAAAGTGCTAGGCACTTAAGAAGATCTTCTCCGGGAGATCTAAGAAGACTATCTAAGGATAGATCTAAGAAGAGTTCTAATCAGAATTCAGAAGAATCATTCAAAGTTCTGGATAGAGAGAGATCAAGTCAGAATTTGAAGATGAAGAAAGAATCCACCAGTGGATTCTCAAGAAGCTGTTTGGAATCAACTCAGCTAAGTACATTTTCAAGAAGCTTTGAAGAAGGCTAAGAACCAGTTGATTACATCAGCTGATCAAGAATTGTCTTGCCCTTTTCTCTCTCAACCTTGGCAAGACAATTAAAACAATCTTTTCTATATTTCTGTAGGATCTGTTTACACAGATCTGAGTTGTAAGCCTATGTTATAAAGGCTGAGTGTAGGAGTGTTGAACTCTGAGTGGTAGGGCTGTTTGCCTGAGTGTAGGAGAAGGATATTCTCTGAGTTGTAGGCCTTGGGGCAAGGCTGAGGTAGGGCAGTTGTGCCTGAGTTGTAGGAACCAGTTGGGTTCTGAGTTGTAGGATCTATTGATCTGAGATAAGTGGAAGTTTGGCTGAATCTAGCATACTACTAGATAGGTGAAGGGGGAAAGTGGATGTACCCAGACCTTGGGGAACCACTATAAAACATAGTGCAATCTGTGATGTTTTGTTTTCTGTGATTGCTGTGTTTATTATGTTAGCTATTGAATTGAATTTTGCCTAGAAGTTTTTTAAAAGTTTTAAAAAGAGAAGCAGAACCTATTCACCCCCCCTCTAGGTGTTTAGGCTGCCTTGAAAGTTAAACTATCACCCTGCCCAAATTTCAGGTCATTTGGACAAGGAACGAAGAGTGCTGCAGCCGAACCGCTTACCCAAACGAGTTGAAACTAATTTTAAATTAATCTAGACTCGAAGGGCTACAACTTTCGTGACTGGTCATTTTTCCTAAAACGGCCTCTAAGCACCTCATTTCGCAGTCTCAAAATATACTCAGATAATATATCTTTCCTCTATGTATTATATACTTAATTAATAAATTATAAAATTGATTTTACTGTTCATCTTCTACATGAACCAGAAAACAGAACTCAGAAAACCATTTTTCCTGTAAGCTTTCCGTGATTCGTCGCCGGCAGTTCGGTCACCTCCCTGGCCAGCCACCACCGCCACCACCTCCGTTGAGGCGATGGCTATCGGTCGGCGGTGGTTTGGCCGCCGGAGGTGGCGGTTTCCGGCGAACTCAAGAATACATTTTTCATGGTTTTCCATGAAAATGAGAGATGGGTCCGGCTCCGTTGAGCGCGAACTTCCTTTCGAAGAATCCTAAGATCTACCTATGAAAGAAGAAGCAGAGGAGGACCTTGTTCACGATTTGGAGGCGAGATGAACGATGGGGTGCCATGGCGCGGTGGTGGCGTTGCTGAACTTCTCCTACAGCAAGAGCAAACGTCTGAATTTGTTTGATTGAGCGTGTAAACTTCTCCTCTTGCTCCAAGTGGGCTTTCATAAGTCAGCAAGTGGGGAGGTGAAAGGGTAAAGCCTTAATGGTCATGAAGGCTCCTATTAATAGCCTTTCGGTTACGGTGAAGGGATAAGAAACGGTGGAAGATGAAAAGGTATGTCCAGTTGGCGGTTTCCTATTAGATCAGCACTTCCTCCTTTATTATATAATTACAGAAGGAAAAATGGCCAGTAATTACTCCTGGTGTAACTTCCCACACCAGCACTTATTACCACGCGTGTTAGAATAATTTCGGGCCTGAACCGTCGTTTCGGTCAATATCACGGGCGTGACACATAGGTCACGGGCATGATAGGCCCGGGTGGCCAATTCTGGGGTCGACGATCGTCGAACTGAGATCTACGGTCGTCGAAGGGTGGTCACGCCCTAGGTCACGGACGTGACACTTTGGTCACGGGCGTGACATGCCCGAATGGCAAGTTCTGAGGTCGACGACCGTCGAACTGAGATCAACGGTCGTCGAAGGGTGGTCACGCCCTAAGTCACGTGCGTGACACCTTGGTCACGGGCGTGACAGAGGCATGAGACAAATTCCGCGCTCGGCGATCGTCGCGCTGAGATCAACGATCACCGAAAGGGGGGGGCACGCCCTTGGTCACGGGCGTGATACCTGGGTCACAGGCGTGACATGCCCGAATGGCAAATTCTGAGGTCGACGACCGTGGAACTGAGATCGACGGTCGTCGAAGGGTGTTCACGCCCTAGGTCACGGGCGTGACAGGGCCGGGTCGAAAATTCTGCGCCCGACGATCGTCTCCCTGAGATCGACGATCGTCGAAGGAGTCACGCCCTAGGTCACGGGCGTGACGGGTCGGTCACGGGCGTGACCAACCCGTGACCCGAAATCTTGGTCGATTCATTACAATTTTTGGGCTTCCTAGGGTTCTGTGACGACCAACCGACTCCTAGGGGTCTAGCCGGAAATGGGATATTACAAATCCCAATAAACAAAACAAAAATTTCGTCCCCGAAATTGAGGTTGAGCCTACGGGGATTTTTATTGGAATAAGTTAAACTTGTAACATCCCATACGATTTTTCTATTGGGTTCAAGCGACTACTTGTTTGATAAACGAAGGCAATCTCCCCAATAAACAAAAGATTAGCCCCTACTTTCCTGCGCATGCCTAGGTTCTCAATTTTCCTTATCTAATCTTACCGGTTTTGTACAAGAAGGTAATTTATAGTATACCAAGAGGTGGTGAGGTATACCTGACTGAACAACTCTGGGTGTTTTTGCCTCATCAGGTCCTGCGGTTCCCAGGTGTGCTCCTCCTGACCGTGGTTTCTCCACAGAACCTTGACTAAGGGGATCTTCTTGCGGCGCAAGATCCGTACTACTTTGTCATCGATCCGGACCGGCTCCAAGTGAACAGACCGGTCTGAAGCTACCGGCCCTTTGGTGGTCAAAATCTGCTGCTCCGGGCGTAGTAGAGCCCTTCTCAACGAAGAAATGTGGAAGACGTCGTGTAGAGCTGCCAGCTCTGGTGGCAACTCTAGCCTGTAGGCTAGGGGTCCGATCCGCTCCAGGATCCGGTAAGGGCCCATATACCTAAGGATGAGCTTCTTCCTCCGACCACGCACCCGTGAGACTCCGTGCATGGGCCGGATCTTCAAGAACACTCGATCCCCTACCCGAAACTCCACCTGACGATGTCGGGCGTCATAGTATTTAGCCTGTCTGCTCTGCGCCTCCAACATCCTATCTCTGATCAGTCTCACCTGAGCCTCGGTGTCTTCAACAAAATCCGATCCCAACACCTTCGGGTCCTCGTCTTGAACCCAAGAAAGCGGGGTCCTACATTTTCTTCCATACAAGGCTTCATAAGGCTCCATTCTGATGCTGGACTGGTAGCTATTGTTATAGGAGAACTCGACCAACGGTAGCATCTTCTCCCACGGCTCCCCTCGGTCCAGTATACACAGTCCTAGTAGATCCTCCAACGTCCTGTTGGTGCGCTCTGTCTGCCCGTCCGTCTGAGGGTGGAAGGTCGTGCTAAAAGTCAATCGGGTGCCCAAATATTCCTGCACTGACCGCCACTCCCTGGATGTAAATCGTCCATCGCGGTCCGACACTATCGTCCAGGGCACGCTATGATATCGGACATACTGCTCCACGAACTTCCGTACCAGCACTCCCACCGAGTCATCTTTCCTGATTGGTATAAAGCGGGCCACCTTCGTCAACAGATCAACAATCACCCAGATCGAGTCGTTCCCTGTCCGAGACCGGGGAAGACCATGTATAAAATCCATAGCTATATCGTCAAATTTCCACTCCGGCACCGGGAGTGGCTGCAATAATCCTGCGGGGTTCCTGCACTCCGCCTTCACCAACTGACATGCCTCGCAATGGGTCACGAAGTACGTAATGTCCTTCTTCATGCCCGACCAAAACATCGTCTTCTTTAGATCAGCGGTCATCTTTGTGATCCCCGGGTGCACAGAGTACCGGCTGCAATGCGCCTCCGTCATAATATCCTCTCGGTTCTGGCCTCCTGCGGGTATATATACTCTGCCTCTAAAATATAGCAGTCCATCTCTCAGGGAATAATCTCCTGTCGAACCCTCCTCCTAGGCTCGGAACATCGGCTCTGCCCACGCATCTGTCCTCTGTCCGTCCCGAATGCGATCCCGAATATCGTCTATGGCCACCATCGATGTCAGATACTCCCTATACAGCTCTGGATCATCCTCAGACACTAGGGATATCTGCATATCTCTGAATGACCGTACTAGCTCCATGGACATATCCTGGGGCCCAGCTTCGGAAGTGGCAGCTCTTCGGCTCAATGCGTCGGCCACCACGTTTGCCTTCCCTGGATGGTAGTGCATCTCATACTGATAGTCTGCTAAGAACTCCACCCAGCGCCTCTGCCTGATATTCATCTCCTTCTGTGTGTCCACGTATTTCAGGTTCTTGTGGTCAGAGTAGATGTCGCAGTGGACTCCATAAAGATAATGGCGCTAGACCTTCAGAGCAAAAACGACCGCTCCCATCTCAAGGTCGTGCACTGGGTAGTTCTTCTCATGGGTCTTCAGCTGGCGGGAGGCATATGCTATGACGTGTCCGTTCTGCATCAGCACTGCTCCCATCCCCTGGTATGATGCGTCGGTATACACCTGGAATCCTTCCTTTCCAGATGGAAGGGCCAGAATAGGGGCTGAGATGAGTCGGTCCTTCAGCTCCTGGAAAGCCGCCTCGCACTGCGGGGTCCAAACGAAAGGTGCCTCCTTCTTCGTCAAAGACGTGAGTGGGAGGGCAATTTGAGAGAACCCCTCCATGAACTTCCGGTAATACCCGGCAAGTCCCAAGAAACTTCGTACATCGGTGGCTGTCTTTAACTACGGCCAATCACGGACTGCCTAAATCTTTGCCAGATCCACCGCCAACCCGGCTCCGCTGATAATGTGGCCTAGGAAAGCCACCTCCTTCAACCAAAACTGACACTTGCTGAATTTCGCATAAAGGCGATGCTCCCGCAACCTTTCCAAAGTCAGTGCCAGATGCCGAGTGTGCTCCTCCTCCGTCCTAGAGTAGATCAGGATGTCGTCTATGAATACTATGACGAACACATCCAAGTAGGCCTCGAAAACCCGGTTCATGAGACTCATGAACGCCGACGGAGCATTCGTGAGCCCGAAGGGCACCACGGTGAACTCATACAGGCCATATCTGCTACTGAAGGCCGTCTTCGGGATATCCTCCTCCTGGATCCGTAGCTGGTAGTATCCTGACCTCAAGTCCAGCTTCGAGAAATAATGGGCTCCCTCCAGCTGGTCGAACAATTCGTCTATCCGTGGGAGTGGGTAGGTATTCCGGACGGTCAGCCTGTTTAGTGCTCGATAATCGATACACAGGAGAAGTGTCCCATCCTTCTTCTTCACGAATAGGACCGGGGCTCCCCATGGCGAGGAACTCGGTCTAACAAATCCTGCCTCAACCAATTCCTGCAACTGAGTCCGAAACTCTGCCAACTCCTTTGGGGCCATTCGATAAGGGGCCCTAGATGCCGGCTTAGCCCCCGGCACAAGCTTTATCTGAAAGTCCTGCTCTCGGTGTGGAGGTAGTCCCGACAGTTTCTTTGGAAAGATGTCAGCGAAATCTCGCACCACCGGGATGTCTGTCACCGACTCCTTAACTTCCGCCATCTCAAATAGAATCTGATAGACCTCCTCTCCCTGCAGATGGGCCTTAACGGCCTGTACCAAAGATAAGAGTATACGAGAGACAGGTCTTATACCTTTGATGATAATGAAAGAGTCCCTGTGTCTCACGGTGATCCTCTTCGCCTAGCAGTCAATCTGGGCATGGTTCCAGTGTAGCCATACCATGCCTAGGATCAGGTCGTAGTCTGTCAGCTTCAAAATCGTCGCTGGAGCCTCGAACGCCTTTTCTCCAATTTCTGCCTCCATATTACAGTGATCCGTGGTAAGGAGATCAGATCCATCCGGTAGTCGCACCCTCATCCTCGAGCCCGTGAATCGCTCCACGCCTTTCAGTCCTTCTACGAACGTCTCCGACTCAAAGGAGTGAGTAGCTCCAGTATCAAAAAGCGTGCGGGCAGGCTTGCCGCTGATGAAGACTATACCTGGGGTGATTAGATATCTTAGGGTTCTATAGTGAGTTTTACTTTCCTTGCTAATCTATCTAGTGCGATTCAAAGTTTTAACCATTGAAAGGGAAATTCTATGAAAATAAAGAGGCATTGCAGTGTACCTGCTATGACCTGCTCCGGATTCCGAGGCTACGCAAGGTCCAGGGCATATACCTGCTCCCTTTCCTGTCTACGATCTCCACCCTGGTATCCACGACCGCGGCCGCGTCCTCGGCCTCCGTAATGCTAAGCTGGTGGGCCGCCCTGTGGTGCTGGAGGTGGTGCCCCCCTCATGGGGCAGTTCCTCCGAATGTGCCCAATCTGATGACAAAGGAAGCACTCTGGTGGGGGATACGCTATTCCCCCGGGTCTCGGCATCTCCTGCATCCGAAGAGGTGGAGGGGCCAATATCACCTGTTCCCTCGGCTCCTGCCTCACATCCTGACGAGGCTGGTCCTCTGTCCTCCTCCCCTCTGGTACAGCACCTCGACGCTGGTCATTTCTACCTCTCCGTCCCTGATCCTCTGCTGGCCGTTTCCGGCCCCGGGTGGCGTGCCAATCTGCCTCAATCCTTTTTGCCATCTCCAAAATCCGGGAGATGGGCCCGTCAGATACAAACAACAGAGCCTCCCTCAAGTCCTCCCGCAGGCCCTTATAGAACCTCCTGATATACCCTGCTTCGTCCAGCTGGTAGGAATCTGCGTATTGAGCCAGATGGTCGAACTCTCGATGGTACTCCACCACGGTCCGGGTGCCCTGCTTTAGCTGTAAGAACCGCTCCTCCAAATCATCCCTGGCCGACTGCGGAACGAAATGCTCCAGCAGTGCGGCCCTGAACTCCTCCCAGGTAACCTCCGCAACCTCCCTATCGGCAAATGTCGTGTCCAACAGCGTCTTCCACCACCTCTTTGCATGGGACTCCAGGCAAGAGACAACCAGAGCCACCCTCTCCTCCCAGGGACACCGTATCCCGGTCAGCATCTCGTACATGATATCCAGCCACTCTTCCGTCCGAACCGCCGACTCTGTCCCCAAGTAGGACGGGGGAGACAGTCCTCGGAAGATGCTTAGCCAGTTGGCCCCCAGATTTGGTTGCGGGGTCGGAACCTGCTGGGCCCTAAAGGCCTCCAGGATGGCAATCATAGTCTGTCCCATGTCTGACTGAAGGAAAGGAGTGGGGACCGGTGGAGGTGGTGCAACACACTAAGCCTACTGAACTCCGCCTTGTGGCATAGGCTGTGCTGGAGGCTGCGTGACAAAAACCCATACTGAGAAAACGTTCAATCTTAAATAAAAGTGGACAATTTATATGTGATCCCCATTTGGGCACACCACTGCTTCCGCTGCTTAGTTTGTCCCCAAACTAAACTCACGCGGGGGTGACCCAGGGTTTGGGGACTGCTACTTCCTTCTGATCGATGTTTCCTCTGATACCACTTGTAAGACCCCCTTTTTTTTCTTTTAAAACTCGGGGTCTTAGGCCCAGAGTCGCCGCTTTGCGGTGACACCTTCACGTCCTGAAGGGTCATCACCACAAGGCGCCGATTCTGCCGGCCAATTCGATCACAGAAAGGTAGCACAATAATTGAAGTAAGAGCAAAGCAGTCCACAATACTAAATCACATGTATATAAAATAAAATCTCCACGAAGGGAGTGTCCACAGAATAACAATAATCAAAGTACTATAAATGCGGGCTTATGCCCGATACATCATGTCCTCACTACAATATCACTCAATGCGGAAGCAAAACTAGAAACTACTCAGGGTCGAGACTCACGGTCCCGACTGTATGAACTCCGGAGCTAGACTGCCCCATCTCCAGGTGCACCGATCTCTGGGGCTGCTCCTCCATGCTGGGCTCCACGATCCCCTAAATAATGCGATTCGAAAACCGTTAGTCATAAAGACTAAGCCCTATCATCCCCTACCCCTTCCCCCATGGCTCCTAAGTACCGAGCGGAGAGGAAGAAAGGGAAGGACATGAAGGTAGAGATTAATCAAGAAATAGATGGCAGCGGAACTAATCTAGCAATTCTATAATAATATGACAGAAAACAGAAAGTAAGAAAGGTAACCTTAACTTATGTGCGAAAGCGCATAAGCCAATGGATCTTCTGCAAGGCTCCCATCGTATAGAGTGTCCCATACCACTTATATGTTGGGGTGAAGGTTATCAAACAACATCATGTATATATATTGAAATTAACCTTTGATTTAGAAACTTGCCCACACAAGCCTATAGACCAAGGGGTCGTTTTGCAGGTCCTAATGTATAAGCATCCCATACCACTTATACTTTAGGTGTCTGGGTTAAATGAATCGACTATGCTATGACATGCAAGTGGGTATGATGAAACATGCAAGTGCAACTCACACACCCGACTCTGTGCACACAGCCCTTTAGTTCCCCTTTTCGGAGCCGTTACCTCCCAGGATACCTCCGTAGTGGCGGAACGAACCAGTGGGTTGGGCCTCGCCCACCTCAAAACCAATAAAAGCACCACTGGTCTGACCTATCGTACACCTCAACGCTTGGTGCACTAAGCGGACGCCTGCACACTCTTGCCGGCTGGCGCACCGGACTTCTGTTGGCGAAGTACTAATCACCTCGCCGAGTCAACGATATCGGTGTCGGTGCAATCGAACTCCCCGATATCGAAAACCCACCACCTTAACTTTTCCTAGTTTATGCACATGCAAGTTTAATCGTAAACACACAAAAACCGAGCCGAAGCCACAGGTCCAAAACGTCCGTCTCCAAATCAACCGAGCGGAAGCTCCCCGGACCAAAACGTCCGTCTCCAAACCAACCTAACCGAAGCTCTCATCAATCTTCCTGTGCCAACAGTGTTTGTGAAAGGTGCAGCCCTAGTTACTAAGTTACTCTTGCCAGTTTGTTATTACAGTTTACGTTAACCCAGGACTGCCCCCGGTATTCCCCGTGAAGGGCTCTCAAGGGGCACTAGGAACCAAGACGGCGGCATTACGGCCCGAAGTTCCCTTTCGCAAGGCACTTATTGTTATTGGTTGATCTCCCTTAACCCGATTCCCTTCTCATATTACGATAGACTATCCTAGGGTGATTTTTAACCTTCCTCTCTTCGGGAAAGGCGATCTTTCGCCGAACCCGAGCACCTCTTAACTCTAGCTATCACTACTTCTCTCTACTCTTCATACCATCCTATCGTGAATTCATCCACAATTGTCCACCCAGACAAAATGATTAACTCCAATGACTTCCTCAGATCATGTCCTATCGCAATTCACAAATTTGCTATATGCAGATCGACCTAGACTACATGTCGAACCGGTTATGCAGTGATCCAATACTCATCCAGATGCCCTAAATTATTTACTGGAGACTTATCATGATATAACTAGCCTAAATCCAGAAAATGGTAATTTTCCTAATTTATCTGATATTTAATTAAATTCCCCGAAAGCCCCAAGGGTTACCGGTTTGAACATGAACTACCCTAAGTAATCATGCAAGATGTCCAGAAAAATTATTATAAATATTATGTTATCCTAATATAATAAATCCAAAGTATCACAATTTTTCTATCATCAAAAGGGCACTAAACATATTTTAGAAATAATCTCGATCTTTGGTTATTTATGAAACAAGTACAGAAAATATCCACCCAAAAATTATAAATTAATTATACTAAGCAGATAAGACCTTCAAAATAATATTGGCCAGTTTTCATAATTTTCCAGAAAGTATATTATCCATAATTAATTTTTAAACAATAAAACCCCTTTCTGACATCTGTGAATGAAGTACTAGATTTACTCAACTAAAAATCATACAAAAATTCAGGGGAAACTATTCTGACCTAAAACATTTACCTCCAAGATTCCATGAGGTTTCAATGAACAGAAATTTCTAAATAATTAAATCAACATTTAAGGCCTTAGCAAGCTTTACAAATGAAGTACTAGCAATAATCAACATAAAATTCCAGAAAAATTGCTATAAGTTCTATCTGATCCAAAGCTCACTCTACCCGGATTTCACAGCTTTTAAGTAAGGTTTAGTGACTGATTTTACCTATTTGATATTTTACCCTAAAAATAAGGTTAGGGTTTTAAGGTATCTACTTGTCTCCAAATTCTTCAAGATTACATCCAGACTATTCCTATCAAGCTTTTGTCAACTCTACAGAGTTTCAAGGCAATACAAAAGCAATTGCCCCCATGTCCTTCACAACCCTCAAAACCCTTCATTTAGGGTTTGAGCTTGGATCCTAGGGTAAATAACCCCTAAACCTCACCATTTTTCTCCAAGCAGGTTATAACACCCTTCTAAGTTAGAGGTCAGAAAATCAGCCTCTGTTGAGGTGATTTGACCTTTCCAAACTCTTAGTGCACTTTTTACTAAAAGATGTCTCGCTAATGCCTAGTTAAGGGTAGAAGATTTCCTACACAAAACTCCTCCAAACTAGTTGGAATTTGTACAGATCTAGGTTTTATAGCCAGGGACCACTCCCCAAAATTTGGGAGGGTTTGGAGGTCATTTGACCTCTTAAATAAATTCCTCTAAGTTTATTAAATTAAAACAAAAACTTTAGGCAAAGTATCTTCAAAAATTCCCATTTTTGTTCTGCCGTTAGGTATAGCTACGGTTGACCCCCTGCCCAAATTTCAGGTTATTTGGACAAGGGACGAAGAGTGGGCATCCATTTTAATTTCTGCCCAACTCTAGGTACAGCCCCCACTAAAACGGGTGCTGCGGCTGAACCGCTTACCCAAACGAGTTGAAACCGATTTTAAATTAATCTAGACTCAAAGGGCTACAACTTTTGTGACTGGTCATTTTTCCTAAAACGGCCTCTAAGCGGCTCATTTCGCAGCCTCAAAATATACTCAGATAATATATCTTTCCTCTATGTATTATATACTTAATTTATAAATTATAAAATTGATTTTACTGTTCATCTTCTACATGAACCCGAAAACAGAACTCAGAAAACCATTTTTGCTGTAAGCTTTCCGTGATCCGTCGCCAGCAATTCGGTCACCTCCCTGGCCAGCCACCACCACCACCACCTCCGTTGAGGCGATGGCTATCGGTCGGCGGTGGTTTGGCCGCCGGAGGTGGCGGTTTCCGGCGAACTCAAGAATACATTATTCATGGTTTTCCATGAAAATGAGAGATGGGTCCGGCTTCGTTGAGCGCGAACTTTCTTTCTAAGAATCCTAAGATCTATCCATGAAAAAAGAAGCAGAGGAGGACCTTGTTCGCGGTTTGGAGGCGAGATGAACGACGGGGTGCCATGGCGCGGTGGTGGCGTTGCTGAACTTCTCCTACAGCAAGAGCAAATGTCTGAATTTGTTTGATTGGTCATGTAAACTTCTCCTCTTGCTCCAAGTGGGCTTTTATAAGTCAACAAGTGGGGAGGTGAAAGGGTAAAGCCTTAATGGTCATAAAGGCTCCTATTAATAGCCTTTCGGTTACGGTGAAGGGATAAGAAATGGTGGAAGATGAAAAGGTATGTCCAGTTGGCGGTTTCCTATTGGATCAGCACTTCCTCCTTTATTATATAATTACAGAAGGAAAAACGGCCAGTAATTACTCCTGGTGTAACTTCCCACACCAGCACTTATTACCACGCGTGTTAGAATAATTTCGGGCCTGAACCGTCGTTTCGGTCAATGTCACGGGCGTGACACATAGGTCACGGGTGTGACAGGCCCGGGTGGCCAATTCTGGGGTTGACGATCGTCGAACTGAGATCGACGGTCGTCGAAGGGCGGTCACGCCCTAGGTCACGGGCGTGACATGCCCGAATGGCAAGTTCTGAGGTCGACGACCGTCGAACTGAGATCGACGGTCATCGAAGGGTGGTCACGCCCTAAGTCACGGGCGTGACACCTTGGTCACGGGCGTGACAGAGGCATGAGACAAATTCCGCGCTCGGCGATCGTCGCGCTGAGATCAACGATCACCGAAGGGGGGGGGGCACGCCCTTGGTCACGGGCGTGACATGCCCGAATGGCAAATTCTGAGGTCGACGACCGTGGAACTAAGATCGATGGTCGTCGAAGGGTGGTCACGCCCTAGGTCACGGGCGTGACAGGGCCGGGTCGAAAATTCTGCGCCTGACGATCGTCTCCCTGAGATCGACGATCGTCGAAGGAGTCACGCCCTAAGTCACGGGCATGACGGGTCGGTCACGGGCATGACCAACCCGTGACCTGAAATCTTGGTCGATTCATTTCAATTTTTGGGCTTCCTAGGGTTCTGTGACGACCAACCGACTCCTAGGGGTCTAGCCGGAAATGAGATGTTACAGAAGCTTCGGAGGTCCGTTTCGCGAGCGGAGTTCAGATCCGTGAAGGTGGGAGCGTTGCGGTGGTGTTCAACCGAGCAAATCTTCTCCATGGGTAGGAAGAGGGGACGGAAGGTAACGACACTTCTCCTCTCGATTTTTAGGATTTAGGATGCATGAATAACATCCCCTTCCTTTCGTATTTTGAGCACCGAATCTCTCAAATGAGAGGGATTCGTGTAGCCTAGGTTCAAGAGGAATCTCCGGGTTGAGTATGTTCATCCCGGCATGCTTTGCATTAGAGATCCGCTCCGTTAGCGGATTAGGCATTGTGGGTGAAGCCGTGGTCGCGACCGTTAGTCCGACCCGGTGATGTTGCATAGCGAGCTTCAGGGATTCGGTAGAAATCCGTTGCGGCAATACGCCGTTGTATGTATGCGTTTTCCCCCTTATATTTGAGGGAGTACTCGTGGTCGGAACCGGACAAGGTTAGCTCCGTGTTGTGCGGTAGATGGTTTCCTTGGAGCACGGGAAAGACACGGTGCGAATGGTGATTGGGGTGGGGAAACCTTTGTTTGTGATGTGCAAAGGCGTGTCTATGTCTCCGTGGTCGGCTGGCTATCCCGTGACGCGCAAGTCATGTGGGGGAAGTGTCCCGGCGAGACTAGCCCCTTGTGTGGTCTGACGTGAATATCGAGCGGAGGGCAAGCCCGGGCAATGTGGCCATGAGCGGGTGGGGTCCAGCAAGGCTTCTTAGAATCGGTCAGTGTGAGACGGAACCCTGACTTGCGAAGTCAGAATGTGCGGGCAAGCCCCGGGGTATATGACCCTTGTGCGGGTGGGGCCTTTGCAAGGTTCCGTGTGACGGCGTGTGTGCCGTTAGGGACATGGTGGTTCCCTTGTGTTTCCGGCTTTAAGCCAATGGGGAAACAGAAGTACCCAGTGTTTGATGTTGTGCTAGATGCATACGAGCTAGGTTGCCTTGGGTGAAACCCGGGTTGCATTCATGTTGCATAGTAGGCCCTTTCACTTTGTACAAAACATAGAGAACATGTATGCTGTATGAGACATCCAAGCCTGTTTTACCGCTTTATTATATATACTCTTTTGGTACACGAAGTGCTAACTTGCAGGTGGAGTGGTACCCCGGGGTCCGTTAGGGACGGCCGGGAGGAGATGTGTTTGTTACACAGTAGAGGTCAGCCTTTGCTGACCCACGTTACTTCAAATCCTTACAGGGCAAGGATCGCATGCAGGAGCTAGCGTGCCGAGCGAAAAGCCCTAAGCCTCATGAAGTGTTGCTGTGCTTGGCTATTTTCTTTTCCTTGTTTTGCTGCTGTTGTTTGACTATGTACGGCTTGCATGCCGAGGTAGCCTAGGGGTGCTTGGCACTTTTTTTTATTTTCGGACTTATATTGTGTAAGTCCTTAAGGCCATTTGATACTCTTCTGTTAGTGGATAACTTCTGTCGGTTAATGTTCTGTTTCCGCTGTGTTTGTCTAGAGTTTTGAGATTGGGTAGTTTTCATATCATCTTTTAATACTAAAGCTGTGGCGTCCGTATGTTATGGGGCCCCGGCCGGACCCATATTATATGGTCTTTACAAGGGAGGTGTTACAATTTGGTATCAGAGGGAGGTTCGCGTTCCAACGAGAAGTTTCGCGGTCGAAAGTATAATTCGAGTCGCGTATAAGAAGTTATCCACATAGGAGTATCGCGGGACCATGAGTGTCCTTGTGTTCGAGTCTTGAAATTAGAGACTGATTTGCGTTTTCTTGCTTGTGTTTAGAGTGCAAGCAACGAGGCTGGGAGCTTGAGGCCAAGAGAAGAGCTCTCGGCAAGTAGTGCGACTGTGCAAGGTCCGCTAGGGATGGGGGTCACACCGGCCGACTTCTGCCGTATGCTTGCAGAAGCGATGGTGGCGGCCCAAGCTGCAGCGACAGCACAGGTAGCAGCTCCCATTGCTCAAGTAGCAACTCCTGCTACCCCGGTCACGGCAGCGACCGTGCCGGTTGAGGAGGCTAGGCGGGCGGAGCCGCAGGCCGAGAGAGTGGTTGTCGGGCAGGGGGACCGGCAGATGAAGTACTTTCTGAGCTTCCACCCTCCAACCTTCAATGTAATCGGCACGCCCACAGATGCAAAGGATTGGTGGGCTAGAATTCAGGAGCTTCAGAGGGCGGCCGAGGCGCCAGAAGAGAAAAAGGCAGAGTTCGCTGCCTTTATGTTGGAGGGAGATGCCAAGTTATGGTGGGTGAGCCATAGTGGCCGGCAATTTCTAGGACGCGCACCGTCCATCGAGGAATTTGGGAATGCCTTCCTGAAGAAGTACATTCCCGCCTCAACGAGGTTAGCCCTCCAGAGGCAGTTCCTACATCTGGTGCAGCGAGACAAGTCAGTGGATGAGTATGTTCAGGAATTTACTCGCTTGGGTCGTTATGCAGGGACGACCATGGCAGACGATGAAGAGAGGGACAATCTCTACTATCATGGACTGAGGGAGAATCTAAGACAACCCCTCATATCGATGAAACGTGCGGGTTTCAACGAATTGGTGGAGGCGGCCAGAATTTTGGAGAGTGACATGGAGCGATCCCAGCGTCGCAAGGGTTTCACACCCAAGCAGGGGGAGGAGAAGAAGCCTGCTCAGTCCCATGGAAAGACGGAAGGGAGCCGATGGAAGAAGAAGCCTTCCCTATATAAGTCGGGCGAGAAAAGTAATTGGACGTCCGGAGGGTCACGCTCTAAGGGACCGCAGACGTGTTACAGTTGTGGCAAGCCAGTCCACATAGCAAGATTTTGTACCCAAGGGGGCGCTGAGCAAGAGCCAAGGCAGGAGCAAACCGTACGCTCCGGACCCAGTACAGCAGAGAAGGGGAAAATGGCGGAGTCGAGTGCTTCCCGGTTTCAACCAGTGCAGCCAAGGGCCTACAACCTTGGGCAGCAGGAAGCAATCTGCCAAATCGATGTGGTGACAGGTATGAGAGTTCAACCAGCATCGTAGATTTCTTTCTTTCAAGCCTTTTTATGTTGTTTGCTTGTGTGTAGGCTTTGTAGTGGTATCTGGGTACCCCGCTAGAGTACTTTTTAATACGGGAGCGTCGCACTCCTTCCTTGCGGAAAGTTTCACCCGGAGGATTGGAGTTGAGTCCTTTGCAACGGACTCAGAGTTGAAAGTGCGCATGCCCAATGGGTCGTCTATGACAACCAGGGCTAAAGGGCGGATTTGTTGGAGTCTTGAGGGAGTCGACTTCATATTGGTAGCGGCGATCTTGCCGTTGTCCGAGTTCGATGTGATTTTAGAGATGGATTGGCTAGCTGAGTAGCGTGCCAGTATCGACTGTTTGTCCAAGGTACTAACCCTGAGGAGCGTGGGGCAAGCAGAAGTCAAGTTTCAGGGCCTGCATGGAGTGGCCTGTTCCCTAGTTTCGGCATTTCATCTAGTGCGAGCTGTTAACCATGGGGGTGTAGCTCTAGTAGCGTTGTTGGAGGTTAGCCTTTCCAGGCTGTCTCTTGGAGAAGTGCCCGTGGTGGCGGAGTTTGGAGATGTTTTCCCCGAGGAGCTACCGGGAGCACCTCCTCTGCGGGAGATTGATTTCTCCATCTAGTTAGTGCCCAAGGCTAGACCGGTGTCACGACAACCCTTTAGGATGGCACCGAAGGAGTTGGCCGAGCTCAAGGTTCAGTTACAGGAGCATTTGGAGCAAGGGTATATCAGGCCCAGCTCTTCACCGTGGAGTGCGCCGGTGTTATTTGTAAAGAAGAAGGACGGTAGTATGCGTCTGTGCATAGACTACCGAGAGTTGAACAAATTGACTGTCAAGAATAAGTATTCGATTCCTCGGATAGACGATCTCTTCGACCAGTTGGTGGGATCGGTGGTGTACTCTAAGTTGTACTTGAAGTCCGAATATTATCAGTTGCGGATTCGTGACGAAGACATACCCAAGACCGCGTTTGGTACGAGGTATGGTCATTTTGAGTTCTCGGTGATGCCGTTCGGGCTGACGAACGCGCCGTCCGTGTTCATGGACTTGATGAACCAAGTGTTTTGCGAATATTTGGACTGGTTCGTAGTCGTCTTTATCGATGACATATTGGTGTATTCCAAGTCGGAAGCGGAGCACGAGTCGCACTTGCGGATAGTGTTGCGAGTACTGAGAGAGAACCAGCTTTATGCGAAGTTCTCCAAGTGCGAGTTCTGGTTGGAGAAAGTGGCATTTCTAGGTCATGTGATTAGTGGGGATGGGGTGGCGGTAGATCCAACGAAAGTAGAAACCATTAGAGAGTGGCCAGTTTTGAGGACTGTGGCGGAAGTTCGAAGTTTTCTTGGACTAGCCGGGTACTACCGAAGGTTTGTGGAAAACTTTTCGCGGATAGCTCTACCCCTCACTTCACTAACTCGCAAGGATCAGAAGTTTGTATGGACTCAAGAGTGCAATGAGGCGTTTGAAACCCTGAAGGAAAGGCTAAAGACGGCGCCGATCCTAAGTCTACCAAAGGGGACCGAAGGGTTCCAGATTTTCAGCAACGCATCCGGATGCGGTTTAGGGTGCGTGTTGGTGCAGCATGGTAGTGTGATAGCCTTTGGGTCGAGGCAGCTGAAGCCCCACGAGAGAAATTACCCCGTCCATGATTTGGAGTTAGCGGCGGTAATTTTTGCTTTGAAGTTGTGGAGGCACTACGTTTATGGTGCAAAGGTGGAGATCTTCACGGACCAAAAGAGTCTAAAGTATCTTCTAGATCAGAAGGACCTAAATATGCGGCAGCGCAGGTGGGTCGAGTTCCTTGGGGACTACGAAGTGGCGATTCAGTACACGCCAAGGAAAGCCAATGTGGTGGCAGATGCTTTGAGTAGGAAATACTCTGGGCAAGGAAATTGGATTGAAGCTCACGATGAGCGGTTAAGGCGGGACTGGGAGTCCCTTGGTTTGGAATGTGTGGCTGCGAGGAACTCTCATGGGAGCGAGAGCAGGCCGTGATGGAGGAGTACCCCGAGTTTTTCTACTCAGGTACCGTTTAGAATTTGTGTACTTTCCAGGTTTTAAATTTTGGGACGAAATTCTTTGAAGGGGTGGGGGGAGAATTGTAACACCCCAAAACTTAGAAGAGGAATCGACGGCGTCGTTTTGGCCAAGTTTGGGTTTTGGGGGTAGGCACATGGCCTGTGACACGGCCGTGTCACAAGCCGTATTGCGCCTGGGTCGTCGAGCCGTGTTGCGCCTGGGTCGTCGAGCCGTGTTGATCGACGATCAGCGAGAAGGCACATGGCCTTGGACACGGGCGTGTCCCTGGCCGTGTCCTTCTCGGGCTGTTCGCAGAATTTATTCTGCTAGGCATGACACGGGTCACGACACGGCCTTGTCGGGGCTGACACGGGCGTGTCGAGGGCCTTGTCTTTGGCCGTGTCTTGGGCCGTGCCCTTCTCTGACTGGGAATGTTGGTCGGTAGGGGGAGTGACACGGGCCTCGACACGGGCGTGTTAACGGCGACACGGCCGTGTCGGAGGCCATGTCAAAGGTCGTGTGCTGGTTTTTGAATTGGTCGAGACGGCGAATGGCTAACACGGCCATGCACACGGCCGTGTTGCAACCCGTGTTCGGCCCAGATTTTCTATTTTGGGTTCCGATCGTGGCCGTTCGTTCTTTTCTTTGGAAGATCCAACGGTGGGGAGCCTCCCTGGGCGGTTTAAGGCCGGGAATAGGGTTGCAAACCCTCATTTTCCATTTGGCTTTATCTCTCTTGATTCTAGAGAGAAGGGAGGGCAAGGAGGAGGAAGGAGGCCAAGTTCCGGCCGCCGGCGAAGCTTCGGAGGTCCGTTTCGCGAGCGGAGTTCAGATCCGCGAAGGTGGGAACGTTGCGGTGGTGTTCAACCGAGCAAATCTTCTCCATGGCTAGGAAGAGGGGACGGAAGGTAGCGACACTTCTCCTCTCGGTTTTTAGGATTTAGGATGCATGAATAGCATCCCCTTCCTTTCGTATTTTGAGCACCGAATCTCTCAAATGAGAGGGATTCGTGTAGCCTAGGTTCAAGAGGAACCTCCGGGATGAGTATGTTCATCCCGACATGCTTTGCATTAGAGATCCGCTCCGTTAGAGGATTAGGCATTGTGGGTGAAGCCGTGGTCGCGACCATTAGTCCGACCCGGTGATGTTGCATAGCGAGCTTCGGGGATTCGGTAGAAATCCGTTGCGGCAATACGCCGTTGTATGTATGCGTTTTCCCCCTTATATTTGAGTGAGTACTCGTGGTCGGAACCGGACAAGGTTAGCTCCGTGTTGTGCGGTAGATGGTTTCCTTGGAGCACGGGAAAGACACGGTGCGAATGGTGATTGGGGTGGGGAAACCTTTGTTTGTGCTGTGCAAAGGCGCGGCTATGTCTCCGTGGTCGGCTGGCTATCCCGTGACGCGCAATTCATGTGGGGGAAGTGTCCCGGCGAGACTAGCCCCTTGTGTGGACTGACGAGAATGTCGAGCGGAGGGCAAGCCCGGGCAATGTGGCCATGAGCGGGTGGGGTCCAGCAAGGCTTCTTAGAATCGGTCAGTGTGAGACAGAACCCTGACGTGCGAAGTCAGAATGTGCGGGCAAGCCCCGGGGTATATGACCCTTGTGCGGGTGGGGCCTTTGCAAGGTTCCGTGTGACGACGTGTGTGCCGTTAGGGACATGGTGGTTCCCTTGTGTTTGCGGCTTTAAGCCAATGGGGAAACAGAAGTACCCAGTATTTGATGTTGTGCTAGATGCATACGAGCTAGGGTGCCTTGGGTGAAACCCGGGTTGCATTCATGTTGCATAGTAGGCCCTTTCACTTTGTACAAAACATAGAGAACATGTATGCTGTATGAGACATCCAAGCCTGTTTTACCGCTTTATTATATATACTCTTTTGGTACACGAAGTGCTAACTTGCAGGTGGAGTGGTACCCCGGGGTCCGTTAGGGACGACCGGGAGGAGATGTGTTTGTTACACAGTAGAGGTCAGCCTTTGCTGACCCACGTTACTTCAAATCCATACAGGGCAAGGATCGCATGCAGGAGCTAGCGCGCCGGGCGAAAATCCCTAAGCCTCATGAAGTATTGCTGTGCTTGGCTATTTTCTTTTCCTTGTTTTGCTGTTGTTGTTTGACTATGTCCGGCTTGCATGCCGAGGTAGCCTAGGGGTGCTTGGCACTTTTTTTTATTTTCGGACTTATATTGTGTAAGGCCTTAAGGCCATTTGATACTCTTCTGTTAGTGAATAACTTCTGTCGGTTAATGTTCTGTTTCCGCTGTGTTTGTCTGGAGTTTTGAGATTGGGTAGTTTTCATATCATCTTTTAATACTAAAGCTGTGGCGTCCGTATGTTGTGGGCCCCCGGCCGGACCCATATTATATGGTCTTTACAGGGGAGGTGTTACAACCACAAGCCAAGATTTGGTGTACTTTAAGGTATCTATGAATTCTCTTTGCAGCGACATAATGAGATTCCTTAGTGTTCACCTGATATCTGGCACAAACGCATGTGAAAAACATAATATCCGGTCTACTAGCAGTAAGGTAGAGCAGGGATCCAATTATGCTTCTGTATTTGGTTTCATCAAAAGGTTTCCCTTTCTCATCCTTATCCAGAGACACAGTGGATTCCATTGGAGTGCTCATAGAGGTTGCATTATCCATTCCGAATTTCTTGAGGAGTTTATTTATGAACTTCGTCTGAGAAATGAAAATGTGATGAGTTGTAAATATACCTATATTTTTGTATTTTAATTATGTCATTTTACTTTATTTTTGTCTTTTTTAGTTTATTTTCTTTAATAAAATGCTTCTTTTTTGTAAATTTTATACTAACTTAATTTATTTTTGTTTTCTGAAATTTTCCAAAAAACTGAATTTTTTGCCTTTCACGCCCGTGACCATGCCCGACACGGGCGTGTCAGGCGCTCAATGCCATCAGCCAGTCGAAACTCAACGATTTCACTGTTCCTCACTAAACGCCATCAGTCACGCCCGTGTCGATGCCGACACTCAACGCTTATTCAAACAGTCAACGCTGCCGGCATCAGGATGCCAGCTGTCCAAGTCACGCCCCATCTACACGCCCGCGACAATTCTGTCACGCCCGTGACCGCCACGTGGACCGCCCCGAAGTCAAAGCTCCCGTCAAATCCCCAGATCAACCTCCCCGACACGCCCAGCGTCACGCCCGTGACCTAGGGCGTGACCGCCACGTTTTCAGCCGAAGTCAACTTTCTAGTCAAATCACCCGATCAGCTCATGAACAGTAGTGACATGCCCCCCTATCACGCCCTAGTCACGGGCGTGACCAACCCGAAATTTTGCCTATAAAAATCCAGCTGCTGTATGAGATTTCTGTCTCCTTTTTTGACCACTTTGCTAAGGTGTTATGCTGCCCAAATGACTTCTAAAGCTTTTGTAAGAGAATTTTCTCCCCCCCTCCCTTAGTTTGTACTAGCTTTTTCATTGTAGCTTTGTTGTAATCACTTTTGATTTTAATAAAAATAGTTTATTTTCTCTCTTGCTTAGCATGAAAAGTTCGTTTGGAAGCCTTCTCTTTGCAATTTTTCGTTCCCTTTTTTGTGTTCTCTTTTTGTATTCTTCATTTTTCAGCTTTATAACTGAATTTAGTTTAGGATTTTATCGCATTTACTAGCCGTTACGCTGCCCATTTTATTTTCGTTTTCCGCACCCGTTTAGCTTTAGCTTTTTCTTCTTTTCACTATTTTCATTCTTAAGGCTCTATAAAAACAACTAAAAAAGTGCTCATTTTGATTTTATTTAACTTAGGCCCTTTAGGATTGTATACCTTTTCGTCTTTTTTAGTTTTATTTTCATTTTTTAGGAGCTTTTATAAAAACTTAAGAATGAAAAAGTCATTGTTATAATTTTTCGTCAACCTCATTTTAGCCTTTTAATTTCAAAACTTTTTAGTCCCTTTAATTTTTATTTTCACTTTTTATGCATTTCTATCGCATTCTAGCGGTAGAAATGCAGTTGTTCTAATTTTTCGCCAACTTTCATGTTGCATTTATTTGCAAAAAATTTTGTCCAGTTAATTTTTATTTTCTCTTTTTATGCATTTGTACCACATTCTAGCGGTAGAAATGCAGTCGTTTTAATTTTTCAGCAACTTTGTTTTTCTTATTTTTTGCAAGTGTGTGTGCGTGTATGAGTTAGATTTTATTGATTTATTTCAATTTCTGTAGAGTGTGTGCATATGCATTTATTTCCGCCTACTCGTTAAGAGTTAAATGTCGCTCTGCTTTCATTTCCCGCCCACTCGTTTCAGTGGGACTTGTCTTTTTACTGCTTTCATTTTCTTCCTACTCACTTGAGTAGGAAAACTTTGTGTGTGTGTGTGTGTGTGTTTTAATTTCTGTAGAGTGCGTGTGTGTGTTTTACTTTCAAATAGAGTGCGTGCATGTATGAGATTAATTTACCCCCGCCCACTCATTTGAGCTGGGATTCGCATTTACTGCTTTCTTCAGTCCTACTCGTTTGAGTAGGACTTGCAATTTTCAGCTTTCTTTACTGCTTTCTTACTGCTTTCTTTACAGCTTTCTTTATTGCTTTCTAGTGTAAGTGTCCCCATTCTGATGAGTGGCTAACCGCCCTTAGCCCTCAATATCGAAGAGCATTGGGACAGATAAAGTAGCTTTAAATAATTAAAGGTCCTATTTTTCAGTTTAATTAAATTTCTTAAGGTTTGCCCCGGGTTAACGACGCGTAGGACCGCATAATCGATGTGCGAGCCCTATTTCCGTTATCCATACGCAACGCCGAGAGGCCGGTGCGTATGGACCGATCACCCTTGGGTAAAGAGAGCTCCGCGCTAACCCTCAAGAGAGGAGGCACATGACTCTACCGGATTGGGTTCCCCACCCAATAGAGGGGTTCTTAGCGTAATGCGGGCGTTAAGGTGAATCCTTCGTCGGACTAACGTTCGGTCGAATAGCCTTAGCGTTCAGGTCAGCGATATCCCTAGACCAAGGTGAGCTCATATCTAAGGAACCTCCACAGCCGAGTCTCCGCCTTAATTAATTTGAAAATTAGGATCTCTTTTTATTAAAAGTTATTTTAGTTCAATTCTCTTTTTGATAGCGTCGCGCTAAGTTGTTCATCGGCTTTCTGCACTTCATTTATTGCCGCACTTTATTTCCTACATTTTTCCGCACTTTATTTTATGCTTTATTATTATTATGCATTTTTTATATGTTTATGTCATTTCCTTTTTTATCAAACCTAAAATATTATCGGTAGAATAATAGGTATTTCAGGGAAAGAGTAGAAATAGGTAAGCCGACCCCGAGAACAATACGATCCCGATATTCCGCACCGGAATATCCTGTACTACACGCGATAGGTGCACTTGCCTCCCTCTCGTTAAAACTTGGTTTCTAACAAAACAAAACGCTCTTTTTTTTCTTCATAAATAAAACACTCATCTCTAAATAAAATAAATAAGAGCCAACGTTTTAGCCATCAAGTTTTTGGCGCCGTTGCCGGGGAGATTATCGTTTTACTATTTTGAATTCCTAAAACCTATTAATTTTACCCTTTATTTTTACTTATATATAAAAAAAATTAACCAAAAAAAAAATTATAGTTATAATAAACATAATAATATCAATATTAATATTAATAATAAATACTTAAAAAATCTAAAAATCAAAATATTTAAAAACTTTAAAACTTTAAAAAAAAATCAGAAAACTAAAAGACTAAACAAAAAAAAAAATCAATCAAAAAACTTAAAAACAGAAAAAAACATAAAAAACTTATAAATTTTTTTTAAAAAAATAATTTAAAAAACCTAAAAATAGAAAAAAAAATTGATGAAACAATTTTTTATTTTATTTTTTTTTTATTTTCATCAAAAAATTAAAAAAATGAACAAAAAAAAATATGTATATATATCTTTCATATTTTTTATTTTATTTTCCTTTAACTACTTTTCATTTCTTTTTATTTTTTATTTTCAACAAAAATCAAAACAAAAAAAAGAAACATAAACTTAAAATTTAATAAAATATATATAAATAAATAAAAAACTAAGGAAAAAAAAACTAAGAAAAAAATATATATAAAAAAAAATTAATTATATATTTATTTTGTTGTTTCGGTGCGCTTAACTATTGTGAGCGCTAGGGGATCGCACATCAGTCGCGCTCTTAGCTAAGACGTTAGCTTACGAGTCATACTCACCCGCGCCCCCTATCACCCGCACACTTTTCGCCGAACTTATATTTTTCTTTTTTCTGTTTTATTTTTTCTGCTTTTACTTTAACTTTTGCAGGTCTTAATTTAACGGGCTTCCCCGAACGCGGTTTAGGGAAGATTTCTAAACCCCTCTTTTTACTTTTTCGTACATATTTATTTATATATATATCATGTTCCTCATACTTAGTGCAACATTGGGGACAATGTTGGACTTAAGTATGAGGGTGTTTCCTATTTTCTGTCTTTTTATTTCCTGCACTTAACAAAAAAGAAAAAAAAACATCAAAAAATTTGCAAAAATTTAAAACTCAAAAAAAGTTTTTTTGTTTTTATTTATAAAAATTTAAAACCCCAAAAAAATGAAACATCGCTCCGCGACGTTCGACTCATCGAACCAACCACAAATAAGAGTCTGTTCGCGGGCGATTCTTTTTCTACTTTGTAAATATTTTGTAAATATTCTCGTCTCTTTTCACTTCTCTTTCCTATCTTGTAAAAATTCTCTCTCTTTTCTTGTAAATATTTCTGTAAATCCAAAAATTCAAAAAAATTTTGTATAACTCTAAAAAAAAACTCAAAAAAATTTGCATAACCTTTAAAAAATTCCAAAAAAAATGAAAATAACCCCAAAATATCAAAAAAATTAGAAAAACTCCAAAAATCAATAAAAAAATTTTCTTGAATTAAATAATTCGAATGCCTTATTTCTTAACCTCTTTGCTCTCCAAAATAATCATTTCGAGTTTATTTATAAGCGAATTTTAATTAATTCTTTATTTACTATTCGTTTATTAATTGTAGCTCGATAACTTAGATTTCTGGGGTTAAGATTTTAAAGAATTTTTTATAGCTTTTTCTTATTATAGGGAACTTGTTTTTCTCACTATCACTTCTAATTTTTTGAATAAAAGCATGTTTTTATGTTAGAAAATTACATTTATGGATTTTACATTATTTCTACTTATGCTTTTAGAAACGTTGGAACGTTCAAATTAAATAGGTTGTTCTCGAATTTTTTTATTAAACTCTAGTTTTCTTTTAGAAATTAATCCCTTTCACTTTTTTTCATACCTTAATTGGCATGATTCCCCACTCACCCTTAAAAGATCTTATGTCAATGGGGATAAGATTTCGTCCCGTAAACATAGGCACCCAATATTTTAAAAAGATTATATGTTACGGAGTAAGAGGATAAAATTCATTACTCCTATACATATACATTGGGTTTATTTTATTTATGAAGAAAAAAAATTTACTTGTTAGGAAAATAAGATTTCATTTTCCTAACTATTCAATAAATATATATATATGCGGAGGTTCGAGAAAAAATTACTTCGCCTAAAAAATCAAAGCCCTCTTCATAACCGTCAATCCACTTAGCCAATTTTCATGATTCTAGAATTAATTTAAAACTTTTTGAGAGCATAATTTTTAAATTGAATTATTTCCTATCAATTTCTTTTCAGCGAATGTTTTTTCGATAATTCCAATCCATTTTTGTTAGACTAACAAAAATAATTTTCGCTTACCTTTTTCCATTTAGAAGTATTTTTTGAAACAGTTCCTCTATTTATAATACTTTCATAATTTAGGATTTAATTCCGAAATCCCAGAAATTCATTTCGATCTTTCTTATAATTAACTTAAGCATTAGTTGAATTTAGGATTTTTTTTATTCCTTATAGGTTCATCTCCAACTTTTGCTCTGGAATAGCAAAAGCTTAAGTATGAGGGTATTTGATGAGTTGTAAATATACCTATATTTTTGTAGTTTAATTATGTCATTTTACTTTATTTTTGTCTTTTTTTAGTTTATTTTCTTTAATAAAATGCTTTTTTTGTAAATTTTATACTAACTTAATTTATTTTTGTTTTCTGAAATTTTTCAGAAAAACTGAATTTTTTGCCTGGCACGCCCGTGACCATGCCCGACACGGGCGTGTCAGGCGCTCAACGCCATCAGCCAGTCGAAACTCAACGATTTCACTGTTCCTCACTAAACGCCATCAGTCACGCCCGTGTCCAAGACCGGTCACGCCCGTGTCGATGCCGATACTCAACGCTTATTCAAACAGTCAACGCTGCCGACATCAGGATGCCAGCTGTCCAAGTCACGCCCCATCTACACGCCCGTGACAATTCTGTCATGCCCGTGACCACCACGTGGACCGCCCCGAAGTCCAAGCTCCCGTCAAATCCCCAGATCAACCTCCCCGACACGCCCAGCGTCACGCCCGTGACCTAGGGCGTGACCGCCACGTTTTCAGCCGAAGTCAACTTTCCAGTCAAATCACCCGATCAGCTCATGAACAGTAGTGACACGCCCCCCTGTCACGCCCTAGTCACGGGCGTGACCAACCCGAAATTTTGCCTATAAAAATCCAGCTGCTGTATGAGATTTCTGTCTCCTTTTTTGACCACTTTGCTAAGGTGTTATGCTGCCCAAATGACTTCTAAAGCTTATGTAAGAGAATTTTCTCCCCCCTCCATAGTTTGTATTAGCTTTTTCATTGTAGCTTTGTTGTAATCACTTTTGATTTTAATAAAAAATAGTTTATTTTCTCTCTTGCTTAGCATGAAAAGTTCGTTTGGAAGCCTTCTCTTTGCAATTTTTCGTTCCCTTTTTTGTGTTCTCGTTTTATATTCTTCATTTTTTCAGCTTTATAACTTAATTTAGTTTAGGATTTTATCGCATTTACTAGCCGTTACGCTGCCCATTTTATTTTCGTTTTCCGCACCCATTTAGCTTTAGCTTTTTCTTCTTTTCACTATTTTCATTCTTAAGGCTCTATAAAAACAACTAAAAAAGTGCTCATTTTGATTTTATTTAACTTAGGCCCTTTAGGATTGTAAACCTTTTCGTCTTTTTTAGTTTTATTTTCACTTTTTAGGAGCTTTTATAAAAACTTAAGAATGAAAAAGTCATTGTTATAATTTTTCGTCAACCTCATTTTAGCTTTTTAATTTCAAAACTTTTTAGTCCCTTTAATTTTTATTTTCACTTTTTATGCATTTCTATCGCATTCTAGCGGTAGAAATGCAGTTCTTCTAATTTTTCGCCAACTTTAATGTTGCGTTTATTTGCAAAATTTTTTGTCCGGTTAATTTTTATTTTCTCTTTTTATGCATTTGTACCGCATTCTAGCGGTAGAAATGCAGTCGTTTTAATTTTTCAGCAACTTTGTTTTTCTTATTTTTTGCAAGTGTGCGTGCGTGTATGAGTTAGATTTTATTGCTTTATTTCAATTTCTGTAGAGTGTGTGCGTATGCATTTATTTCCGCCTACTCGTTAAGAGTTAAATGGCGCGCTGCTTTCATTTCCCGCCCACTCGTTTGAGTGGGACTTGTCTTTTTACTGCTTTCATTTTCATCCTACTCACTTGAGTAGGAAAACTTTGTGTGTGTGTGTGTGTTTTAATTTCTGTAGAGTGCGTGTGTGTGTTTTACTTTCAAGTAGAGTGCGTGCGTGTATGAGATTAATTTACCCCCGCCCACTCATTTGAGCCGGGATTCGCATTTACTGCTTTCTTCAGTCCTACTCGTTTGAGTAGGACTTGCAATTTTCAGCTTTCTTTACTACTTTCTTACTGCTTTCTTTACAGCTTTTTTTATTGCTTTCTAGTGTAAGTGTCCTCATTTCGATGAGTGGCTAACCGCCCTTAGCCCTCAATATCGAAGAGCATTGGGACAGATTAAGTAGCTTTAAATAATTAAAGGTCCTGTTTTTCAGTTTAATTAAATTTCTTAAGGTTTGCCCCGGGTTAACGACGTGTAGGACCGCATAATCGATGTGCGGGCCCTATTTCCGTTATCCATACGCAACGCCGAGAGGCCGGTGCGTATGGACCGATCACCCTTGGGTAAAGAGAGCTCCGCGCTAACCCTCGAGAGAGGAGGCGCGTGACTCTACCGGATTGGGTTCCCCACCCAATAGCGGGGTTCTTAGTGTAATGCGGGCGTTAAGGGGAATCCTTCGTCGGACTAACGTTCGGTCGAATAGCCTTAGCGTTCAGGTGAGCGATATCCCTAGACCAAGGTGAGCTCATATCTAAGGAACCTCCACGGCCGAGTCTCCGCCTTAATTAATTTGAAAATTAGGATCTCTTTTTGTTAAAAGTTATTTTAGTTCAATTCTCTTTTTGATAGCGTCGCGCTAAGTTGGTCATCGGCTTTCTGCACTTCATTTATTGCCGCACTTTATTTCCTGCATTTTTCCGCACTTTATTTTATGCTTTATTATTATTATGCATTTTTTATATGTTTATGCCATTTCCTTTTTTATCAAACCTAAAATATTATCGATAGAATAATAGGTATTTCAGGGAAAGAGTAGAAATAGGTAAGCCGACCTCGAGAACAATACGACCCCGATATTCTTCACCGGAATATCCTGTACTACACGCGATAGGTGCACTTGCCTCCCTCTCGTTAAAACTCGGTTTCTAACAAAACAAAACGCTCTTTTTTTTCATAAATAAAACACTCATCTCTAAATAAAATAAATAAGAGCCGACGTTTTAGCCATCAAAAAGCCATAATCAGACTGTTTCACTTGAAGTCCCAAGAAATACTTTAGCTCTCCCATGCTGCTTATTTCAAACTCTCCTTGCATAAGTTTAGAAAACTTCTTGCAAAGATTGTTGTCCGTTGAGCCGAATATTATGTCATCGACATAGATTTGCACCAGCAAGATCTTGCCTTTGACTTCCCTAAGAAACAATGTCTTATCTATTTTTCCTCTCGAGAACTTGTTCTCAAGAAGAAAACTAGACAGAGTCTCATACCAAGCTCGAGAAGCTTGTTTTAAGCCATATAATGCTTTATTAAGAAAATAAACATGATTAGGAAATGATGGATTAACAAAACCTGGAGGTTGCCAGACATATACTTCCTCTTTCAAATTTCCATTTAGGAACGCAGATTTCACGTCCATCTGATAGACCGTGAATCCCTTGTGAGAGGCATATGCCAGGAACAATCTGATCGCCTCGAGCCTTGCAACTGGTGCAAAGGTTTGGTCGAAGTAAATCCCCTCCTCCTGTCTGTAGCCTTGTGCAACCAGTCTAGCCTTGTTCTTGATGATGACACCGTGTTCATCTAGTTTGTTTCTGAAGATCAACTTGGTGCCGATCACATTCTGGTTCTTTGGTCTGGGAAAAAGCGTCCAGACGTTGCATCGTTCGAATTGATGCAGTTCATCTTGCATGGCCAATATCCAGGACGCATCTTTGTTCGCTTCGTCGAACTTCTTTGGCTCAACCTGTGACAGAAAACTAAGGTGCAGAATCTAGTTAATTGTACCTCTCCGAGTTCTGACACCATCACGAGGATCTCCTATGATCTGATCTCTGGGATGATCCCTCGTGTGTCTAAGCTCTAGGAGTCTTGCATCTTGAGCTCTTACATCTTCTCGGGCTTCTCTTTCTTCTGGAAGATTTTCTCTATCCTGATCGTCAACTTCTCCAGTTTGCGCTGAGGTGGAAACCTTGACGTACTTGGGAGTTGCACCTTTGGCATTCTCATCGAGACTTAGCTGTTCAAGCCTTGCACCTGCATCTTCAAGAATTCCACTGGAAGAATTGCTATAAAGCAAGCTTCCTTCATCAAAAACAACATTAATGGACTCCTCTACCACTAGGGTTTTCTTATTGAAGACCCTATATGCCCGATTATGGCTACTATAGCCCATGAAGATGCCTTCGAAGCATTTTTCTTTGAATTTAGTACGTGGGTACTTCCCATTATTGAGTACATAGCATCTGCAGCCAAAAATCCTTAAATAGGACATGGTTGGTTTCCTGCCTTTCAGTAGCTCATAAGGCGTCTTACGATGATTCTTGTTGATAAATGCCCGGTTTTGCACATGACAAGCCGTATTGACAGCCTCTTCCCAGAAGTACTCTGGAAGAGAAGCGTCATTCAACATTGTTGTACATGCTTAAATGAGCGTTCTATTTATCCTCTCCGCAACTCCGTTTTGCTGAGGAGTACGCGGGGAGGAAAACTCATGAAAGATACCATGTTCTTCACAGAATTTTGTCATAGCACCAGACTCGAATTATTTTCCATGGTCACTTCTGATTTTGACCACGGAGCAGTTAAGTTCATTCTGGATCAGCTTGACAAAATTAGTAAAGATGTCAAACGTATCTGACTTTCGTTTCAAAAAGAACACCCACGTAAACCGAGAGTGATCATCAACAATCACTAGTGTATACGATTTGCCTCCTAAGCTATGAACTTGCACTGGACCGAACAAGTCCATATGCAGAAGATGGAGACATCTGGAGGAGTCTGTATCTACAATGCCCTTAGAGGTAGCCCGAGTCTGTTTGCCCTTCTGGCATGCAGGACAAGGGCTATCTTCGATGCACTTAATAGTAGGGGCATCCTTTACAAAGTTCTTGGAAAATAACTTATTAATTATCTTGAAATTAATATGTGATAATCTCTTGTGCCATTATTCACAAAGAGATGCACTGCCTTTTGCTACTAGGCACACGGGGGTAGAAGAATCTAAGCTAAGAAAATCTAAGCAAAAGATATTTCTGCTCCTAATGCCAGTTAATACCATCTTCGAAGAGGCACACGATATTATCAAGCACTTATCCATGCAGAACTTAACGTCGTATCCTTTATCACACAACATGCTTACACTGATCAGGTTATGGTTTAACCCTTCAACATAGGCCACGTCAGTGATAGAGAATACACCGTTGGAAATCATACCATAGCCTCTGGTGACTCCTCGATCAGATCCTCCAAAGATGACTTTGGGTCCATTTTCGACTTGGGAGTAATCACGCAACATGCTTCTTGTCCCGGTCATATGCCAGGAATATCCACTGTCCAAGTACCAGATTGGCGTTTTGGTGGCCTTTGGACATACCTGCAAAATAGAATTAGTTTCCCATAGGAACCCAATCGAACTTGGGTCCTAGATTCCTTGTTAGCACACTCCCCCTCGGGTGGTTAACCCTACGAGTGGTCGGCCTCGCATTGCTAACATGAGGAGTCTCGTTGAATCTTGGATTAAACCAGCAATCCACGGAAAAGTGACCAACTTTGCCACAGCACCAACAGTCAAACCTGTTGTACCGCTTTCTAGGCTCCAGCTTAACCCTTGGAACAGGTGGTCCAGCCGAGGCCTTGGACCTGGAGGTGGAGGCATCATGATGACAACAGTCACACGATTTCTTCACTTCCTGTTCCTTCAGTATAACAGGCTTGGCCTTTGGTGCCTGCTTCCTATTATGGCCACTAGAGAAGTGGCCATAATTCTCCACTTGGATTTCCTCATAAGGTGCCTTGAAGACACTCTCACTATAGTTTCGGGGGAAGGCCCAACCATCGTACTGGCTCTTGGGATTTTCAAACGAGGGCCGGAAGAAGTGGCCATAGGTTGACTCAAAGTCCTGCTCATTGCAAGGAAAGCCAGGCTTTTTGAATAAAATAAGATCGAGAGGGGCCTTTCCCTTTTCTACAGCAGAGGCCTTCTTAGCAGCCTTATTTTTCCTCTGTTTTCTGTTTCTCCTGGATGATTTACCAGACACACCCGCATGCCCTAAGCCAGCCCCCTTAGCCTGAGCAGAGAATTCATCAACTAAAGGAAGAACGGTCTTGGGCATGGAGAAGCTTTTGACAATCTTCTTTTCTGTCGCAAGTTGTTCTTCCAACTTGTTTATTTCTTCTTGTTTCTGGTAAAGGAGCCTTAGAGACTCTGAGTGCTCAGAAGTCAGGTCCAGGTGTTTCCATTGGAGAGAGATCAAACTAGTGATCTCTTCTCTTAGGGACACACCCTCAGCTTTAAGGAATTTGACTTCCTTTTTCTTAGCCCTCAACTTCTTGCGGAATTCCTCAAAGGTATTGAGCAGAAGCTCATACTTTTCGAGGAGCTCAGCTTCACGGGAAGATGGGCTGTCCTTGAAATAATCATCAGGAGACTCAGAGTCAGAGTTAGAGAGGGGGGTACGATCTTTTACCTTCCTAGTAAATGGGGGGCAGTTTCTTTCTAAGTCAGAGCGACCCACTAGCCCGAAGTATACTTCCTCATCATCACTAGAGTCTGACGAATCAGATTCACTCAGTGTCTTTGGCATTTTGGAAATGTAGCTCCTCTCCTTCTTCTTATCTCTAGAGGACCTGTGCTCCTCTCCCTTCCCCTTATCCCTCTTACTTTGGTGGTAGTCAGCAACAACGTGGCCTGGCTTATTGCATCCAAAGCAAATAATGTCATCAGAGCGATGTTTATTCTGTTTGGATTCATACCTGTCAGAAGAATAATTCTTCTTCTGATGTCTGGAAGAGGAGCCATCCCTCTTTCTTTGATTCCTCAACTTGAGGAACTTCTTGAAATCCCGAGTGATGAGGGAGAAGTCTTCTTCAGATAGCTCTGAGCCGGAAGAGCATGGCTCAGAGTCTTCTTCCTTATCCTTTTTCCGAGAGCGGGACGAGGCTTCACCCTTGCCTTTCCTTGAGTGATTGGCTTTCAGGGCCACAGTCTTATCTCTGGCAACAGCTTTATTGGCTTCTTCTTCAGCTTTTCTGGTGTTCAGCTGAAGCTCATAGGACAAAAGTTTCCCAAACAGAATCTGGGGATCTGTTTCTGCCAGCTTACAAAATTCTCTGTTGGCGCAGATCTTGGTGTCCCATTCCTTAGTAAGGGATCTAAGGAATTTGTCATTTAATTCACCATCGGTGAATATTCTGCCATAGCTTTTCAGGGCATTGACGATCTTCAGGAAGTTCTCGAAAGTCACTGCGATCTCTTCCTTGGGATCTTGCCTAAAGGCCTCGTACTTATGGTTCAGAAGGGATCTTCGATCATCCCTTACTTCATCTGTGCCTTCCATAAGGATGATCAGACAGTGCCATATGTCCTTGGCAGTCCTGTAGTTGCAGAAAATCTGCATCATGGAATCATCGACGGCGCTTACTAGAATGTTCTGAGCTTTCTTGTCAAGTCCGACAAGCACCATCTCATCCTTATCCATTTCGGAAAGTTTCGTGGGCACTTTCTTGGTTGGATCAATGGTGGAGGCCTTAGTGGGGATATAAGGTCCCTCCTCCACTATCATGAAGAGTCGAGGGTCGACTGCTTCTATGTAGTACCTGATCCTTTCCTTCCAGATAGGAAATTTCAGCTTGGTGCACACTGGGATCTTCCCTGAATACTTGAGTCCTTCCATTTCTGAGATCTTTTTTCTTCTTGACACTAGACACAGGATCTTACTCAAGGTGTTAACCTTATTGATGAGGAACCTCCCTCTAATACCACTTGACAGTATCTGGTGTCAACTAAATCCACCTATTGGGGGGGGATTAGGTGCCGTGGAGTCTTTTGCGGAATTAAAATTACCTGCACAAATAAACAAACACAGCACAGAAAAGAACACAAGCAATTATAGTGGTTCCCCAATTTGGGTACGTCCACTCTCCCCCTTCGACCTATCTCCCACCAAGGGATGACTCGGTCACTTCACCAACCGGATTGAAATCCAATCCTCACACTACGGAAGGAACCCTTCCAACCAAAGGAGTCACTACTCCTCCACCACGGGTTGCACCCAACCCTTACAACTAGGAATAAATATTCCTTTACAACAACAAAAAATTGAACTTACAAAAAATACAAACAAACTTGTGGAGAATCTGATGTCGCTCTTCGTTCATTGATGCTTCCTTGAAAGAGACGAAGAGTCCACGACCGGAGTACTCTCTTGGAGAGGATCTTGACAAGATCAGCGGCGGCGATTCTCTGTGAATCCAATCTTCTCGACTGAGCAAGCAAGGTCTACGATGATCTCAGTTGGATCAGTCGTCTCGATCGATTCAGAATGAAGATCTAACTTCGTTCAATGATTTGAGAGATAAGAGATCTCAAGAGAGATGCGTTAGACACACTGATAGTCGCGGTCCTGTCCCCGGAAGATCAAAGAAGCTCTAAGATCAACGTCGGCGACTAGCTTGCGAGCGACAACAGCGATTGGCTGAGTTACGCGATCGGCTAGGGCACGACATCGGCTGTTTTGATTTTGCGTGAATAGTTATTGTAGATGTTCGAAATAAGCATGTATATATACCCGAGCCAACCCTAATGACCATTGTGCGGCCCACAAAGAAAAACCCTAGCCCCGGCAGAAACAGCGAACGGCTTCTTGGATTGGTCCAGCGAAGAGGCAAAAATTTCCTAAGGATAATTCGGCGAGAATCGTTGGTGATTCCCGTCGAATTCGGCGGGAATCACTCAAGATTCCCGTCGATTCTTCCTTGGCCGATTTCCAGTTGTAAAACTAGTCAGCCTGAGGGAATCGGCGGGAATGCAACCTGATTCTCGTCGAATCGGTGGGAATCAGAACGACTCCCGTCGAAGTCGGCGAGAATCACATGGTGATTCCCGTCGATTCAGTCTTAGCAGAATTTCTGATAGGAAACCAGTCATCCGGAAGAGGTCGGCGGGAATTATGCCTAATTCCCGTCGAATTGGCGAGAAACACAGGTGATATCCGTCGAAGTAGGCGGGAATGACTTAGTGATTCTCACCGATTTTAACTTAGATGATTTTTCTCTTCCTTTCTATGAACTTGGTCTTTGACCCATCTTTGCTCCTCTTCTGCTCTTGATCTACCTTGACCCTGTACTTGAAAATAAGTGCACTCCAATAGAGAGAGCACACGTGAGTCAACACACTGATCTGCTCAACGAGGGATTACGTTGCGCAGACCCGTGTATATTGACCCATTGTACCCTAACATTGGTGTGTACTTAGCATGGAATAACTGAAAGCACAACTTGATAGAAAATCATCAAATACATTGTCAATTCAACTTAGCTTGTTCAGGGGCTTCTTCAAATCAGGTACATTGTGGATACAATACCCAACAATCCGTCAAAGATAAGTGACATCCCAGAGTGGCCAAGGTCAGGAGTTTCCTTGGACATGCAGGATACTCCAAACGGTTTGTGAAAAACTTCTCACGGATTGCTTTCCCTCTGACCACATTGACGAGATAGGATCAGAAATTTGTTTGATCGTCGGAGTGCACGCGAGCTTTTGAAGAGCTAAAGAGTCGTTTGACCACGACACCTGTGTTGACATCGCCATGTCGTACAGATTGCTATAAGATTTATAGTGATGCTTCAGGGAGCGGCTTAGGCTGCGTTCTTCTGCAGTTTGGTAAAGTGATTGCTTATGGCTCACGCCAGCTGAAAGTGCATGAACGGATTTATCCCGTCCATGTCTTGGAGTTGGCGGCGGTGATCTTTGCGCTGAAATTGTGGCGGCACTATTTATATGGCGTTAAAGTGGATATCTATATAGATCATAAGAGCCTAAAGTGTCTATTTGATCAGCAGGATCTCAATATGAGATAACAAAGGTGGATGGAGTTCCTTGGGGACTATACCTTTGATATTCACGATACTCCTGGGAAGTGAAATGTGGTCGCTGATGCGTTGAGTCATAGGACTCCGGTATGGGTAAGTTGATTGCAGATGCGTGATGAGCGTTTGATCTAGGAGTTGGAAGCATTAGAGATTTCTTGTATTGACAAGAATTCCATAGCTGATGCATGCGTTAACTGGACGGAGGTACATTATGACCTTGCGGATAGGGTTCGGCAAGCAACGGAGCTTGATGAAAGTCTCCAATGCTAAGCAAAGGATAGGTCAGATGGACAATTCTCCTGGGATGACGGCTTGTTACAAAAGATGGCTGGTTGTGCGTCACAAGTATGGGTAAGTTGAGAGAAGAGTTGATGTATGAAGCTCACTCTACAAAGTACTCAATTCACCCTAGGAGCACAAAGATGTACAAGGATATGAAGAAGTTAATCTTGTGGCAAAGACTAAAGAAAGACATAGCACAGTATGTGGCTAAGTGTCAAACTTGTGCGTTGGTCAAAGCAGAATGTCAGAAGTCTTGTGGTTTCCTGACGTCGTTACCTATGCCGGAGTGGAAGTTTGATGATATCTCATTGGATTTCATGCATGGGTTGCCGAGATCTCAATGCAGGATTGATTCAATCTGGGTGATTGTAGACCGATTGACAAAGGTGACTCACTTTCTACCAAATAAGAGGGACGATTCAGTGGAAACTTTTGCAAAGCTCTGTGTGGAGCAGATTGTCCGATTGTACGATGTTCCCAAGAGCATCGTCAGTAACCGTGATGGGCGATTCACGTCGAATGATCGGAGGCTAATCCATCAGCTGTTGGGAACAAAGTTAGCATTCAGTATGGCCTTTCTTCCCCAAACGGATTGTCAGATTGAGCGGACCAACATGATGATGGAGGATATGCCCCGAATGTGCACCCTGGATTTTGGTAAGAGATGGGAAGATCATCTCTATATGGTGGTGTTTGCCTACTATAATAGCTACCAAGCGAGCATCGGTATGGCTCCATATGAAGCTTTGTATAGTCGAAAATGACGTACACCGCTAGCTTGGGTGGAAGTAGGCGAATCAAAAGTATATCCGTGCAAGGATGTCGAAGAAGCTACTTCGACAATATGCTATATTCGGGAGAGGCTATTGATAGCCCAAGATAGGCAAGCCAAATACTACGACATCATACATCAGAACGTGGAGTTTGCGGTTGGCGATTGGGTATATTTGAAGTTCAAACCCTTCAAAGGCGTGTCCAGGATTCGGTGGTTGAAAAAGCTAAGTCCGAGATATCTTGGTCCGTTTGAAGTGGTAGAGCGAGTTGGGGAAGCTGCCTATCAGCTAGCTCTTTTGGTAGAATTGAGTGGCGTGCATGATGTGTTTCACATCTCAGTGCTTCCAAAAGCCATCAAGGATCCAGCACAAGTGATTGAGAATGATCATGTACCAGTCGAATATGGGCTAACGACAAAGGTTAGACCAGATCAGAATGAAGATAGAGCCGATAAACAGTTGCGGAACAAAATAATACTGATGGTCAAGGTCTGGTGGGACAATTGTGGCCATGAGGAGCTAACATGGGAGCGGGAGCAGACCATGCAAGCTGATTTTCCCAAGTTGTTTGTTTAAAGTGTTGTAAAGTACGTATTATGTTGAAACGGTCATTTTGAAGTCATAGAATTATGCTTGCTGGGTTTCCTTGCAGTGAGCAAATTTCGGGATGAAATTTATTGTAAGGAGTGGAGGGTTGTAACACCCCAAAACCAAATTGGAGTTCAGGCTGACTAACACGGCCTGGGACACGGGCATGTCCAGCGGCACACGTCCTGGGACACGGGCGTGTCTCAGGGCGTGCCCTTCACTATGTGTGTCGATTCGAGTTCTTGACACAGGACAGTCGACAATCGTCGAGAGGTGACACGGCTAGGGACATGGGCGTGTCCGAGGTCGTATCCTTCTCGGGTGGGTAACCAGGCAACATTTAGTGTGGCACAGGGCCCGTGACATGGGCGTGTCACGGGGGCGTATTTGGCATACGGCCAAATACACGGGCGTATGCCCCAGTCGTGTCCTTTTCGGGAATGTTGATCCTGTGCTGTTTGAGGGACACACCCCTCAAAACGGGCGTGATCTTACCGACACGGGCGTGTCAGGGGCTTGACATGGGCATTTCTCAGCCCGTGTTTTGGTCTAGATAAGTTGGTTCGAGTACCGCTTGCAGTACACGGCCTGTGACACGGGCGTGTCACAGGCCGTGCCAGCTTAAAAAATAGATTTTGAGGGCGATTTGTGGTCGTTCGATTTCTTCAACCTCGATATAATGGATCAGGCTTCTCCCTGCTGTGTTTAAGTCAAGGATTTGAATGAACTATTCATTCATACTTGGACTATTCTCTTCCTAAAAGAGAAGAGAGAAGGGAGAGCAAGGAGAAGGAAGAGGAGAAGATCCGGCCACCGTGGGAGCTTTAGTGTTCCGATTCAAGATTCAAGGCCAGATCTGTTGAAGCAAGGCAGCTGCGGTTCTTTTTAACCGGCTAGAATTTCTATGGCACCCAAGAGATTGTCAATGGTAACGATCTTCCTTCTTGGACAAGTGAAGTCCTCCTTTATGCATGAGCATGGGATCCTCCACCAAAAGGTGGAAGAGTAAGTGATCCCCGTGGGTTGATAATTGTTATCCCCAGTTGAGTCTACATCTAGACCCGGAAATGTGTAGCACGGGATAGGCATGCTATGTGAAGCCCATCTGGATAGGTTGGTCTGGATTGGGGATGTTGCATATTGCGCACCGAAGAAGACTCCACGTATAAACGTGTAGTTTGTGGAGTCAATGGATTGCGCCTATGAAGGGAAGTAGAAGGAAGTACTGGGATGAGGAATTCCAGGAAAACACTCTTGTAATGCTTGTGTTGTATGCTATGAAAGACCAGTTTTCTGGCACTGCATGAACTGCAGGGTTTAGGTTGAGTTTGGGTGCAGATAGGGAGTTCTGCTGAACCCACCAAGCGATTGCGAAGGGCGCTGGCATTAACTACCCCTTTTGAATTGTGAAGTCAGTTCTTGGCGGACATTATGGCTACTGTGATCTGCGAGCTCTTAAAAAGTCTTCTTGCCGAACAGGAAAGGTGAAACCGACCCGCGCATTTAGTTATAGCCTCGGGTACATTGTACTAAGTGATGGCAAGGAGAATTATGCAATGGGGGGGGGGTTGATCCGTACCTGCGTTATGTCATCTGTACAAGAGAGCGTCAAGGCATTGCGCTTTAGTCAGCGGCATAATGAGAGTCTTAGGCCTGCGCCCCACAAAGACTAAATGCTCATTACTGTTGAAATAGTGGTGTTGACCCTGGTTCGCCGGTGCACAAATAATGTGCCCATAGTGCACGGATCGTAAGGCCGGGTGGCTAACGGTTGTGATGGATTGATTGTGCATGAGAGCACAAAATATGCTATATATGTTGATGCATTACTCTACAGGGAAAGAATGCCACTTCCCCGGGAAAGGGGTAGGATTGTCATAAATTTGTCAGCTGAATGCTGACCGTTGTCTTGTTTGCCACCTTCTGGGTGGGCTGTCTCTGTGCAGGTGCTGGAGAGCCGAGTGGAAAATGAAGGGATGAAGTCCCTGCAGCTGCTGATGCTGTTGCTAACCCTTGAAGGCTGAGCCAAATGTGTTGTGTTTTTCTCATGTATGGCCGGCCTGCGCGCCGATGTATGCAATCCATACTGTGAAAAGAGGAACTGTAAGGCCTTAAGGCCAACCTGTTTGTATTTGCTGTATATTCCTTTATGTGGTTGTATATAACTGTGGTTTATATATATAGTGGAAATTCCTAGTTTGAGTTCAAGTTATTGTTAAAATATTCTGCTAGCATGCTCTTGGTTAGGGTGCGATGGTGTTTTGGTATTAACCTGTGACCTCACCGTCTGTTTGTGGTATATAGTGTGGGGCCCCAGCCGGACCTTCTATTATATATTATTTAACGGGTGGAGTCATTATATTTTCATATCAACTTGTCTTTGTCTTCCTATTTCGAGTTCGTGGTCGAATTCTTTTGTGGGGTGGCGAGCACGCGTCAGTGCGAACCGCTGTAACATTAATGAACTCTTGAATGTCCACTAAGGAATGCAAATACACTTGTTTGAGGAACCTGCGTGTTCCTAATTGTTGTTATTGCTTGTGTGAGGGCGCTAATGTGTGTTTTATTTGGGGTCCTTGTGTGTTCCTGCTCCTACTTTGTGCAACATTTTAGTTGCTTACTTGTGTGTTTCACGCTTGTAGGCGACTAGTAGTAATGAGGGACAACAAGAACCCCAACACTCAATGGGGATTAATGAGCTATCTGCCGTGCCAACACTTCCTCTTTTGGTAGAGACGGTCCGATTGATCACCGAAGTGGTCTTTGCAATGATCAACGCCCTCCACGAGAGACATGTACAACCCTTTGTTCCGGTGGTGCCTCTCATGCCGGTTGGTGTGCCTTAGCAGATGGCAAGGGAAAGAGCATCGGCCCCGCCGTTGAATATGCATCTGATCCAGTGACCATATACGATCCAGGAGTACTTTTATGCATTTGTGGCGTTGAGACAACATACAGAGTGTGTGGTTGAAAGTGAGGAGACGAATACTAACAGATTTTTTGATGGTCTACGAGAGGAACTAAGACGTCTCTTGGTGGGTCCAAAGTTACTTGGCTTTTGTGTCTTGGTCACGACAGCTCGGTCTTTGAAAATAGACTTAAATCAGTTTCGGGAAAGGTACGGTGCCAATGTGCCCACCGTTACAAAGATGCCAACATCAAGTTCTCGTAAGTGGAAGAAGATCAAACATTTGCGGGATTCAACCTCTTCTACCACCATAAAACAAAGGAAAGGCGTGTTTGTTTTTCGTGTAGTAACGTAGGACATCTTGCCCGAGACTGCCATGACAATCCGCCGAGGACAAAGAAATCTAAGGCTGGAGCAGTGGCAGGGCGAACTCCGCCCATTTGCTACTCGTGTTGTAAAGGACATAAAGCCCAAGATTGCAGAGTTGGCCCTTAGAAGAGATGAAACAAGAAGACAAAGAACGGACTGTACTTAAATAATTATAACTATGTAATGTACATATCCTCGTTTGTAATGCTGGCTCCAATACTTCTTTTGTATATGTATAACTCTGTTGTGATGAATAATAAAAACGTTGATTTACGGCTTTTTCCACCCTATGTATTTATCTGGGTATCATAGATACCAGTGAAACGACATGACCGTACTGGAACGAATGCATATGGGTAGAGGTCGTTATGAGGTTATCGCTATCCGTAGGACCATCTGTGCGGAAGGAGGGACCAAGATTGCTTGTATGCTTGCTAAATTGTCAAACTTGTTCGGTCATGCTTGAAGCAAGTCTTCATGCCTCTAGCGGTCTGTAGGCCGAAGGCGGGTTGAGTGACACTTCTATTGTGTGGTTGGTTTATACATATGTGTTTCTTAATGAACTTTATGAGTGATGAAGTCTCTATTGCGTTGGTGCCAGGTGTGAAACTTGTGGCCCGCTCGTCATATTACGTAGCGCCAAAAGAAATGGATGAATTGAAAGTCCAACTGCAAGAGTTGCTGGAATAGGGAAACATACGCCCAAGTATGTCACCTTGGAGCGCGCCTATTCTATTTGTTAAAAAGAAGGATGGTAGTTTACTATTATGTAGTGACTATCGTGAGTTGAATAAGCTGACGGAGAAAAATAAGTATCCAATTCCACGGATAGATGACTTGTTCGATCATCTAGTGGGATCAACCGTCTATTCCAAATTGGATTTTAAATCTAGATATTACCAGCTGAGGATTCGGGAAGGTGACATTCCCAAGACAGCATTTGGAACACGGTACGGGCATTATGAATTCACCGTAATACCGTTTGGCTTATGTAATGCGCCTTCGGTATTTATGGATCTAATGCACCGAACGTTCTGAGAGTACTTGGATCTGTTTGTGATTGTCTTCATCGATGATAGCTTAGTGTACTCGCAATCTGAAGATGACCATTCAAACCTTTGTGGTTGGTGTTGCATACCTTGCGGAGGAATAAGCTCTATGCCAAGTTCTCAAAGTGTGAGTTTTGGCAATCGTCGCTGGCTTTTCTTGGCCACGTGGTAAGTAGAGAGGGCATAACAGTGGATCCGTCAATGATAAGTGCCATCCGAGAGTGGCCAATGATGAATTTAGTGGCCGAGGTCAGGAGTTTTCTTGGACAGGCAGGCTACTCCCGACGGTTTGTGAAAAACTTCTCACGGATTGCTTTGCCTCTGACCACGTTGACGAGAAAGGATCAGAAGTTTGTTTGGAATCCGGAGTGCACACGAGCTTTTGAAGAGCTGAAGAGTCATTTGACCACGGCGCCTGTGTTGACATCGCCATGTGGTAAAAATGTCTATGAGATCTATAGTGATGCTTCAAGGAGCGACTTAGGCTACGTTCTTCTGCAGTTTGGTAAAGTAATTTCTTATGGCTCACGCCAGTTGAAAGTGCATGAATGGATTTATCCCGTCAAGGACTTGGAGTTGGCGGGAGTGATCTTTGAGCTGAAATTGTGGCGGCACTATTTATATGGCGTTACAGTGGATATCTATACAGATCATAAGATCCTAAAGTATATGTTGGATCAGTAGGATCTGAATACGCGACAACGAAGGTGGATGGAGTTCCTTGGGGACTATACCTTTGATATTCACTATACTCCCGGGAAGGGAAATGTGGTCACTGATGCGTTGAGTCATAGGACTGCGGTATGGGCAATTTGGTTGCAGATGCATGATGAGCGTCTAATCCAGGAGTTGGAAGTGTTAGAGATTTCTTGTGTTGACAAGAATTCCACAGCCGATGCATGCTTGAACTGGATGAAGGTATAGTATGACCTTGCGGAAAGGGTTCGGTAAGCAACGGAGCTTGATGAAAGTCTCCAACGCTATGAAAAGGATAGGTTAGATGGCCAATTCTCAGAGAGCTTGCCTTCCCTATCTCACACTTTGAGGCGGGGTTGAGATTACCCCTTTGGCCGGAGGTGAAGCAGGTCTTGAAATATTTCGGCGCCGTGCCAGCCAAGCTGAACCCTAATGCCATCTCCATCCTTGTCGCCTTTGTGAGCTATATGCGACGAGAGCGAATAAAGTTCAGCCTCACAGTTTTCCGCAAGCTCTTCATTTACCACGCCAATCAGGACGGGGTGTCCTACTTCACAGGGCAGGGTCTCAAAGTCTGCAAGACGCCCAACAAGAACCATCATTGGCTCACGCGGTTCGTCTTCATTCGCAGCAACCTGGGCGGCGTCCCACTCGTCCTTGTCTCGCCCACCGAAGTCTTCTACGTAACCCCCCAAGTCGGCGGCACGGATAAGCTCCTCTTTGAGTATCTCGCCAGAAAAAACTTCGAAGTCCAGTATCTGAGATGTGGTCTCAGGTCGCTCCTCCCCGTACATCCTGGTGAAGGTATACTCGACCTTCTTTCTTAGACTTTGCCTTTATTATTTCCTTCTTGCTAACATTCTGTCTCGCCTTTACCAGGAGAGAGGAACGTACCAGTTCACCCCCTTACAAAAGTAACATCAAGCCGTCCAAGGGTGTCGCTCTCGCCAGCATAGCGGCTGAAGTGGCCAAAGGATCATTGAATCCCTCCCTAAAGAAGAGGCCGGCCGAAGACCCCGCTCTGTCTCGCCTCAGCCCCTCGAAAAAGATGAAAATGAAGGTGAAGAAGGTGGTCTCCCCCCGCCAAGAAAACTCCTCAGGAGACTGTGGTGACGTCGGGGTCCCCGAGCCCTATTTCCCTAGGGTCCCAGTCCCCCCGGTCCCCTCCTCGGGTTTCTCCTCGCAAGGCCGTCTCGCCCTCTGGGGAGACGGCACCCCTCGCACAACACGCCGACTCTTCTCAACAACTGTCTAGGTCCCCTTCTCGCGAGGGGGCTCCTTCTCGCTTCCCCGCACCGTCTGCCGACTTCAAATTCAACATGGGCCCCGCTGTCCCTGATGCTGCCAATGACCCAACACTGATTTGGGACAAAGGGGTACACCGAGTCTCGATCTCTAGTCTCCTCCCCTCTTGGAGGGATCAGGACCAGCCTACGGGTCACGCTTTCTCCCTAGGCTTTGGTCTTTACGGAGCTCATGGTCCCGATCCCCTTGACAAGTCCTCCTCGCGAGATCTGGTCCTGAGGGCGACGCAATCCCAACTGCGCACCTTGGAGCTTTCGCGTAGGCTCTTGCGCTGCCTGCTTTTCAACAATAAAAACTGGAAAGATTCCGTGGCCAACTTCACCGCAAAGCGCGAGAAGTCGGGAGATCTAGCGAAGAGACTAGAGGTGGCCGAGGACCTTCTTGCCAGGGCTCGTGGCGGAGTGGTGAGTTCTCCCTTAGTTCATTTTCGATGTACCTGACCCCAATCTAACAAAGACTTTCTGCAGGATGCCGAGACGGCTGAGAGGTTACACTCGTGCATAGCGGAGCTGGAAGCAGAGGTGAAAGAGCTAAAGGCCCAGGTCACCCAACTCAAGGGAGCCGCCCCTTCGGCCTCTCGCTCTGCGATTCCCCCACCTCCCCTCTCTCTGTATTCCCATGAGGAGGTCGAGGAGTTATGCCGAGATGCCAATATCCGAACTGCCGAGCTGATCCTGAAGATGATGCGCGAGATGGGCGTCGTAAAGGATGATTGCGAGTACGTTACCGCTCGCGACCTTGTGCTAGAGATCTACGGTGAGGGGGAGGGTTCGTCGGCCAGCGAGAAGGATTAAAGCTTCCCGAGTTCTACTTTCTTTTACTTACAATGCTTCTTTTTTGCAACTGATGTAATTTTGTATCGGACTATTTTACTGGACGTGCTGCGTATGTATATATATTACCCATGTGTAGTTCTAGGGCTAGTCATCTCTTCTTTTTGTTTCAATTATCTGCGGGATCTAAAGATCCGTTCATCCCCGAGAGGGTGTCGTCCCCCGTCTCGCCTCCTGGAGAGAGCGGACCTGGATAAGGGGGGTGAGTTGATTTTAAGAGTTAGTACCCTCCCCCCTCTCTCTTTTTTTTATCTCAATTGTCTGTGGGATCTAAGGATCCGTTCATCCCCGAGGGGGTGTCGCCCCCCGTCTCGTCTCTCCTAGCAAGAGAGGACCTGGATCAGGGGGGCGAGTGACTTTAAAGAGTTAGACCCCTCCCCCTTTTTCCCTGGGGCAGGGGGTTCTCCAACTCCTATACGTTCAGGGTCCTTCCTCTTGCTGATCAATAGTGTGGTTTTCCCTTTGGGGCTTTCCCTCTCTTGTTATTGTTTCACAACCACTCATCGGCCTCACCCACTTGGCGGTCCCGGTCAACGTGTGCTTCCCAGATCCACTCCAAAAGCCACTCCGACCACCGAGTGAGCCTACAGCCCTTCCAGCTTGATGAGAGCCTGGTCAGCGGGTCTGCTTGGGGGCTCCTCTCCAAACAACCTCCAACCACCGAGTGAGCCTATAGCCCTGCCAGCTTGATGCGAGCCTGGTCAGCGGGTCTGCTCGGGGTCTCCTCTCCAAACAACCTCGAACCATTGAGTGAGCCTACAGCCCTGCCAGCTTGATGGGAGCCTGGTCAGCGGGTCTGCTCGGGGTCTCCTCTCCGAACAGCTTCCAACCATTGAGTGAGCCTACAACCCTGCCAGCTTGATGGGAGCTTGGTCAGCGGGTCTGCTCGGCGTCTCCTCTCCGAACAAACTCCAACCACTGATTGAGCCTACAGCCCTGCCAGCTTGATGGGAGCCTGGTCAGCTGGTCTGCTCGGGGTCTTCTCTCCAAACAACCTCCAACCACCAAGTGAGCCTAAAACCCTACCAGCTTAATTGGAGCCTGGTCAGCGGGTCTGCTCACGGTCTCCTCTCCGAACAACCTCCAACCACCGAGTGAGCCTACAGCCCTGCCAGCTTGATGGGAGTTGGATCAGCGGGTCTGCTCGGGGTCTCCTCTACAAACAACCTTGAACCACCGAGTGAGCCTACAACCCTGCCAGCTTGATGGGATCCTAGTCAGCGGGTCTGCTCGGGGTCTCCTCTCCGAACAACCTCTAACCACCGAGTGATCTACAGCCCTGCCATCTTGATGGGAGCCTGGTCAGCATGTCTGCTCGAGGTCTATTCTCGAAACAACCTCCAACCACCAAGTGAGCCTACAGCCCTGCCAACTTGATGGGAGCCTAGTTAGTGGGTCTGCTCGGGGTCTCCTCTCCAAACAACCTCCAACCACCGAGTGAGCCTACAACCCTGCCAGCTTGATGGGAGCCTGGTCAGCGGGTCTGCTCGGGGTCTCCTTTCCTCCAAAATAACCTCATCTTTCAAGGGTGGTCGCCTTGAAGTGCATTGTGTCGAGAAAACGTTTCATGCACACAAGTAGGAAAATCTTTTTTAAAAAAAAACATGTTCAAATAAATACAATAGGGTACAACATTATGGGTAAAATCGCTTCAGGTCGTCGCCGCTTCGGGCGCGATCCAAGGGTATCACGTCCACATCTTGGAGGTGGTACCCCTGACTTCAAGACCTCCCTTACAATAAAGGAACCCTCCCAATTAGGGTTGAGCTTCCCCACGGAGGCCCCCCTGCCTGCGACATCTACTTTTTTGAGGACCAAGTCCCCCTTTTGGAACTGCTTTATCCTGATATGCTTATCAAAGTACTTGGGCATTTGGCGTTTGACTTCCCCCTGCCGGATTGACGCTAGCTCCCTGAGCTCCTCTACCAGGTCGAGGGAGAGCTTCTGCTCCTCCCCATTGTCTTCTTGTCATCCTTCATCTCCTCTCCTTGCCACTGTCACTCTGGGGGATTCAACTTCAAATTCTACGGGTATGACGGCCTCCGAGACATGGAAAGTCTGAAGGGTGTTTCTCCTGTGGCGCTATTCGGTGTGGTCCTCAAAGCCCAGATGACGGAGGGGAGCTGCTCCACCCAACTTCCCCTAAGATTTTCTACCTTTTTCTTCAAGAGGTTCAAGATGATCTTGTTTGCGGCTTCTACCTGTCCGTTGCTTCGGGGATGATGAACCGAGGCGAACCGAAGATCTATGCCAAGCTGGGCACAGAAGTCTAAAAATTCCCTACTAGCGAACTGTGGCCCGTTATCTGTGACAATGGCCAAAGGGAGCTCGTGCCGGCAGATAATTTCCCCCATACAAAGTTCTTGACCACCTGCGTCATCACCTTTGCCAAGGCCTTCACCTCCAGCCACTTTGAAAAGTAGTCCACCATGACCAGCAGGAACCTCCTCTGGCCACTGGCCTGTGGAAATGGGCCTACCAAGTCCATTCCCCATATGGAGAAGGGCCACAGAGCCATTATTGTGCGTAATATCTGCGCCGGGAGGAGTTGAAGTAGAGCGAACTCCTGGCACTTTCTGCATCTTCTTGCGAACTCCTCACATCTTTCCTGAGGGTAGGCCAAAAGTAGCCCTGCCTCAGCACCCTCCCTTCCAGGGTCCGACTCCCTGAGTGACTCCCGCATTCCCCCAAGTGAACTTCCTCCAGTATCCTCGACGCCTCCTTCTCAGACACACATCGATCTAGTAAGCCTGAAAACGTTTTACGGTAAAGGATCCCTTCCCTCAACAGGTAATAGGCCGACTTGTACCTGACTCATTTTTTTCTCAAGGTCCCCTTCGGGTTGATGTCCCGACGTCAAGTACGTCATAAATGGGTCCATTCAGGACCCCTCTCAGTCCACTTCCATTAACTCCCCTTCCTGTATAGAGGGTCTAAAGAGTCATGTCATGGTCCCTCCGACCTAAGGGCCGTGCTTAGCGAGCAGTTCTGCCCTAGTATTCTCCTCTCTTGGAACATGTTGAATTGAGAAGCTGCGGAACTTCTCGATGATACCCTTCACCTTTACTAGGTACAGCTGGAGGGTCGGTTCCCTCACTTCAAATTCTCCGTTGATATGCCCTGCAACCACCAGAGAATCCGTGGAGACCCTGAGTTCCTGTATGCCCAGCTCACGAGACAGCCTGAGGCCGGCGATGATGGCCTCATACTCGGCTTGGTTGTTCATAAGGGTGAAATGGATCTTCAAAGCCTTCTCGATTCTGGTCCCCTCGGGACTTGTTAAAACCACCCCGACTCCAAAATAACTTCGGCCCGAGGCCCCATCCACAAGCATTTCCCAAGCCACCATGGGAGGTTCCTCTACCTCCCTGACCTCGACCACGTAGTCTGCTAAGAAATCTGCCACCACCTGCGCCTTGATGGCTACCCGAGGTACATAGGCGAGGTCGAATTCACTAAGCTCTATCGACCACTTGGCTAACCTCCCCGAATGCTCCACCCTCTCTAGAATATGGCGGAGGGGGTGGTCCATCATGACTTGAATGGAATGGGCTTGGAAGTACGGCCTGAGCTTCCAGGCCGAGATGATGAGGGCGAAGGCTAGTTTTTTGAGGATGGGGTACTTTAGCTCTGCCTTCTTGAGGACCCTGCTCACGTAATATATGGGGAATTGCTTCTTACCCTCCTCTCATAGAAGGACCGAGCTCACTGCCTCTGCCTCTACTCCCATGTATAGGAACAAATTCTCCCCCTCTCGTGGACCTTGAAGTAACGGCGTCTGGTTGAGCAGTTGCTTCAGAGCTAGAAAGGCCTTCTCGCATTCGGGGGTCCATTCGAATTCCTTCCCACCCCTCAGAGTCCGGAAGGAGGAGCACCTCTCCCCTGCCCGGGAGAATAACCTGCTCAACCCTTCCAACTACTAGTAAGGCATTGGACCTCCTTAACGTCCCTTGGAGATCCCAATTCTAGGATTGTTTTCACCTTGTCTGGATTAGGCTCCACTCCAACAAGGGTGAGGAGGTGCCCTAGAAACTTCCCCCTGCTGACCCCGAGTACACATTTTAGAGGGTTGAGCCTCATTTTATATTTCCTTATAGTTTTAAAAGTTTCCCGCAGATCCACGAGATGTGACTCGAGGTTTCGACTCTTAATCATCAGGTCATCTATGTAGACCTCGAGGTTCCTCCCCTTCTGCTCCTGAAATACTCGGTCCATCATCCTTTGGTAAGTCGCCCCTGCGTTCTTCAATCCAAAGGGCATCATGTTATAACTGAAACACCCATCCTCGGTTACAAAGGTGACGTCTTTGATGTCTGGAGGATGCATACGTATCTGGTGATACACTGAAAAGGCATCTAAAAAACTCATTAGTGGAAAACCGACGGCTGAATCAACCAGCGCGTCGATTCGAGGCAGAGGGTAACAATCCTTCGGGCATGCTTTATTCAAAAGAGAGAAATCGATACACATTCACCATTTACCCTCCCCTTTCTTCACCATTACAATGTTGCTCACCCACCCCAGATACCTATTCGCCGATATGAACCCTGCCCGAAGTAGCTTCTCCACTTCTTCTCTGATTGGCCCGACCAACTTGGAAGCGATGGCCCTCTTCTTTTGCTTGATGGGGCGAACCTTGGGGTCAAAGTTGAGGCGGTGGCACGCCACGTATGCGTCGACCCTCGGCATGTCGGCTGCGCTCCAGGCGAAGACATCGATGTTCTCTTGCACGCACCTCCGGATCTCCTCCTGATCCCGGGGGGTGAGCTCTCCGCTGACCTTGATATTCTATTTTCGCCCGTACTTTGTGAGGATGTCCATCTCCAGAACATCCACTGCTGCCCTCAGCCTTGAAGGCTCCTCCTCCTCTTCTGGTCCCCTTGACCGGTCCTTCCCTACTTCTAACTCCTCCTCAACCACAACCACTCTCTCCCAGGTCCTTCCTTCTGGCTGAGTCTCCTTTCCGGACGACTCCCTTATTTCCCCCCTCTTCCTTTTCCTACCCTTGGCACCCCCACCTCCTTCCTACCTGCCTGTACTTCTTCCATCTCTTGCTCCACCGTAATGCCTCTCTCTACTCCAGCCACATCTCTCCCCTCCTGCTCCTCTCCATCCACCTGCTCTCCCGCCATCTCTGGCTCCACCGCAATGCCTCTCTCTACTCTAGCCACATCTCTCCCCTCCTGCTCCTCTCCGTCCACCTGCTCTCCTGCCATCTATGGCTCCACCGCAATGCCTCTCTCTACTCCAGCCACATCTCTCCCTGGCCTCCTGCTCCTCTCCGTCCACCTGCTCTCCTGCTATCTTTGGCTCCACCGCAATGCCTCTCTCTACTCCAGCCACATCTCTCCCCTCCTGCTCCTCTCCGTCCACCTGCTCTCCTGCCATCTATGGCTCCACCGTAATGCCTATCTCTACTCTAGCCACATCTCTCCCCTCCTGCTCCTCTCCATCCACCTGATCTCCCACCATCTCTGGCTCCACCACAATGCCTCTCTCTACTCCAACCACATCTCTCCCCTCCTGCTCCTCTCCGTACACCTGCTCTCCCGCCATCTCTGGCTCCACCGCAATGCCTCTCTCTACTCCAACCACATCTCTCCCCTCCTGCTCCTCTCCGCCCACCTGATCTTCTTGCTCCATCCTCCTCTCTAGTTCTTCTGCATCACCCTTCCATGAGATGGTGTTCACTGCCGTCACATAGCATTCTCGGGCTACCTTTGGGTATCCCCGCACCCTGATCTGGATCCCCACTGAGTTTAGCTTCAAAAACTGATGGAACTAGGACGGCACGCATTTGAAGGCGCTGATCAATGGGCGCCCAAAGATCGCGTTGTAACTACTGTGGGCATCCACTATCACAAAGCGGCAGTTTCTGGACAGCCCCCCCAGAGTTACCTAGAGCCCTACTCCTCCCTCAACCTCCTTCCGCTCTCCTGAGAATCCGAACAGTGGCCCGTCCTCCGCCAACACTCTCCTAGCTTCCACTCTCATCTCATTGAACACCTTTTTGAAGATAACATTTACAGAGCTCCCATTTTCCACCAAGATTCTGGACACCGTGAAGTTTTCAATGGCTTTCCTGATCACTAGTACATCGCAGAAAGGATCTTCGTGATCTGGTACATCCCTCTTGGAAAAAGTAATCTTCTCATCTGGGGGCGGGGCCTGCGACGTCGAGGCGATGCTCCGACGGTACATGGTGTGTAGGCTGGCCTTGCGGGTAGCCTCAATCCCCCCCCCCCCCCCCCCCCCCGTGGATCACCCCGATTCCACCTCGATCTCCTGTATCTTACCGATCCACACATCGGTCCTCCTCCCCAGTTCCCGTCATATCTACAATCCGCACTGGTAGCTGCTGCTCCCCTGCTACCCTTCTTCCCTTTAATTCTAGAAACTCTGGGCAGGTAGCCGTCGCGTGGCCTTCCTCCTCGTGAAAGTCGCAATACGGCAAGGCTACCCCCCCATCCTGCCTCCCCTCTTGGGGGTTCCTCCTCCTCCCCGCTCCTGCTCCCGCTCTTCCTCGCCCTCTTCCTCTTCCTCGGCCGATGGCCATTGCTTGTTGAGGCGGGGGTGGGAGTGGCCTCAGACCATGCCCCCACCCTAACGGATTAAACCTTCCCTGTCCTGGATTATAGTTTCTTCCTACCTGGGGTGGCCCCTCCCTTGTCCTTGAACAGGACCCCCTTGCTCCCTCCAGCCCAGTTCCGGAGGCACTGGCCCCCTTGGCTCCTCCCTTCTCCTTCCCTCCAGCTTCCTGGTCCCTCCCGGCTCCCTCTGCTCCACATCCGTCAGTCTTGCCAACTTCCTGGCAAAGGCCGGGTTTGCTGCCTCCATAGCTATTTCCTTCGCCGCCTTCTCCATCAATCCCTCGAATGACAACGGTGGCTTCCTGGTCAGGCTCATCTTAAAAAAGCTCTCCGTTAGTCCTACTGTGAAGGCCATCTGGAGGGAGAAGCCAGGCACCTCCTATATGTCAAGAATCTCTTCTTGGAAGCGGTCCACATATTGAGCCAAGGACTCATCGGCCTTCTGCTTGATTAGAAAAATGGACTCCGGGTTTTTCTTCCTCTTCTTAGAGGTCGAGAAGCGCAATTGGAAGCTTCTGCTCAGATCCTCGAAGCCGTAGATCGACCCTGCCGGGAGTTGGTGGAACCAATCCCTAGGCTTGTCTTTCAGGGTGATGGCTAAAAGGCGACACTTAAAAGAATCCGCCATTTGTCTGATGGAGACTGCGTCTACGAACCACTACAGGTGCTGGAGGGGATCTTCCTTCCCCACATAGTAGGTCATCTCGGGATCGCGGAACCCTTCCGGGATGGGAGCCTAGAGGATCAACTCACAGAAAGGGTATCCTTTCGCCGGGGGTCTCGTCGCCTCCACTCGCGCAACCATCCCACCATGCAAGACGACACTTACTGGACTGGCAAAAAGTTCTCTACCCTCCACGTCTCGCCTGCTTCCTTCCGCCACCACCTCCTTTCCCGGTCGCCTCCCGGGTGCATCCTCGTCTATTCTTGCCTGGTTGATCCCCTCGCGTGGCGCAAGACCTTTCTCCTTGGGTGGAGGGATCTCGTATTCCCCTCTTTGTGAGATCTGCTTCAACATGTCCATGATCCCCCCGATGGATGTCATGAACTCCGCCCTCCCGACATAACCTCCTTGGTTCGGGGACCCACCTCCCTCTCCTTCAAGATCCCCCTCCATAAGGTCACCAAAAGTTCTTCTGTGCAAGCTGCTGTTCCACGCTCATCACACCATAAATGTTGGAACAAACAAAGTCGGTCCCTCCTAAAGCTCGAAACCAAAAATGCAGCTCGCCCCTACTCCCTTCGGACGACCCTCTAGATAAGGACCTCAAAAGACTAGACATAAGGCCTCAGCGCGGAGGTCCCACCTCTTACCCGGAAGAATTGGAAAATCCTTCCCCTCCCTAGCGAATGCTGGGCTAGGTGCCTTAGAATGAGAGGAGGAGCGTTTTGGGAAAATCTATCTCTTCTAAGGCACCTTACCGGTCTATTTATAGGCCACTGAATTGGGACTGCTAATAACAAACTGGAGCTGTCCTGAAATTACTAGAATGCCCTCAGTCGGGTCTGCCAACAACCAAACTCTGCTGTTCTGAAGGGCTACATGCAGACCACCCAGGGCAAAAACATAAAACCCTGCGGCGCTAAAAGATCGACTCGGCCCTGCCTGAACCGGTCTTAAACCGAACCGGGGATTTGACGAGACCTCGCCTCCAGGGTCTTCTCGCCTGGTGAGAGCTTCCTTCTGGAGGCTTCTCTCCTGGCAAGAGCTCCGTCTCGCTAGCGAGGGCTTCCTTCTGATGTTCTCTCGCATGGCGAGTCGGCTACTCGCTCGCGAGTGCGTCCTCCTTTGGCGCTGACTTGCCCGTATCATGACGCAACTCTCGCTCAAGCCCTTCTCATCTGGGCCCTCTCGCCTACTACCCTAGGTGAGATCAACTCGCTCTACGACCTAGCGACTGCATTTGGCCGTCTCGCCTAGCCCCCCCCCTTTTTCAAACCCCTGGCCTCTGCGAGCCCGAAGTTATACAGACTTGGACATGTGAACTATAATAAAATGCGAGGTTTGGCTAAGAGTCATAACATCCCCTTAGATCCGTCTATTCGATTTGAGAAGTGTGAGGTGTGTGCACAAACAAAAATAATTAAAAAAACCTTTCAAGTAAGTTTCTAGAAGCACACAACTTTTTGAATTGATAAATTCTTACCTCTGTGATTTCTAGAGTCATGTAATAAGAGGGGAAAGGAAGTATCTCATTACATTCATTGGCAATTGCTCTAGATATTATCATGTATATTTATTTAAACCAAAAGATGAGGCATTTGAGACCTTTAAGATCTTCAAGTCTCGTGTAGAAAATCAGTTAAACTTAAAAATTAAGAGATTTATAAGTGATCGAGTGGGAGAGTATACTACAACTAGGTTCAAGGAATTTTATGTCTCTAAGTGTATTATCCTTAAAACCACACCTCCTTACTTACCCTAGTCCATTGGTATTGCTGAGCATAAGAATAGAACTTTAACATAAATGAAAAATTATATTCTCCTCACAGCTAATATGCCTAATTCATTTTGGGGACATGCAATCCTTACTGCAAATCACATTCTAAATAGAGTGCCTCATTCTCAACTCACTTCTACTCCATATGAGCTGTGACATGGTCATCCTTATAGATATGATTCTCTAAAGACTTGTGGATGTATTGCTTATGTAAGAATATAAGACCCTAATAGACCTAAGGTGTGACTTAGAACTATAACCTGTGTTTATTTAAGTAGTGCAAAAGATAGTGTGACAGACAAGTTTCACGATCTATCTACTAATATAGTGACAGAGTCTAGAGATGTTATATTCTTTGAAAACAAATTTATTAAATATTATGACTTAGCCATATCAGAGTCTACTGACATGATTTTAGAATCTACTATAACACTTAAGGCTGGCTCCTTTGGTACTGCTCCCAACCTTTAGAGGTGGAACCTATTCCAATTAAAGGATCTATAAGAGATTGAATCCCTAAAAACTTTGGTGAGAATTTCGTCACCTACAACATAAAGGATGATCCATTCTCCTATCATGAAACAATGAGATCTAAATATTCATTGATGTGGGCATAAGCTATTGATAATGAGATGGAATAATAGCTATAGAATAACACTTGACATCTAGTTAACCTGCCAAAATAAGCTAAAGTCCTAGGATACAAGTGGGTGTTGACGAAGAAATTACATAGTGATGGATCTATAGACAAATATAAAGCAGGTTTAGTAACTAAAGACAATAAAAACAGAGGTAATAAACTACTTTAATGTTTATTTACCTGTGTGTCACATATCGACTATTAGGATTCCTCTCGGCTTAACGTCTATCGAGAACTTTATAGTTCATCAGATGTATGTGAAGACAACCTTCTTAAATGGAGAGCATAAAGAAGAGATCTATATGGCACACCCTAAAGGTTACGTACATAAAGATATAAAAGATAAAGTGTGCAAATTGAACAAATAAATCTATGTGCTTAAACAAGTGCCTAAGATGTGGTACATGAAGTTGAACCAAGTGCTAAAAAGCTATAAATTTCAATCTAGTCTTTCCGACAAATACCTCAATCACCATTTAATTTCAAATCAGATAGTCATCATATGTTTATATGTGGATAACATGTTTATTTTGCGGCCGGATCTTACTATAATAAGATATATTAAATCCATTCTCGTTGAAGACTTTGATATGAAGGACCTTGGTCCTGTTGATACCTCGCTAGGTATGAAAGTAAGAGTTAACAAGGTTCGAGTTACTCTTAGCCAGAATCATTATATAGATAAACTTTTTTCTACCTAGAGAGATAAAGACTATAAGCCAGTAGATGAACTGTTTGATCACAACATTAAGTTGAGTCCTAATGTAGGGACCATCGTTGATCAAGTAAAACATTCAAAATAATTGGTAGCCTAATATATGCCATAAGTTAAATAAGACTAGACATTTCCTTCTCAGTTGGCATGCTGAACTGCTTTATTAGTAGTTGAGGAAAAAATATTTGGATGCCCTAGACAGGCTGATCACTGATTAGATACCCAAGAGGTACTAAAAATTATGTTATGAGCTACGATGGTTAGCCTCTTATTATGGATGGATACTCTGATTCCTTATTGTTAACCCAAATTCCATGACAAGGAGAAAACATCAGACATAGCTGAATACAATAGGCAGGCGGTGTAAGACCCTTTTTTTTTCTTTTTAAATCACCGGGGTCTTAGCCCAGAATTGCCGCTTTGCGGTGGCACCGACTCACGAGAAGGCAACCACTACAAAACGCCAATTCTGCCGGCCCTTTTTGATCACAAAGAGAGAGAAGTAATTAAACATAAAATGTAGACAAGTCCACATAAACATGTAAACAAAAGTGAAGTCACATCCAGTCCATCAATAGATAATAACAGGAAATAGATAAATGGGCTCGAGCCCAGTGCATCAGAGTCCTCACTACAAATCACTCATCGCGGAAGCTATAAAACTACTAATCACTCACGGAGCTGGTCGTAGGTGCACCGGTGCTAGACTGTCCCACCTCCATGCGCACCGTACTCCGCTGGTGCTGGTCCCTGTCTCCCATCCGGAGTTCCTGTAATGTTGTGGTTCGAAAACCATTAGTCATAAAGACTAAGCCCTATCATCCCCTACCCCTCCCCCCCACGGCTCCTAACCATCGGGCGGAGAGGAGGAAAGGGAAGCTATAAAGGTGGAGAATAATGAAGCAGATGACAAGGAAGCTAATCTAGTAGTTATTCAGAATGAAGTAGATCTAACAATCCTACGGCAGTAAGTAATAAGGAGAGCAATTAATAAGTAGCAATTTGTATAAAAAGACAGCTAGAGAATAGTAAGTAAACAAGCAAGTAAATAAGTATGTAACCTTAACTTATATGAATGCCCATACAAACTTATAAGTTAAGGGGTCTTCTGCAAGGCTCCCATCGTATAAAAAGTCCCATACCGATTTGTACGTTGGGGTGTCGGTTGTATGCAAATATGAGTGTAGTGATATGCTATTCCATGATTCATGCAAGTGCAACACACGCACACGACTCTATGCGCACAGACCTTTAGTTCCCCCTATTCGGGCAGCTAGCTTCACTCCCAGGAACCTCCGTAGTGGCAAACGGAGACAGTGGGTCGGGCCCCCCACTCCTAGGCGGGTATCCACACTACCAGGCCTAGACCTTCCGTACGCCCCTAGAAGAACACAACCTAGAGTATCCGCGTACTACTGCTGGCTGTACCCACTAGACTTTCTTTGGATAAGTGTCCCACACCGCCGAGTCAACGTACCGATGTCGGTGTGAACGACTATCAGATACCGAAGACCCACCACCTTTATTCTGTACTCCAACTCTCGAGCCCTCGGCCCCCCGGACAGTCCCGTCCGTGCATCTACCTTCAGAGCTACCGTCTGAATGGCAACCAAACCAATTATTCTACCTTCCTAGCTACCGAGGTGTGTGTATGTGCAAGCCTTGTTATACTAGTTGCTCTTTTAATTTATTATTCCTATGGTTTACGTTAGCCAAGGACTGCCCCCGGCATACCCCGTTAAGGGCTCTCAAGGGGCACTAGGAACCAAGACGGCGGCATTACGGCCCGAAGTTCCCTTTCGCAAGGCACTTACTGTTATTGGTTGATCTCCCTTAACCCGATCCCCTTTTAGTTACTTTTGATCTAACCCTAGAGTTTTAAGACTCTTCCTCTCCTACCCGGGGTGGACGATCTTTCGTCGTTCCCGTACGCCACTTAACCTTAACCAGTCTCACACTCTACTTATCCTGACTTATAATAATGAACTTAATCTTAGCTTGCCCTAACCAACCAGCAACTACCAAAATTTCATTTCCCATGTTCATTATTACTCTAGATCAGTTTCCGTGGTTTTACTATATGTAACATCCCATTTTCCAATTAGACCCCCCCCCTTAGGAGTGACTGGAGCATAGCTAGGTCATATGAGTTAACCTAGGTGAGCCTAGGAGACCAAGTGACCTAAAAACCTAGTTGAGACCCACTTGGTCTGCAAATAGTAATTTTCAAAACTCTGATTTTGGGTGGCCTAGTAGGTTCATTATGACTCTAAAAAATTCCCTTAGACCTAATGTGGGCCCAATGAGTCACCAAGGACCCACTTGAGTCAACCATAGTGGTCAATTTGACCAAGTCAACCCCAAGCCCAAATCAAGTCAAACCTAGCCTATATGGGCTAACCCAACCTCAAACCACCCTCCCCCTTAGGCTAATCTCTTGCATGATTATTATGTATTAATTTGGCTGCCCATATCCTAGAGGATTGACCAAGTCAACCTAGTGACTAGGAGAGAGAGAGAAGCCTAAATTTAGAGAAATAAAGAGGAGAGAGAGAGTGTTTAAAGAGGCCACTTATGGTGGAAGGTGAACAACTCCCTTCATGATATTTCCTAAGGGAATTATAAACCTTAGTGGGATGCCAATAGGTTGAGGGAGATGAGTAAATTCGTTCATGATAATTAGGAGAGAGAAAAAATATCATTTTCATGAATAATGGAGGAGAGAGAAAAAAATTTGGAGGAGGAGTATTCATGATCAAGGTTCTCTCTCTCCACCATCAAGCCTTGATATTATTCCCCATTCAAATCCCTTGACTCTTGGGATGAAAATAACATCAATTTCCTTGGTGTGAGGAGAGAGAAAAGGGGAGTTTCTTTTTAATGGAGGAGAGAGAAAAAAATTAAGAGAGGAGGGTTATTCATGGAGGGGAAGGTGAATCACCCCTCTCATGACTTCATGGGGAAGAGGAAGGAGGGTGGGGCTCGGCCATTAAAGGCTGAAGGAGGCTTTAATGGTGGTCTTTAACTCCTCTAGGGAAGAGAAGACACCCCATGCAGCCCCCCTCCTCTCAACCCGAGCCACCATTAATGGTGAGTTGGCCTCCTTCAAAACCGCCTCCCCCCTCCCCTCCTGGCCTTATAAACCTCTTCAGCAAGCTAGGGCGACCAATTTCGAAACCCTAAACAGGAGGGAGAACCGCTGCCGGAGTCGCCAAGGAGAGGAAACGTCGCCGCCGCTGCCGCCATGCATTCCCGTCGCTCCACCCGCATCCGAGCCCGAACTCAGGTCCTCCTCCTCTCCTTCTCTCATGCTTAGATCCTAGGAATGTTTAGAAGTTGATTTCATGCCCAAACGAACCGGAGCCAAGTTTTGAAATTTCTGAAAATTGCCATTTTTCGGGAGCTTTTGAAGCTCTCGGCTAGGGCAGCGCCGCCACCTCCAGCCGCCCTAGCTCCGGCCGTGGATAGCCCCCACCACCAGGAACAAATGGGTGATGTTTCCCGGTGGTGGCGCCGCCTCAGGCCGCCAGAATAAGGCCCGCAAAAACCACCTGTACGGGCTCATTTTCTGTCCAAATCGGAGAAGATGAACAGGTCCCGTCGGATGCACTTTAAGATTCGTGCAGGATCAAATAAACACTTATAAACCCCTATTTTTCGGATTTTCTGTATTTAATAAAACAGTTTCACTATAAATTAAATTTAGGCCCCTTATGGGCACCACATGAAAAATGTTACAACATGAAAGTTGTACGTATTTTAAATACCTACAATTTGATATGTAGTGGTGAAAAATTGGATGAGGGGACTGCCCTGTAGAGTCTTTTTAGTAAGGGTATGTCCTTCAACTAGGGCAGATTTCTTCTAAAAATTATTTAGGCTCTTTAGGGGCTTGTTCATCAAAATTGATCAACATGAATGTTGTAGGCTTTTTAATTATCTACAGTTTGGTATATTATGGAAAATTATAGGACAAGTATTCTGACTTATAGGGCCATTATTCTAGGGTAGGTCCTACAAATAGGGCAGATCTTTGAAAAATTCCCCACACCTAATCCTTGGTTCAAATGCTTTGAATTTTGGACAGGGGCTTAATATCACCTAGACCTAGCTCATGTAAAAATTGGAATCCATTTAAAGAAGTTTAACCTCTAAACTTAGAAAAGCTAGGGTAAGGTAGTTGAAGGGTCAAATGACCTCCAAACCCTCTCAAATTTTGGTGAGGTGTCCCTGGTATAGGTATCTAGGTCTGGTTCAAATTTCAACTCATTTGGTTGAGTTTTGATTAGGAATCCTCTAAACCCTAGTTTTGACCTAGTAGAAGGAAGCTTAGTGAGAAGGTTCTTTGCACTCTGGTATGATCATCTCACCTCAACAGAGGTTGAGATTTTGACCACTGGTTTATTTTGGTCCTAAGATTACCCTTAGGGAAGATGGGATGATTTAGGGTAAGATTACCCTAGGGACCAGGTTCAAACCCTAAATGTGGACTTTGGGGGTTTGTGAAGGACATAAGGGCAAATGCCCTTGTATGGCTTTGAGATTTAGTGGAGAGGTTGTTAATGAGTTTGTAACTCTCTGGTTGTAATGTTAGAGAATTTTGATGTAGATAGCTACCTCAAAACTTAAACCCTAGTTTTAGGGAAGAAGGGATTTTAGGTCAAAACAGTATCTTAAACTCTTTTAAAAGACATGAAATTTGGGTAGTGTGTTTCTAGGGTAGTTAGGACCCTTGGATAATTTTACTAGAATTTTTGGATAAGTATTTCTAGTACTTCATTCATGAATGTGGGTATAGCCCTTTTTGATGTTTTATTTATTAAAGATTTTTAATTCAAATAAGGCCCCCTTGAAACTCTGGAATTAGATGTTTTTGGCCAGTAGGACTGCCCATGAATTTTAGTTCAATTTTATGTTGATTAAATAGAATAGTTCCTTCACAAGTATTATTAAAGGGCTCTATGTTTTAAAAATATTTTATGGCATAAATAGTCTCTGGAAAATTATGAAAGTTAGTAAATAGTGTTTTTAAATCATTATGAATCAGTGGGATTTTCCTCTGGATTTTTGGAGTTATGGATTTAGTACCTGATTCACAAGCATGCTAGATTAGGATTTTAGAAAATGATTTATTATAAATTAATTTCTAGCAGGAAAATTATGAAACTTTTATAGTACTGTTTTCATTGTATTTCTAATATCCTGTAATTAATCCAATTTATTTGGAAGAGAATTTGATGTAGTTTATTCATTAGATATGAAGGAAATGGTTTATTGCAAAAATAAGTTTAGGCCCCTTAGACCATAGGGAAAATTGTCAAACCTTGGATATGTCATTTTTAGGTACACTAATATTTGTCTTAAATTTATTATGATTTATACATGACTGAAAAATATAATCCTTGTACAAATGTGGAAGACCTTGGATTTTAGCAAAACTAATTAATTATTAGATTAATTGGGAAAATTGTTATTATAGGAAATCGATTCAATAATATCGTGATAGGCCCCCAGTAATTAACTTAGGCCATTCGGAAGAAAACACAAAGGTCATCCTATCATAGACATCACTTAGTATAAGGTGGTCTATAGTTAGTAACTTTGAGAAATGAGTAACAAGATAAGTTTTGGGTTAGCGTAAGGACAACTTGTGTTGGCTGGATTTAAAGAAAGAGGATGGATCACCATAGGAGGTTCTAAGTGTGGTGAGGAATGAGTTGATGCGCTCTAGAAGGTGCGCGGGACCGACGAAAGATCGCCGTCCCCGTAGGAGTAAAGAGTCAAATCCACCCTAGGTTTAGTTCGATGCAATTTATAGAGAGAACGGGTAAGGGAAAAACAACCAATAACAATAAGTGCCTTGCGAAAGGGAACTTCGGGCCGTAATGCCGCCGTCTTGGTTCCTAGTGCCCTTTGAGAGCCCTTCACGGGGTATGCCGGGGGAAGTCCTGGGCTAACGTAAATCTTAAAACAAACGAAAGAGTAATTAGCCTAATAGGGATTCACATTGCACACACTCATTAGTTAGGGTTGGTAATGGTTAAGTCGTCCCGAGGTGTTCAAGGGGGCGTTGTCCCGTGGTGTTTTAAGGGATGAAGTCTGGAGATGAGCCGGACGTTTTAGTCCGGGGAATTTGGTCTCGGATGTGGTTTATACGGATGGTTTAGTCCGGGAGTTTGACACTTTAAAAATTATTATATATTAAACTGTTGCATGTGCATAAAAATAGGAAAGATTAAGGTGGTGGGTTTTCGATATCGGGGAGTTCGATTGCACCGACACTGATATCATTGACTCGGCAAGGTGACTAGCACTTAGCCAAGGTTAAGTCCGGCGGACCAGTCGGCAAGAGTACGCAGGAGTCCGCCTCGTGCACCAGGAGTTGAGGGCGTACGATAGGTCAGACCAGTGGTGCTTTTACTGGTTTTGAGGTGGGCGAGGCCCAACCCACCGCTTCCGTCTGCCACTACGGGAGTATCCTAGGAGTTATCTCCAGAAAGGGGGAACTAAAGGTTTGTGTACACAAAGTTGGGTGTGTGAGTTGCACTGCTTGAACATCATAACCCACCATATAGCTGCATGACATAATCATTCATAACAACCTTGACACCTAAAATATAAATGGAATGGGACGCTTATACTTTAGGACTTGCAAAACGACCCCTTGGTCTATAAGCTTGTGTGGGCAAGTTTATAAATTAAGGTCAATTTGATATATGTATATCTGTTGCTTGATAACTGACACCCCAACGTATAAGCGGTATGGGACGCATTATACAATGGGAGCCTTGCAAAAGATCCCTTGGCTTATGTGTACTCACATAAGCGAAGGTTTAATTTCTTACTTACTTACCTTTCTGTTATACCTATTACAACACCTATATTGTTCACCTGTTATAACTTGCTAGATAGGTCCACCGTCATCTGTTTTGGAATTTATCTCCACTTTCATGTCCTCCCCTTTCTTCCTCTCCGCCCGGTGCCTTAGAGCATGGGGAAGGGGTGGAGGATGATAGGGCTTAGTCTTTTAGACTAACGGTTTTCAAACCATATCATATTAGGGGATCGTGGAGCCCAGCCCGGAGGAGCAGCCCAGGAGGCCGGTACGCTTGGAGATGGGGCAGTCTAGCACTGGAGCCCAGACTGCAGGGACCGTGAGTCCAGACCTTTAGTAGAGTTTTAGTCTTGCTTCCGCATTGAGTGATTTTGTAGTGAGGACTTGATGTACCGGGCATGAGCCCTTATATTTCTAGTATCATTGTACTCTGATATTTCTGTGGGCACTCCCTTCGTGGAGTTTTTATTTATATGTGATATTTTCTTCTAGTAGACTTGCTTACTTTTCTTGCTTGCTACTTATTGTGATCGAAAAGGCCGGCAGAATCGGCGCGTTACAGTGACGACCTTCCCAGATGCGAAGGTGTCACCTCAAAGTGGCGGTTCTGGGCATAAGACCCCGGGTTTCAAAAAAAAAAGGGGTCTTACACTATATGCATACCATCCTAAGGTACATGAGGAGTATAAGGGGAGGTACTCCAATTTGTCCTCCGAATCTCCTATAATAATTACTGGAGGTCTACCATGACATAATTAGTCTAAATCCAAGATTTCCAAATTTTTCTATTTATCGGGCATTTAATTTATTTATTCTAGGATTCCAAATGCCCTAGTATGAACATGAAGTGCAATAGTGAGGCAACAATAAATCTTCATAAAATCAGTAAAAATCATATGAGGCATTTAAACAGCAATTCCAAGTTTTGAGAAATTCCAGAGATGTTTATGCCTATACTTCCTAATTTACCATTTTGGGCCACTTTTACTATATTATGAAGGAAGTACTGTAAATATATATCCAAAAATTCCAAGAAAATTATAGAAGCTATATAGTGACCTAAAACTATCATAAACCAAGTACCATAATTTTTCTCCAACATTTGAACTCTGAATTTATTTTAATGCAAAGTACTAATTTTCTTAACTTAATGAAGGAGGTACTGTTTTTAGTTATCTAAAATTCCAGAGAAAATTACAGGGTTACTATCATAATTTGAAACACCCACTGACCCAATTTCATGATTTTCCAAATAGTAATTGGACATCATTGGTATTTTTGACTACATATCACAATTAATACGTTAAAGAAGTATGTACCAGAAATAATTAGTTAAAATTTCAAAGAACAATACTGAAGATATAACATGCTATAAGATGCCCTAATCCAAGGTTTCATAATATTCCAGTGAACAGAAATTCCATAATCATCAAAATAAATATCTAGGACACAATTAGAGTTGTAAATGAAGTACTATATAAATTAATCCAAAAATCTCAACAAAATTATATCATGGTTATTTTAACCTGAAAATCCCTTTGCCCAAATTTTACTTGATTTGAAGTTCATTAGGTAGCTTAATAATTCAAATTAAAGTTGGTGACCTAAACTAGGGTTAGGATTTTAGGTGGCCTAGCTGTCTCCAAATACCCTAAACTTTTGTCCAGAGAACTATACTGGCCCTGTGGTTCTCTCCACCAAATTTTAAGTCAGTCCAAGGTCATTTGACCCCATGACCTTCACAACCCCAAAAGCCACCATTAAGGGATTTTCCCTAGGGTTCTAGGGCTACCCCACACCAAACCACTCCAAACTCCCTTGGAGGGTGCGTCATGCCCTAAAAAGTTAGTGACTAAAATATCAGCCCCTGTTGAGGCGATATGGCCACTCAAATACCAAGGGGGTGTTTGATCCTAAATTACCCTATAAGGATCATCCTAGGGTTGAACACAACCCTATTCATAACATCTCTAAATGAGATGAAACTTTTACCAGAACCTAATGATAAACCTAGGGACCACTCATTAAAATTTGGGTGGGTTTGGAAGTCATTTAGCCATCTAATTAAATTATACTAGGATTATTAAATTTTTCTAAACACTATAGAAAAACATTCTATATAAATTCTCATTTTTGGATAGCACCTAGATATAGGTAAGATTAGGCCACACCCCAAATTTCAAGTCATTTTGATGACTGGATTGGAGTGGAGAATATTTCTAAGGTCAAGACAGCCCTATGGATAGACCTCACCAAAAAGGGTGCTGTGGTCTAACCAAAACTTCAAATCGAGTGAAATCAATTTTGAATTAAAGTAGACTTCTAGGGCTACATTTTCTATGTTGACCACGGTTTATGTTTCAGCCCCTACGGGCTATAATTTTCAGTTTCCACCTAGTATACAGTAAAAGGGAATTAATTCCTAACTATACAATATATTATATAATGCAATGTTACTGTTCATCTCCTTCTTCACCCGAACCCGAACAGAATCAGAAAACAACTATTCCTGTAGCTTTTCTAAGGCTATTTCCCGGCCACCCAGCCGTCTCCCTGGCCGGCCACCACCACCATCACCTCTGTTGAGGTGAGGGCTACCGTCGGGCGTCGGCACGGCCGCCGGAGAGGCGGTTTCCGGCGAACCCGCCGCCATGAAATTTTCGGAAAAACCATGGAAACGCTCACCCGATCTGGCTCTTTTGAGCCCGATATCTCTCCTAACGACTTCTAAGATCTATCCGCAGAAGAAGAGGGAGGGGAGGACCTTGTTCGCAGGCTGGAGGCGTGCAGAGCGTCGAGAAGCCATTGGCGCGGTGGTGGCGTCACCGGAAATTCTTCAACAACAAGGGGAAAATCTGAAATAGTTTGATGGAGCGTGTAACCTTTTCCTCTTGCTCTTAGGAGTCTTTTATAGATCAGCAAGTGGGGAGGGGAAAGGATGAAACGTTCATGGCCATTAATATTTCTCTTAATGACGTTTCGGTTATGGCAAAGGCAGTTGAAATGCTGGAAATGAAGAGGTGTTTGCCAGGTGGCGATTTCCTATTGGACCAACATTTCCTTAATTTATTAAATAATCAGAGTAGGAAATGGCCCATAAATACTCCTGTTGTAACTTCCCATAATCAGAATTGATTACAACGTCGGTTACCGAAATTTCAATTCTGGCTGACGTTTCGGCCTTGGTCACGGGCGTGACATATAGGTCACGAGCGTGACAGGCCCAGGTGGCCAATTCTGGGATCGACGATCGTCGAACTGAGATCGACGATCGTCGAAGGGTGGTCACGCCCTTGGTCACGGGCGTGACATATGGGTCACGGGCGTGACAAGCCCGGGTGACCAATTCTGGGTTCGACGACCGTCGAACTGAGATCGACGATCGTCGAAGGGTGGTCACGCCCTATGTCACGGGCGTGACATATGGGTCACGGGCATGAAATGGTCATGAGGCAAAATCCGTACTCGGCGATCGTCGTGCTGGGATCGACGATCGTCGAAGGTGTCATGCCCTAGGTCACGAGTGTGACACATAGGTCACGGGCGTGACAGGCCCGGGTAGAAAAATTCTGCGCCCGACGATCGTCTCACTGAGATTGACGATCATCGAAGGAGTCACGCCCTAGGTCACGAGCATGATGGATCGGTCACGGGCATGACCAACCCGTGACCCGAAATCTCGGTCGATTTATTTCAGTTTTTGGGCTTCCTAGGGTTCTATCACGACCAACCGACTCCTAGGGGTCTAGCCAGAAATGGGATGTTACAGGCGGACACTCCAAGCATATGAGAACACTCTTTAGGAGATCGCGAGCATACTTGCGGATAACCGACAAGGTCGTAGAGGATTCTCCACAGAAGCCTTAACAGACTCTCCAACCCAGAAGCTGTATATGGGGCTCTTCTCTAAACTTTCCACCGTCTGACTCTTTGTGTACCTCAGGCGGCTATGCATTTAATGCTGTAAAAGTAGGGAATTAAATGTATGACATTTTGATAACCATTTGGGCAGCCTACCCTCAAGTATAAATAGATGTCAAAGGGCGCATAAAGGGGGAAAACAAACTTAGGTCAGAACCTTCCCAGTCGTAGGTGCATGCACCATCAATCTTTTCTTGTACTCGCCATTTGTAAACACTTTTTAAGTCAATCTAGAGGCCAATCTTGCAAGGAAGGAATTCTCCATAGAGGGTCAAATCTGGTGTTTGTTGCTTTCATTTGCACCTCCTTTTCTACGATTTCCTTTTTTTCCATCTAACCATCCATAGGGATAGTAACTGTAGGGTTGTAGTTTTCACCCTCTCCGTAACTCCCCAGAGTGTTGTGCGTGGAAGAACTTAGGTGGCAAGATTTGCACCAATAGTTTGATCACGCGACCTTCAAATTTTATGCAACCAAAGAAACTGCTAAGCACGTGACTACAGTAGTAGAATTTGCTAAAAGGATGTCGTCAAACACTTTTTTAAACATGCAAGAATTCACTACCAGTCACAAAATCAATGCTAACACTCTGGAATGTTCGGGAAGTGATCGTCCCGAGAGAAGAGGGAAAAAAGGTAGTATTTGTCAATGCAGAGCGACGAGGAGAGAAAAGCTTAACTCCTCCATTGTATGTTCAAGAGCATCAACATCCTCACATGGTCACCCTCTAATATGTTGAGAATAAGCCCGGATGTCGCCTGCCATCACCTTGACATCATCCTAAATTTCAGACCCGTAAAGCAAAAGAAATGGGTAGTAGACCAATGGGAAATGGAGAATTTGATCGGAAGGATCCTTCAAGGGGGAAAGAAGTTTGAGTGGACGGCGAAATGCGACCAAGAATTCGAAGAGCTAAAGCAACAGTTAACAATAACCCCACTCCTCCAAAGCCCATGACAGTCAAAATACCTTTTAATATACCTTGGGGTTGGCAAAGATGTCGTCATCTCAGTCCTAGTCCGGGAAGAAGGCAATAAGCAGTTCCCAGTCCATTACACCAGCCATGTGCTTAAGAGTGTAGATACACGACATCTGATTCTAGGGAAGGTGGCTCTAGCCTTAATAATCTCGACTAGAAGTCTTTGCCCAACTTCTAGGCTCACTCCATCAGTTTAGTCACAAATCATCTGTTTAGAGCTATTCTAGTGAAGCCTAATTATTCTGGGTAGCTGGAAAAATTGGCTATAAACTCAACAAGTTTGATATAGCATATATCCCAAGGATCGCCATCAAGGCTCAAGTCTTGGAAAATTTCTTGATTGACTTCACAAATGACGATACTATCGAGCAGGGGGCTCTCGCCACGCTATTCTGGAAAATGTTTGTGGATGGAGCTTCTAGAAATAGTTAAAGTCGAATAGATAGTCCACATCCACTTCCCCATCACTAATAATCAGGCAAAGTATGAAGTGTTGATAGCCGAGCTAGGCTTGGCCCATGAATTGGGCATTGAGGATATAAAAGTAAAGATAGCTTCACTGGTCATGGATTCATAGGTTAATGGTACTTTTGAGGCTCGATAGCCGCTCCTACAAAGGTATCTAGCCTTAGTTAAGCATCACATCAGGCATTTCCACACCTTTATGTTGGGTACACTGAAAAATATGTACCAGATTTGGAGAAGCCTCCCCTTACTCAATGATATACATCAGTTTGTATTTGATGGGATGTTTGAGTTTCATTGTACAGGTGTAAGGTTTGTAAGAATATTCTCTAAGTACAAGTGTCGACAATTGTGAAGAATTGTGTCGACACACAGAAGTTATGTCGACACTAGAAGAAAGGCCTGTGTCGACACCCAGGCATTGTGTCGACACCTGAAGAAGAAGCTGTGTCGACACCCAGAATTGTGTCGAAACCTGAGGAAGGAATTATGTCGGCACTTGAAGAAGAAGCTGTGTTGACACCCAGGAATTATGTCGGAACCAGAAGAAAGGAATGTGTCGACACCCAAGAATTGTGTCGACACCTAAAGAAGGTTTGTGTCGACACACAGGACTTATGTCGACACACACTCAACGCCATTTATCAGCAATAGCTATACTGAGTCTGAAGGGCTTGTGTCGACACACACTCAATGACATTTGGACAACACTCAACGCCATCTAACAGCAACAGCTATACTGAGTCTGAAGGCTTGTGTCGATACACAGGACTTATGTCGACACACACTCAACGACGTCTCGACACACACTCAACAAAATCTGGATATACACTCAATTCCATCTGTTAGCATCAGTTATGTCGAAACCAGGAGCAGTTGTGTCGACACACAGGACTTTTGTTGACACATCTAACAGAAGCTATGCCGAGTAGCAGAAGAATGACTATGTCGACACATGGAGTGTTGTGTTGACATCATCAAGACTTGTGTCGGCACTTAGTCTATTTGTGTCGACACATGTGAAGCAGTTTGCTGAGTGGTTCATGCTGAGTTGTAAAGTCTTTGAGGAATCAACTGTCATGACTGGTGACTCGACAGCTGTCATAACCAACATGTCTGACACCTTTGTCTGAACTGTCAGAAGGTTGTTACAAACCGGATCAGCCGGTAATCATGAGGAAACTCTATATAATGGATTGATCCTTGACAACTAAAAATAACTAAGGAAGTAATCAAGCAATTACGGGAAAGAAAATTCGACAACAAGAAAAGGGGAAACCCTTAAGAAGTCAGATCCAGAACAGTCTGTAAGAAAGATTTAGATCTTATTCTAAATTTATGGAGGGAGCTATCTGAAGATCAACTTCTACATCAAGTGAAGATCAACCTTATTTTGTTCAATCAAGAAGCTTTTAAATAGCTAAGTCATGTTGGATCTGAAGATTCAGTTTATTCAAGAACTGATCAAGAAGCTCACACTAATAGAGAGTTCTATCTGGTGAAATTTCTGTAATTTTTAAAACAATCGATTTCTTGTAGGATCTTTTGTAAGATCTGAGTTATAATCCTGTAATAATAAATGCTTAGGTAGGGCTGAGAGCCTGAGGTGTAGGACTTGTGAAAGTCTGAGTTGTAAGCCTAGTGATAAAGGCAGAGGTAAGGCTGAGGCCTAAGGTAGGTTTCTTGGGAAGAATCTGAAGTAAGACTTGAATAAGTTTGAGCTGTAGGAACCAATCTAGTTCTGAGTTGTAAGATCTGTGGATCTGAGTAACTGGAAGGAAGTTGGGTTGAATCCAGTTCTCTACTGGATAGGCGAAGGGGGAAAGTGGATGTACCCATACATTGGGGAACCACTATAAATCTTGTGTATGTTGTGCTGTGATTTTTGTGCTGTGTATTGAATTTTCTGTGCTGAGTTAGAACTAGCTAATTGCCTAAAATTCTTAAAGAAAAATAGAAACTATTCATCCCCCTCTAGGTGTCTAGGCTCTTGAAATCAAGTCTTTCAAGTGGTATAAGAGGGAGGTTGCTCAAAGATTGACCTAACAGCATCAGTGAATCTCCAAGGCAATTAATAGATTTCCAAAATGGGTTCAAATGAGAATCAGAAGGAATTTGGATCTATGTAACTGCCTATCTGCAGGAAAAAATGCTTTGGCATAAGGAAGGAAACGGTCAGGTTGTTTATGGAAGCATCTGGTCTAAGAATCTACACTATAGTACAAGAAGGTCCCTTCATTCCAATGAAGGTATCAGCTCTGGATGCAAATGTTAAAACCCCTAAGAGCTATTCTGAAATGACTAAGGATGAGAACATCCTGACAACACTAGACAAAAGAGCATAAAATATTATTGTAAGTGTTATAGATGATGCCACATTTCAGAATCTGGTGCACTGTAAAACCTCTAAGTAAATATGGGACACCCTGATTGTCTACATGGAGGGAACCAAAGAAGTTAGAGTGGAAAAAAATCTATGTTGAATCAAGAATATGAGAGCTTTAGGCAAGCCAAGACTTACAGCATAGCTGAATGTTACAAGAAGTTCTTCAAGATAGTAAATAAGCTGATTACATATGGAAGAGTCTTCAACACATATGAATTGAATTACAAGTTTCTCAGGTCACTAACAAAGGACTGATACACAAAGATATGTGCTATCAGAGAGGTGGTCAGGCTTGCTGATACACCTCCACCCACACTATTTGGAAAGCTGTTATCATATGAAATGAAGCTCACTGCCAGAAAAGAGGAGGAGAAAAGCAGTAGGTCTGAGTACAAAGAGAAGTCAGTAGCCTTCAAGGCTGAAGGCACAAGAAAGGGTAGGGGAAAGTCTCCTTCTCCACCCAGAAGGAGTGCTGAGGCAGAAGAAGAAAATCCTGACAACAACACATCAGATAGCCACACCTCTGATTAGGACTTTGCTGTCTTTACAAGGCAGTTTCAAAGGTTCATGAAAAATAAGAAATGGAGAACTAGGCCATCAACATCCTTCTCTAAAGATGAGTATTACAAGAAAAAAAAGACTCTAAAGGAGCATAGGTATGCCTCAAAACCTAGTAAACAAACTAATTCTAAGATTATTTGTTATTATTGCAACAGGCCTGGACATGTTATAGCTGACTGTCCAGACAAGAGGACTGAATTTAAGGACAAGAAGAAGCATCAAGTGAAAGGTAAGAAGGAGAAATCCTTTGTTGATCAGAAGCAGAAGAGTTGGACAGACTCTTCATCTTCAGGATCAGGAGAAGAAGATGATGTAGAAGCATATGTTGGGCTGTTCTCAACATAAGAGGATTCTAGGGAACTAGAATTCCTACAAATGCTGGAGTCCATAAATGGAGTGGAAGACTATTACTGTAGAGGGCTGATGATTTTGTCAGAAAATGATCAGTGCCAGGATCAGCTTGGTCCAAGTAAGGTATACAATTCTCCCTTAGATTCTGATTATTTTACTGGATCAGAATCAGTAGCATCAACTTCAAGAGAAGTGGATGGTTCTGATTATGAGGGGGATGTACATCAACTCATTAATGAGAATGGTCAGCTGTTGCAAGCTCTAAAGAGGAGCAAGTTTCTTGTCAAGGAGCAGGATAAGGAAATTGAGTCTCTTAAGCAGGCTGCATCAGATTCAGCCATGTTGATAGATTTAAAACTGAAGGAGGTTGCCAAACTGAAAAACATTACAATTATTTAGATGGGCACAATCTCTTTCAAGGAAAATCATATCAAAAAACTGGAGGCAAAACTTCAGCAAGAATGAGAGTTAGTGGCTAAATTCTCTAAGCCAAAATCTGTCTTGCCCTTAATAGATAATTTCATTTCTCATAAAGGAAAGACTGGTCTAGGTTTTAAGGGAAGAACTAGGGCCACCAATTCTCATAGAAAAGGTAAGGCCCCAGTTCAGCCACTAGCTACAAAGCCCCCTATTATCTTTAGGAATGTGATGCAACCTACAAACAGGTATGATCATGATATTACTCATGGTCATTGTGAGTATGGAAATCTCATGGGCAAGGGTGCAAATGCCAATAAGTCACTCTATAGGCAAGCTCATCAAGTTCAAAAGGAATTCTTGGGGTTTGCTGCTCCAGTACCTACACTTAACAGGACTGCTTACAACAAAGTTGTGAAGTCTGTACCGAAAAGAAGGTACAATAGATTTGAGTGTTGGGTTTGTGGTAAGGTGGGCCACTTTGTCATGGATTGCTGGTTCAACATAAGTGTTAAAACCAAGAATAGTTTACCTATCAAAACAGCTGCAGGATTTAAAACTCACAAGGACCTAGGACCCACTAATAATTTGGGTTCTAAGGAAAAGTGATTCTTTATTTGATGTAGGTGAATCCAAGTGGCCATACCCCCTATATGGTACTTGGATAGTGGATGTTCCAAACACATGACTGGAACAAGAAGAATGTTGAGGGACTATGTACCCATAGAGAATGGACCCAAAGTAATCTTTAGTGATCAGAAAAAGGAATCATCAAAGGATTTGGTAACATTTCAAGTGATTCAATTACTATCACTAAAGTGGCTTATGTGAAGGGTCTAAAACATAACCTGATTATCATAAGTCAACTTAGTGATCTAGGTTATGACATATCTTTCCTCAAAGGGAGTGCCAAATAAGGAGGTCAAGTGATCAAGAGATCATTTTGACTGGCACTAGGAAAGGGAATGTATATTGTCTTAACCTAGATTATGAGTTTAACAACTCACCCATTTGTCTAGTTGTAAGAGAGAAAGCTTCACTATGTGTCAAATGGCACAAGAGGCTAGATCATCTAAACTATAAGTCAATAAGACAAATGTTCAGCATGGGGTTAGTGAGGAATGGTCCTCAAGTCAAGTGCATTAAAGAGGGTGTGTGTTCAGCTTGCCAAAACGGCAAACAGACAAAGTCCTCTTTCCATGTACTTGCTACCAAAGATTCAATGAGATGTTTATATCTCTTGCATATGGATTTGTTTGGTCCTATGCCAGTTCATAGTCCTGGTAGGAAAGCATACACACTAGTTATTGTGGATGACTATTCTAGATACACATGAGTTTTCTTCTTGAGGCAGAAATCTGAAACCCATACTGTTTTCTAGACTTTTGTTAGACAAATTCAGAATGAATATAAAATTTCAGTGGTCAAAATCTGAAGTGACCATAGAACTAAATTTTAGTCTGAATGTATGACAAAGTTCTGTGAAGAACTTGGGATTCATTAGGAATTCTCCTCACCTAGAACTCCCCAGCAAAATAAAGTTACTGAAAGAAAGAATAGGACTCTAATTGAGGCAAGTAGAACACTACTTAGTGACACTACTCTCCCTGAGTAGTTCTGGGCAGAGGCAGTAAATACTGCATGTCATGTACTCAATAGAGCCTCCATCAATAATAAACATAAGATGACTCCCTATCAGACTTTGAAAGGCAAAAAACCAAATATTTCCTACTTCAGAATCCTTGGTAGCAAGTGTTATGTCCTAGTTAATGGTAAGCACTACAAAACAAAGTTTGCTGTCAAATCCCTAGAAGGGATATTTGTTGGGTACAACTATAATAGTAGGGCATACAAAATGTACAACTTGACTACCCAAGTTGTAGAAGAATCTGTCCATGTTGTATTTGATTAATCTAAGTTGATTAACAGTGAATTGTCTAGCTCTTCAGTTAGTTCTATAGGTCTAACAGACAGGCTGGACAAGCTGACCATCAATGAAGAAGTTCCTGCTAGGCTAGATGAAGAAAAAGATGCATGTTGTCCAGGGGGAGAAGAAGACTCACTAGATGAAGAAGACAATGAGGAGCATCAGGTTGAAGAAAATGAAGAAGGGCATGAGGTTGAAAGATTTCCTCCAACAAGAGGACACTTGAAGGATCATCCGGCTCACAAAATCATTGGTGATACATGTCAAGGTGTTCTAACAAGGAGTAATAGCATGAACACAGTTCTATTTTCTAGCTTCTTGTCATAAATATAACCCAGGAAGTTTGAAGAAGCCATGCTAGACACCAACTGGATTGATGCTATGCAAGAAGAGCTGAATCAATACAGAAGATGTAAAGTCTGGGAATTGGTTCCTAAATAAAAGGATCACAACATTATAGGAACCAAGTGGATCTACAAAAACAAACTTGATGAGAATGGCACTATAATCAAGAACAAGGCCAGACTGGTAGCTAGACAACACTCAACGCCATCTAACAGCAACAGCTATACTTAGTATGAAGGCTTGTCTCGATACACAAGACTTGTGTCAACACACACTCAATGACGTCTTGACACACACTCAACGACATCTGGATATATACTCAACGCACTCTATCAGCATCAGTTATGTCGAGACTAGGAGAAGTTGTGTCGACACACAAAACTTGTGTCGACACATCTAACAGAAGTTGTGTCGAGTAGTAGAAGAATGACTATGTCGACACATGGAGTGTTGTGTCGACATCATCAAGACTTGTGTCGACACTTAGTCTATTTGAGTCGATACATGTGAAGCAGTTTGCTGAGTGGTTCATGCTGAGTTGTAAAGTATTTGAGGAATCAACTGTCATGACTGGTAACTCTACAACTGTCATAACCAACAGGTGTGACACCTTTGTCAGAACTGTCAGAAGGTTGTTACAAACTGGATCAGCCGGTAATCATGTGGAAACTCTATATAAGGGACTGATCCTTGACAACCAAAAATAAATAAGGAAGTAATTAAGAAATTACGGGAAAGAGATTTCGACAACAAGAAAAGGGGAAACCCTTAAGAAGGTAGATCCAGAATAGTCTGTAAAAAAGATTCAGATCTTATTCTGAATTTAAGGAGGGAGCTATCTAAAGATCAACTTCTACATCAAGTGAAGATCAACCTTATTTTGTTCAATCAAGAAACTTTGAAACAACTAAGTCAGGTTGGATCTGAAGATTCAGTTTATTCAAGAACTGATCAAGAAGCTCACACCAATAGAGAGTTCTATCTGGTGAAATTTCTGTACCTTTTAAATCATTCGATTTCTTGTAGGATCTTTTGTAAGATCTGAGTTGTAAGCCTGTAATTATAAAAGCTGAGGTAGGGCTGAGAGCATGAGGTGTAGGACTTGTGAAAGTCTGAGTTGTAAGCCAAGTGATAAAGGCTGAGGTAGGGCTGAGGCCCGAGGTAGGGTTCTTGGGAAGAATATAAAGTAAGACTTGTATAAGTCTGAGCTGTAGGAACCAATCTGGTTCTGAGTTATAAGATCTGTGGATCTGAGTAAGTGGAAGGAAGTTGATCTGAATCCAGTTCTCTACTAGATAGGCGAAAGGGGAAAGTGGATGTACACATACCTTGGGGAACCATTATAAATATGGTGTATATTGTGCTGTGATTTTTGTGCTGTGTATTGAATTTTTTGTGTTGAGTTAGAACTAGCTAATTTTCTAAAATTCTTAAAGAAAATTAGAACCTATTCACCCCCCCCCTCAATGTGTCTAGGATCTTGAAATCAAGTCTTTCAAGAGCATTCAGCACATCCCAAGGGAAGAAAACACAGAGGTCGGCGAGTTGGCCAATCACGAGTAATTGATTGGAGGAACCCTCACAAAACTTTTGTCTAGTGATTGATGAGGTAGATATCATGGAAATTGATCAGGGAGTTTCGTGGATAACCCCTCTTGTCCATAATCTTAGGACTGGAGAGGTTTCCCCCTTAGTAAGCAACAAAAAGAGGTTTAGGTTGAAAGCAACTCATTATTCCCTCGTCTCTAGAGTTCTATATAGCAGAACTCTCCTTTCACCATTAGCAAGCTGTGCTACATAGGAAGAGGTCCATCGTATACTATAAGAAGTGCATTCAGGAGAATTTGATTGTCACTCAGGAGCCCAGACCATAGAGAAGAGGATCCTCAGACAGGGGTATTTTTTGTTGACACTCGGGAAGGACAATGGGGACTTCAACACGAAGTGCGTAAAGTGTCGGAAATTTTCCCCTCTCTAGGTGCAATCGATGCAGCAGCTTAAGTCCATTTCCTCCCCATGGCCAATTGATGTATGGGGAATGGACTTGGTGGGTCCCTTTCTGACAATAAGCAGACACCAAGGGTTTATTTTGGTAATGATTGATTATTTCAACAAATGCATAGAAGCGAAGGACTTAGCCAAGACAATGACTCGGGTCATTAAGAATTTCATCTAGGGGAAATTGTCTGCTGGTATGGAATCCTCATTGTTATTGTCACAAATAACGATCCTCAGTTCTCAAGCAAAGAATTGGCAATTTTTTGTAGCCAAGTGGGGATAGATCATAAATTTTCATCTGTACACCACCCACGCAACAACAGTTCACAAGAAAATCTTTAAATTGCTCAAGAAAAAGGTGGAGAATGCTCGAGGAAGCTGGGCAAAGCATATACCTATAGTTCTGTGGTCTCTTCAGACAATTCCTTCTACGTCAATGGGAAAGAAACTGTTAAAAGTTTCATACGGATTTGATGTGCCAAGCCCTCGAGTGTAGTTCTCTAAGAAAGGAGACAACTAGTAGATAGAAAATAATGATAAGGAGCTAAGGTGTAGCCTGGATTTTATCGAGGAGCTAAGGGATCAATTGGCCATTAAGCAAGCTGAGGCAAAGTGAAGTATGACTAGGTACTTCGATAAGAACATCATGGTAAAGTAGTTCGTACAAGGAAACCTCGTGATGAAAAGTGGATTCGGCCATAAGATCAGCCTCAATGGGAAAGCTTAACCCCAACTGGGAGGGGCCCTTTGTTATCACGGAAACGCTCAAGAATGAAGCTTATCAGCTGCAATCGCACGAGGGTGTGGAAATACATAATACTTGGAGTGGTGTTGATCTTAAAATATATTACTCATAGTCCATGACTTTTCTTTCTTTCTTTCTCCTTTCAATAAAAATTCCATATATATCATATATTGCTTGAGAAGTATGATGCAGGATTCAATACGTAGAAACCAAGTTGCCTTGGTTATTTCTCTTAGTAAAAAATATAGATCAACCCTTTTTAGCCCTTTTCTCCAGCACGTTGAGTCTTAGAGCTCGCATAGACCCCCTCACACATATCCAGACATCTCGAGCAGTGGTCATCAGGCTTCCGATCCTCCTACCACATTGAGATGCTTCCCTCACCCTAAGAACACTATGATTTCTCATTCGGAGACACCCCCGATTATCATATGCGGCATGTCAGGATGTGTTAGCCAACTACGCATCGACTGCGATATTGTTATTATCAATGTTTTCCTTTCTAAGAACAAGCTCTGACTAATAAGTGCTTTATACTTCTTCAGTGTCTTTCAACATTGCTTACAAACGAGAGCCCTACGAATTTCATATGCCCGACTGGTAATTTTGACCTCTAGTAACAGACCCGGGAGCTGCGATGATGGTTACCATTTTACTTATATGTCTTTTTAAAGGAGCGCTCTGTCCTCAGGAAACCAACAACCCCACTAAACATCATTGGTCGACAAGGCACCTTGGGTACTTTTCTATTAAGGGATCTTGATACATGGTCGAGCAAACACTCAAAGAGAAGATCATCCACCATGCACACTCTCATGGGGTAATGCGTATACAGTGGATACCTAGCTGGCGAATACCTGGGTATGATGTTTCTGGCAGTGGATCTCGATGTGTTCGCATCGATCAATCTCTACTTATGCTAAGCGTACTCACACTCCAACAACAACAAGCGACTTCTCACCGGATAAGCATAGAATGAGGCAAAGAATGGCAAGTATGCACAAAGACTTAGAAAAAAGAAAGGGAGCAGTGCATAAAAAAAATATGGCTGCCGAATTTCTCGCAGATTCAAAATATGGTATTTGTGTATATTGTTCATAAATACAGGCAATTTCAAAAAGGAAAAGCGGATCCCCATCATTTGTCACTATCATTGCCTTCTGAATTCGCTGCGTTTTCCACCTCGCCGACAGATTCTCTATGGGATCAGTGTCTCTTCCTCGAACTCTTGGACGACGTGTATGTAATAAAATAGATATTAAAAGCTGTAGTGGTAGCTATCATCAGATAAGATAGTAGATATCTGGGAGTTGTAAAGTCAGCTGTAATATAAACTACCATATAAACCAAAAATATAAACTTAGTTGTAATGTAATATGCTTATCTATAAAATCATAGTTTGTCAGAAGGAAATAATAACTGTTTACTCTTCTCTACTTCATCTTTTGCTTTTGCCAAAGTAATATACCAACACTGGTATCAGAGCCTTAGTTCTTAAAAGAGAGTTCTAATCTCTCAACGGAATTTGATGGCATCATCATCTACCTCTCCAATCTTCTCCCAATCCCATTCTTCGGTTCCTGTGTTCAATGGAGACTAATACCAACACTGGTGGGTACAAATGCGCACGGTGTTCAAATCACAAGGCTTATGGGAATTGGTGTAGCAAGGACATGTGGCAAGCTTAACTAGCAAAGAAACAGAAATAACAGTAGCAAGAAAAGAAGAATTATTAATGAAAGATGCCAAATCTCTTATGTTAATCCAACAGGGAGTAACTGAAATCATTTTCCCTACAATTATGGGTGCTGATACGGCTAAAGAGGCATGGGATATTCTCAATGAAGAGTTTAAAGGGTCCCCAAAGGTTGTGTCTATCAAACTTCAAACTCTATGGACTGAACTGGATGCAATTGCATTGAAATCAGGTGATTCAGTACAAGAGTTTCTTGCTAAGGTTATTAACTTAATTTATCAAACTAGAGCCCTTGGAGATACAGTTGAGGATAAACATGTTGTTCACAAACTTCTAAGGAGCCTACCAAGTTCTTTTAACCCAGCAGTCACAGCTATAGAGGAATCCAAGGACATTTACAAATTGCCCTTAACTGATCTTGTTGCCTCTTTAAAATTCCATGAAGATCGTTTGGGAAGAGACTCACAAAACCTGAGTCAAGCTTTACAAACAAAAGTAAAGTTGTAAAAATTTGGAAATGAAAACAAAAGGAGTGATTATATCCAGCAAACATTTCAAAAACATGAAAATAAAGCTACTAAACCATGGGTAAATCTAGGTAAAGGTAGAGGAAGAGGAAAAGGACCAAGTAAAAATCAAGAAAAAATGCTTGGACAATCCTCTACATATTGCATCATCTGCAATAAAATAGCTCATAATTCAAGAGATTGTTATTCCAAATGTAAGAGATGTAGAATGCAAAATCATTCTGATAAGGATTGTTGGCACAAGGAATCCTCTCATTTTGTTGAAAAAGATAAAGGTAAAAAAGAAATAGAAAACCTATTCCACTCCTATCTGAAAATAGAAAGCCAGCAAACGAACTTATGGTACATAGGTAGTGGCTGCTCAGCCCATATGGCCTATCGAAAGGATCAATTTACAACTTTAGAGGAATCCCACAAATCTGAAGTGTATCTAGGAAATGGCAAAGCTTCAAAAATAGAAGGTAAAGGGACTATCAACATAAAAACTCCTTCAGGACATATACGAAAAATAACTGATGTCCAATATGTTCCTCAACGTGCACAAAACTTGTTGAGTGTCAGACAATTATTACAAAAGGGGTATCAAGTATCTTTTATTCAAAATTCCTGCCAAAAAATAGAAGAAAAAACAAGGTCCCTTATAGTCTTAGCAATTATGAGTAAGAACAAGGTTTTCTCTTTGGATCTAGCAATTAATAATAAATGTACTGCTCTCACTTGTACTCAAGATTTCAGTACAAATATGATGTGGCATCATCGACTGGGACATTTGCATTCAGAAGCCATCTATATAATGAAATCAAAAAAGCTTGTATCAGGACTACCAATAATAACCAGAAGTAAGGAGTTTTGTTCCAGCTGTGCCGAAGGAAAAGCCCACAAATTACAATTTCCTCTTTCTTCTAAAGGGAGTTCGACTCAACCATTATAGTTAATTCATGGAGATCTGTGGGGGCCAACTTCTACAAAGTCTATTGGAGGTAAATATTACTACTTCTTACTTGTAGATTATTATAGCAAATACATGTGGGTGTATTTTCTAACTACAAAAGCAGAAGCTTTCCAAGTATTTCAAACCTTTAAAAAGGAGGTAGAAAATCAATTTGGCAAGTCAATCAAAAGCCTTCGAACTGACAGGGGAGGAGAATTCACCTCCAAACAATTTAATGCATTGTGTGCATCTAATGGTATAAAAAGACTGCTCACATCTCCATATTCTCCCCAAGAAAATGGTGTTGTGGAAAGGATAAATCGGACAATAGATGAAATGACAAGAACTATGATGCTAAATAAAGCTCTACAAAAGGAATTCTGGGCTGAAGCTGTAAATACAACTATTTATATCCTTAATAGAGTTCCTTAAAAAGCCCTCCACGATTCAACACCATATCAACAATTTTTTCAAAAATAGCCATCAGTACAACATCTCAAAGTGTTTGGTTGCCCTGCATACATGCTAATACCAAAGGGGAGAGAAGAAAAAATGGATAAAAAGGTAAAGAATGCATCTTTATTGGCTATAATGAGCAATCCAAAGCATAGCATCAGAAAGAAAATTGTTAATATCACATGATGTTAGCTTTAATGAAAAAGGTATGTGGAAATGGGACTCAGTTAAACAACAACAAGAACCTCAGAGAATAGTGGTTGATCCATTTTTTGTTAATGAAACCTTCCAAACTCCTCTCTTTAATGAGCCACAGCAGTATGAAGAACCGTCAACTGACTAAAGTTCAGAAACATCATTGTTCCCAAAATATAGAAGCATATAAGATATATATCAAACAAGTGAATTAGCTCTTACTTGTACCAGCTCAGCTCCAAGCACCTTTGCTAAAGCTAACAAATGTCTAGAATGGAAGCTTGCAATGCAAGAGGAAATTAATATGATTAATAAGCATAATACTTGGTCCTTAGTCACAAAACCACCTACGAATCCAATAGTAGTACTAAAGTGGATATATAGAATTAAATACAATGAAGATGGATCAATATCAAGGCACAAGGCCCGTCTTGTAGCAAAAGGATACACACAACAATTTGGAAGAGATTATGATGAAACATATCACCTGTGGTCAGAATGAATACAATAAGACTTCTCTTAGCATATGCTGCCCAACTCAAACTTCCAGTGTATCACTATGATGTCAAATCCTCTTTTCTTAATGGAGTAATAATTGAAGATATCTATGTGGAACAACCTCAAGGTTTCAACCAACCTTCTCAAGAAAAAAAGTATACAAGCTCAGAAAAGCTCTCTACGGCCTCAAATAGGCTTCAAGAGCATGGAATGCAAATATAGATGGATATTTGCAATCAACTGGTTTTATTAAATGCAAAAATGAACCAACCTTGTACTCAAAAAGGACTGAAGGTAACTTTCTCCTCTTAGGCCTTTTTGTTGATGATCTTTTTATAACAGGATACTCAACCTCCTTGCTACAACAATTTCAAAACACGATGGAAACAAAATATGAAATGACCAACTTGGGGAATATGAAGTATTTCCTTGGTATTAAAGTTTCTCAACTTCCTAATGGAATCTTTCTCTCACAAACAAAGTATGCAAAGGAGTTATTACAGAAATTTGGCATGAGTAACTGTAATCCATCACTAACCCCTATGGGAAAAAGGGGAGAAATTAGAAAAAGGAGCTACAAAAGATAGTATGGAAGAAGACGTATATCGTTCAATAATCGGTTCTTTAATTTACCTATGTAATACTCGTCCTAATATAGAGAATGACGTTAATATCACTTCCCAATTTGTTAGCTCTCCAACAAAATTACATTTTGCTGCGATCAAACGCATTCTACGATATATCAAGGGTACTCTATCTCATGGTCTATACTATACTAAAGATAAGGAATCCCTGCTATATGGCTATAGAGATGCAAATTGGGGTGGAGATGTGGAAGATATAAAGAGTACCAATCGGTATTTTTTCTTATTTGGGAAAAAGCCCATTACCTGGAGCTCAAGAAAGCAGCAGACAGTGGCATTGCCAACTGCAGAAGCCGAATACATGGCTCTCAGTGCTGCTAGTTGTGAAGCAACATGGCTATGAAGGATCATGGAAGAAATCTCCGGAAACAAGGAAGAAGAAGCGATGCTTCTGCGGTGCGATAACATGTCTGTTATCGCATTATCTAAAACTACTCTAACACAACACAAAACGAAACATATAGATCTACGACAACACTTTATCAGAAAAAAGATAGAGGATGGAAGCACAAAAATCAATTATTGCAGCAACGAAGAACAACTCGCCTACATACTCACTAAGTCATTGCCTAGGGCACGATTTATCTCGCTAAGGGAGCAAATGGGAGTACACGCTTACCCATCTTAGGGGAGATGTAATAAAATAGATATTAAAAGCTGTAGTGGTAGTTGTCATCAGATAAGATAGTAGATATCTGAGAGTTGTAAAGTCAGTTGTAATATAAACTACCGTATAAACCAAAAATATAAACTCAGTTGTAATGTAATATGCTTATCTATAAAAGCATAGTTTGCCAGAAGGAAATAATAACTGTTACTCATCTCTACTTCATCTTTTGCTATTGCCAAAGTAATATACCAACAGTGTATCCATGGGAGGGGACGAATTTGCAATCTTCCAAGCGGTCTAGCGCTAATGGAACTTGTATTCATAGGAGGAATTTTTGAACTCCTTCTTGAGTATGCTTGCCCCCTTGAGATCCTCCAGTGCGCTCTTAACCACCCGGGTTCCTACATTAATGATCACCCTCACAAACATCGGGTTCCCTGGAGTCAGGCTCGCCTGGAGGACGTGGAAGGAGCGGTTAAAATTTATGTAAAAGGTACGCGTAAAAAGGATTTTTGAGTTCATTGATTACTGTCAGCTCTCTCCACAGATGGATGTTCTCTACTTGCAGCCATTCCAGTACCGTACAGATAGTAATATTGTAGGTGAGCGACCTCAAGGATGTCACAGCTTCCCTCTATGCTGACTCATCCTCAGGAACGTATTCTATCTGCTAGAGATTCTTCACCCCGGTGACTGCCACTACGACTGCCAGCGCGTGAGAGTTTGCCTCTTGCGCCTTCCTCCATGAAGGGAGGCATTTTATGAGAGACACCGCCCCATGTACCAGATTAACAACAAACCACCGAACAGGTCTGTCAACCCTTGGCCATCTGGAAGAACGGGATATTCTCTCTCTATCTCTCGCCTCCACCCGTGCAATCCTTTGTTTTCTGCGAGAAAGGGTGACCACCTAACAACCCCGAGAAGTCACAGAAGGATGCATACGCTCATCTTTTCTTTTCTCGGTGGTGGATAGAACCACGACAGGCAGTTCAAATGACTTCTTAAGAGTGACCTGCAAGACAACTGTGAGCATCAGGTGTAAATATTTGCAAGTATGAAAATCATGTGCGAACAAGAAATTAACTTACATTCAGTAGTGTCTATGTAACATCCAAATTCGCGCTAGGCCCCTCGCACGAGTTCTGAGTCAAGAGACTTGACTCGGTCTCGGGGCGCACTGGCAAAAGTCGTCAAGTGTCTTGAACGGAGTGATGGGTTGAGTGATATCCGATGAATTCGTCGAGAATGCCCGGATATACCCACCGATCGTCGAGAATGATGACCGGTCGTCGATTATCGCTGACTGATACTCAACACACTCAACGTAAGGATTTTCGATAAAATGGTTAAGGGAATTTCGACGGGAATCATTGTTGATACCCGACGAATTCGTCGAGAATGCCCGGACATACCCACCGATCGTCGAGTATCGTTGACTGATACTCAATGCACTCAACGCCAGGATTTCCGATAAACTGGTTAAGGGAAATTCGTCGGGAATCATTGTTGATACTCGACGAATTCGTCGAGAATGATGGCCGATCATCGAGTATCGTTGATTGATACTCAATGCCAGAATTTCCGATAAAAGGGTTAAGGGACATTCGTCGGGAATAATTGTTGATACCCGACGAATTCGTAGAGAATACCCGGCTATACTCGCTGATCGTCGAGAATGGAAGCTGATTCCCGCCGAATTTGACTTGTGCGTTTTTACGCCCAGGCAGATTCGCTGGCTTGTACAAGCGGACTGAACCGGACTTCAGGATTTGTGCTGGATGATCCCTTGGACTGGTCATTTCAAATAAGACCTAATTTGGGCGGTCCAATCAGAGGTTGACACATGGCGAAGTGACATAACCCTAATGAGCTAATATAAATAAGAAGAAAACTAAACCCTAGCCGTCACTTCGATCTTTGCCGAGCCGCTACCCGCGCAATACCATCGGGAGAGAAGCCGATCGCCGGAGTCGGAGTTATGGAGGAGGAGAGGCTTGCTAGAGCTAGCCAAACTTTGGAAGAGGAGAAACGTCATCGCTTCCAAGGAAGAAATGATGTCGTGGAGGAGGATGACTAGATCCATGGCCGGGATTGATGGTACCGCTGGAAATGAGGTGAGCTTCCTCCCCTCTCCCTTGGTGCTAGATCTTTAGTTAATATTCTAGGAGAGATATCGACTCCATAGAGTCTTGATGGTGAGGAGGAGATTTCTAAGGGAAAATCCATGCCTAGGTCGTTTTCTAGGCTTAGTCTCCTCCAACCTCTTCATTCTTCAAAGTGAAGATGAGAGAGTGATTCGTTGAGAAGTATGGCTTTGTGAGGGTGAATAAGGGTGGACGTAATTTCTGGAGAAGTTTTTGGGAGATCGATGTAAGGAGGAAGATGAACGGATGCCGTTCATCTCACCTTAAGATGCGTGAAGAAATCTTATTCCTGCGCGCAGCGATCTTAGTGGCAAATTTCGGGGGTGTTCTGGCAAGATCTGGGCTTTCGACAAAACACAAAAGTTATAGCCCTTGAAATTATCTTTCCAACGAGTGGTTACAAGAACTCGGTGGATTTCTGTATCCACGGGAATCCTTGGTCGAAGTTGCTGCCCGGAATAAGGCTGCACCTAAATTCTGGGCTGTGTAATGTGAAATTCGATTTGGTGGAATTTAATGTTGCGATCCAACTCAAGGTTTGGGTGAACTCTTTTGACATAATCATCATAGTGATATGATAAGTTGATGTTATAAATCTGAATTCGTATAACGAGTTGTGGACAAGTTTAATTTAAGGAAAGAGCCTGATATAAATTGGTAGATGTATATTGGTGCCATTATCTATATATGTTGAAATCATTTGGAAGGGCATATAAATGATTTAACTATGGTCATGATGTATGTTGAATGGATAGAAGGGAATTAGTAATCCAATGCTTAGAGTGTCGTCTCCCTACGGGTAGCATTGTGGAAGTTAACAAGTGCGGTGTTGACCGTCACTAGTTGGAATGAGGTTGAGATGAGTAAAGTTGGACGGTTGGGCTTGGTACTCGGTGTTCACGTCCCGAGGCTCCTTCCGTATTTGATGGATGGTTGAGCTTCTTCCTCGGTGTTCACGTCCCGAGGCTCCTTCCATGCCACGATATTGTGGAATTGCATGTGGTGTGAGTCGACATGCGGTGTCGTAATCCCGGGTTAAGGATAGTGTGGCAGGTCTACGGGCTCGCCAATCATTACACCGATGGGAGTTGACAGTTAGACCTTGGGCGGATGGGCTTGGTCCTCGGTATTCACGTCCCGAGGCTCCTTCTGTGCCAAGTGAATGGTTGGGCTCGGTCCTCGTGCTCATTTCCGAGGCTCCTTCTGTGTCATACCATAGGCCAGTTCGGGGCTAGGATCTTGGTGCACATTTACACAAGAGAACCCGCTTAGCCGTAGTACGCATGTGAGATCCGTTATTGTGTTTATAGCATTGAGGCGTACGGGGGCCTAAGCCAGATAGGGTGGAGACCAGCCTAGTACGTTTATACCCAGAAGGAGTTGAACCTAAGACAACGGCGGTGGTTAGAGTTCTTATGCCATTATGAGTTCACCTTGAACTAACACCCTGGAAAAGCAAACTCTGTAGCCGATGAATTGAGCAGGAAAATACCCGGCTCGAGCCCGGAGTATCGGTTAATGAGCATGGAGTTGGCGCGGATGATTGAGGAGATGGATATTACATTGGTATTTAAGGCTCCTTTGGCAGAATATACAGAGTACTTGTCCAGCATGAGCATAGTTTGTGATATCCGGGACTAGATCCGAGTGGAGCAAGGATTGGTTGTGGCTCTGGCCCCGGCACTCTAGTTGATCGAAGATCGGGCTACAGACGAGTACACACTAAAGTATGACCTCGTTTACTTTCGCGGCCTGCTCTACATTCCCAAAGGCGGTAAAATCCGGGAGGATGTCTTGAGAGAGGCGCATTGCTCTCAATATTAAGTGCACCCGGGAATTTCAAAGATGTATGCCGTCTTACAGAAGACGATGTGTTGGCCAGGAATGAAGAAGGATGTCCGATACTTTGTCACGCATTGTGAAGCCTGCCAAAGAGTGAAGGCAGAGTGCAGGAGTCCCGGTGGCCTGTTGTAGTCGGTCATAATCCCCGAGTGGAAGTTCGAGGAAATTTCCATGGACTTCGTACATGGGCTACCTCGCTCCCGCTCAAGAAATGATTCAGTATGGGTGATCGTTGATCGCCGGACGAAAGTTTCCCGGTTCATTCCAATGAAGAAGGAGGCTCATGTGGATGTCTTAGTACGCCTTTTCGTGGAGCAGTTTGTACGGTATCACGGCATACCTAAGACGATAGTTTTGGACCGTGATGGTCGCTTTACCTCCAAGGAGTGGAAGGCGGTGCAGGCAAATTTGGGCTCGCGCTTTACCTTCAGCACCACATTTTATCCTCAGACGGACGGGCAGTCTGAGCGGACCCTCCGAACATTGGAGGATCTGTTGAGGTTGTGTGTGATAGATAGGGGAGAGCCGTGGGAAAGGCTCTTGCCCTTAGTGGAATTCTCCTACAACAATAGCCATCAAGCTAGCATTGGCATGGCACCCCATGAAGCCCTATATGGAAGGAGGTGTAGAACCCCCTTGTCTTGGGTGCAAGATGAATACCCGAAGACTTTGGGTGTTGAATATATAGATGACACGGATGCAGTGGTTAGGTTGATACGAGATCGTACGCTAGAGGCTCAAAGTCGGTAGGTGAAGTATTACAACGCAAGGCACCGTATGGTGTAATTTCAAGTGGGTGATAAAGTGTTCCTGAAAATTCGGCCGATGCATGGAGTGTCACGGGTGCGGGGTGTGAAGAAGCTCAGCCCATGGTATGTTGGGCCCTATGTCATATATGAAAGGATTGGCCCTTTTGCCTATCGGCTGGAGCTACTGCCCGAGCTAGAGAATCTCCATGATGTGTTCCATGTATCGTCGCTTCGGAAGGCGCTGTTGCGGCCCGAACAATTCATCCCCACAACTTATGGTACTGTGGCGTCTGACAGATCTGTGCGACTGGAGCCGGTGCGGATTGTTGATAAAGTGATAAGAGCCTTGCGCCGCAAAAGTGTTACCTTGGTAAAAGTGCTATGGTCTAATCATGGGAAGGAGGAATTCACATGGGAGCCGATGGATTTGATGCAAGGACGCTACCCGAAGTTGTTTGCTTCAGGTAGTTTTATTTAAAAGCATATGTTATTTTTGTATGCTTTACTCCCCATAGCCTCAGCCTGATTTCGGGGACGAAATCTTTTATTTTGTTTATAGGATTTGTAATGTCCCAATTCGCGCTAGGCCCCTCGCACGAGTTCTGAGTCAAGAGACTTGACTCGGGATCGGGGCGCACTAGCAAAAGGCGTCAAGTGTCTTGAAAGGAGTGATGGGTTGAGTGATATCCGATGAATTCGTCGAGAATGCCCAGATATACCCACCGATCGTCGAGAATGATGACCGGTCGTCGAGTATCGCTGACTAATACTCAACACACTCAATGTCAGGATTTCCGATAAAATGGTTAACGGAAATTCATCGGGAATCATTGTTGATACCCGACGAATTGGTCGAGAATGCCCGGACATACCCACCGATCGTCGAGTATCGTTGACTGATACTCAACGCACTCAACACCAGGATTTCCGATAAACTTGTTAAGGGAAATTCGTCGAGAATCATTGTTGTTACCCGACGAATTCGTCGAGAATGATGGCGTGACAGGCACGTCATGTCCAAATCATTGCGTCCTGTGGAGAAACGGCATTTAATGCGGCGGCAGGCTTTGCGGCAGAGGGCGACACGCCCATAGCCACGCCTGGTGACACGCCCAGGTAGGGCGTGTCAGCTGGGCGTGACAGTGGTTTTGTTCGTTTTCCTGTCCCTTCCAGCAGAAGTCCTCGGGATCGGGTGACACGCCCTAGGTGACGCCCAGGGAGGGCGTGACAGGGGGGCGTGTCAGGTCATTTTGGCCAATTTTCAGGAAACCTGCAAAAAGAGAAGAAAAAGTCAGCGACAATAATATTTACATAAAAAGGATAAAAATAAACTAATAATAGACATGATTTGTACACTATAAAAAAGAAAATACGATAATAGTTTAGGCTACAAAACGTATTATCAAATTCCCCCAAGCTTAAGCTTTGCTTGTCCCCAAGCAAAAAATATAAAAACTAGATATTTATAAAAAGGACTAATCAAAAAGTTCTAATTATGCCTACACAAGTACTATGCGAAATTCTTAGTAGGGAAAAGGTGAAATGTAAGTCTAAAACAATTATTTAGGTATGTTAAAACTTTTATAAACTTTACTAAATAAAAACAAATCATCCAAAATTTTAACGAGATTTTTTAAATGGACTTAAGCAAAGCAACGAAAATGAAAAACACGCATTGAGTTGTTACTAGATCCAAGCGACGCATTATAATTATATCAATTTAATTAACAAAAATCTAGGTTTAAATCCAAAACTAAAACTGATTTACTTTTTTTCCTTTCTTAGTTGTTAAATAAAAAATCAAAAAGCGTGAATCAAAAGGACTTAAATAGGACAAAAACGTTTGGTTTAGGAAAATGATTAGGAGTGGAATTCAAGGATAAACGTGAAGGTTTTAAAATTACACTAAACAAAAGCAAAGAGTTTCAAAAACTTTCATAAAAATATATACACATTTTTTTCTTTTTCTTCTTTTTTTCATTTTTTTTTCCATTTTTCAAAACAAAGGCCATAAATATTTTTATTTTCCTTTTTGAATTGGCCAAACAAAAATAAACATCACTTTTGAACATACTTCTTTTTTTTTCGAAAACCTTTCTCCCACAAAAATCACAAAATACCCTATCAAAATCGTCAAAATAATTTATGAAACTAAAAAAGGCTAGTGCGATTCGATAGGTTGGAAATTTTTGGCTTTGGTGAAACTGAAATGAAGGGAGGAGCTATCAAATTAAATCGGAAAAAGGCTCAAAAACGGCTAACTAGCGGTAAAAGTTTTTTAGGTTGGCAGGAAATCTCAAACGAAAACAAAACGGCCTAAATCATTTTCACGCTTTTGAATTTATTTAAAACAAAGGTTTGAAAATTTTCAAAAAGCGAGTCCTAGATAATAAAAGAAGATAGATGAAATTAACTTGAAAATAGAAATAATAGGTGACTTGGATCGTTCACATCTACTACGTTATTCAAAAGTTGACTTTACAAAAATTATTCAAAAACGAAAAAGAAAATAGTGGATGATGAATTTTTGAGAAAGTAAAGGAAATAAAAAACAAAAACCATAATAGAAATGCGAGTTTTAGAAAAAATATTTCACCTTAACGTGCTACCGTGAATTAGAAACACAGCATGGCCAACATTTTACTTGTGAAACATAATTAAAAAGGACGATTAGAAATATTATAATTAACCAAGTTTTTTATAGAAGATTTTGAGAAAAACAAAAACAAAAACTAGGGGTACTATTGAAATACCAAAATGTATAAACTATTCAAAAACACATATATTTATTTTTTTTTTATTTTTTTTTTGGAATTTTAAGATATTCATTTTTTTTATTTTGAAATACCAAATTTTGGATAGTGGATGTTCCAAACACATGACTGGAACAAGAAGAATGTTGAGGGACTATGTACCCATAGAGAATGGACCCAAAGTAATCTTTAGTGATCAGAAAAAGGAATCATCAAAGGATTTGGTAACATTTCAAGTGATTCAATTACTATCACTAAAGTGGCTTATGTGAAGGGTCTAAAACATAACCTGATTATCATAAGTCAACTTAGTGATCTAGGTTATGACATATCTTTCCTCAAAGGGGGTGCCAAATAAGGAGGTCAAGTGATATAGAGATCATTTTGACTGGCACTAGGAAAGGGAATGTATATTGTCTTAACCTAGATTATGAGTTTAACAACTCACCCATTTGTCTAGTTGTAAGAGAGAAAGCTTCACTATGTGTCAAATGGCACAAGAGGCTAGATCATATGAACTATAAGTCAATAGGATAAATGTTCAGCATGGGGTTAGTGAGGAATGGTCCTCAAGTCAAGTGCATTAAAGAGGGTGTGTGTTCAGCTTGCCAAAACGGCAAACAGACAAAGTCCTCTTTCCATGTACTTGCTACCAAAGATTCAATGAGATGTTTATATCTCTTGCATATGGATTTGTTTGGTCCTATGCCAGTTCATAGTCTTGGTAGGAAAGCATACACACTAGTTATTGTGGATGACTATTCTAGATACACATGAGTTTTCTTCTTGAGGCAGAAATCTGAAACCCATACTATTTTCTAGACTTTTGTTAGACAAATTCAGAATGAATATAAAAATTCAGTGGTCAAAATCTAAAGTGACCATAGAACTAAATTTCAGTCTGAATGTATGACAAAGTTCTGTGAAGAACTTGGGATTCATTAGGAATTCTCCTCACCTAGAACTCCCCAGCAAAATGGAGTTACTGAAAGAAAGAATAGGACTCTAATTGAGGCAAGTAGAACACTACTTAGTGACACTACTCTCCCTGAGTAGTTCTGGGCAGAGGCAGTAAATACTGCATGTCATGTACTCAATAGAGCCTCCATCAATAATAAACATAAGATGACTCCCTATCAGACTTTGAAAGGCAAAAAACCAAATATTTCCTACTTCAGAATCCTTGGTAGCAAGTGTTATGTCCTAGTTAATGGTAAGCACTACAAAACAAAGTTTGCTGTCAAATCCCTAGAAGGGATATTTGTTGGGTACACCAATAATAGTAGGGCATACAAAATGTACAACTTGACTACCCAAGTTGTAGAAGAATCTGTCCATGTTGTATATGATTAATCTAAGTTGATTAACAGTGAATTGTCTAGCTCTTCAGTTAGTTCTACAGGTCTAACAGACAGGCTGGACAAGCTGACCATCAAAGAAGAAGTTCCTGCTAGGCTAGATGAAGAAAAAGATGCATGTTGTCCAGAGGGAGAAGAAGACTCACTAGATGAAGAAGACAATGAGGAGCATCAGGTTGAAGAAAATGAAGAAGGGCATGAGGTTGAAAGATTTCCTCCAACAAGAGGACACTTGAAGGATCATCCGGCTCACAAAATCATTGGTGATACATGTCAAGGTGTTCTAACAAGGAGTAATATCATGAACACAGTTCTATTTTCTAGCTTCTTGTCACAAATAGAACCCAGGAAGTTTGAAGAAGCCATGCTAGACACCAACTGGATTGATGCTATGCAAGAAGAGCTGAATCAATACAGAAGATGTAAAGTCTGGGAATTGGTTCCTAAACAAAAGGATCACAACATTATAGGAACCAAGTGGATCTACAAAAACAAACTTGATGAGAATGGCACTATAATCAAGAACAAGGCCAGACTGGTAGCTAGACAACACTCAACGCCATCTAACAGCAACAGCTATACTTAGTACAAAGGCTTATCTCGATACACAAGACTTGTGTCGACACACACTCAATGACGTCTTGACACACACTCAACGACATCTGGATATATACTCAACGCACTCTATCCGCATCAGTTATGTCGAGACTAGGAGAAGTTGTGTCGACACACAGGACTTGTGTCGACACATCTAACAGAAGTTGTTTCGAGTAGTAGAAGAATGATTATGTCGACACATGGAGTGTTGTGTCGACATCATCAAGACTTGTGTCGACAGTTAGTCTATTTATGTCGATACATGTGAAGCAGTTTGTTGAGTGGTTCATGCTGAGTTGTAAAGTATTTGAGGAATCAACTGTCATGACTGGTAACTCGACAACTGTCATAACCAATAGGTCTGACACCTTTGTCAGAACTGTCAGAAGGTTGTTATAAACTGGATCAGCCGGTAATCATGTGGAAACTCTATATAAGGGACTGATCCTTGACAACCAAAAATAAATAAGGAAGTGATTAAGAAATTACGGGAAAGAGAATTCGACAACAAGAAAAGGGGAAACCCTTAAGAAGGTAGATCCAGAATAGTCTGTAAAAAAGATTCAAATCTTATTCTGAATTTAAGGAGGGAGCTATCTAAAGATCAACTTCTACATCAAGTGAAGATCAACCTTATTTTATTCAATCAAGAAACTTTGAAACAACAAAGTCAGGTTGGATCTTAAGATTCAGTTTATTCAAGAACTGATCAAGAAGCTCACACCAATAGAGAGTTCTATCTGGTGAAATTTCTGTACCTTTTAAATCATTCGATTTCTTGTAGGATCTTTTGTAAGATCTGAGTTGTAAGCCTGTAATTATAAGGGTTGAGGTAGGGCTGAGAGCATAAGGTGTAGGACTTGTGAAAGTCTGAGTTGTAAGCCTAGTGATAAAGGCTGAGGTAGGGCTGAGGCCTGAGGTAGGGTTCTTGGGAAGAATATAAAGTAAGACTTGTATAAGTCTGAGCTTTAGGAACCAATCTGGTTCTGAGTTGTAAGATCTGTGGATCTGAGTAAGTGGAAGGAAGTTGATCTGAATCCAGTTCTCTACTGGATAGGCGAAGGGGGAAAGTGGATGTACACATACCTTGGGGAACCATTATAAATATGGTGTATATTGTGCTGTGATTTTTGTGCTGTGTATTGAATTTTTTGTGTTGTGTTAGAACTAGCTAATTTTCTAAAATTCTTAAAGAAAATTAGAACCTATTCACCCACCCCCCCTCAATGTGTCTAGGATCTTGAAATCAAGTCTTTCAAGAGCATTCAGCACATCCCAAGGGAAGAAAACACAGAGGCCGGCGATTTGGCCAATCACGAGTAATTGATTGGAGGAACCCTCACAGAACTTTTGTCTAGTGATTGATGAGGTAGATATCATGGAAATTGATCAGGGAGTTTCGTGGATAACCCCTCCTATCCATAATCTTAGGACTGGAGAGGTTTCCCCCTTAGTAAGCAACAAAAAGAGGTTTAAGTTGAAAACAACTCATTATTCCCACGTCTCTAGTTTCTATATAGTAGAACTCTCCTTTCACCATTAGCAAGTTGTGTTACATAGGAAGAGGTCCATCGTATACTATAAGAAGTGCATTCAGGGGAATTTGATTGTCACTCAGGAGCCCAGACCTTAGAGAAGAGGATCCTCAGACAGGGGTATTTTTTGTTGACACACAGGAAGGACTGTGGGGACTTCAACACGAAGTGCGTAAAGTGTCGGAAATTTTCCCCTCTCTAGGTGTAATCGACGCAGCAGCTTAAGTCCATTTCCTCCCCATGGCCAATTGATGTATGGGGAATGGACTTGGTGGGTCCCTTTTTGACAATAAGCAGACACCAAGGGTTTATTTTGGTAATGATTGATTATTTCAACAAATGCATAGAAGCGAAGGACTTAGCCAAGACAATGACTCGGGTCATTAAGAATTTCATCTGGGGGAAATTGTCTGCTGGTATGGAATCCTCGTTGTTATTGTCACAAATAACGATCCTCAGTTCTCAAGCCAAGAATTGGCAATTTTTTGTAGCCAAGTGGGGATAGATCATAAATTTTCATCTGTACACCACCCACGCAACAACAGTTCACAAGAAAATCTTTAAATTGCTCAAGAAAAAGGTGGAGAATGCTCGAGGAAGCTGGGCAAAGCATATACCTATAGTTCTGTGGTCTCTTCAGACAATTCCTTCTACAGCAATGGGAAAGAAACTGTTAAAAGTTTCATACGGATTTGATGTGCCAAGTCCTCGAGTGTAGTTCTCTAAGAAAGGAGACAACTAGTAGATAGAAAATAATGATAAGGAGCTAAGGTGTAGCCTGGATTTTATCGAGGAGCTAAGGGATCAATTGGCCATTAAGCAAGCTGAGGCAAAGTGAAGTATGACTAGGTACTTCGATAAGAACATCATGGTAAAGTAGTTCGTACAAGGAAACCTCGTGATGAAAAGTGGATTCGGCCATAAGATCAGCATCAATGGGAAAGCTTAACCCCAACTGGGAGGGGCCCTTTGTTATCAAGTAAACGCTCAAGAATGAAGCTTATCAGCTGCAATCGCACGAGGTTGTGGAAATACATAATACATGGAGTGGTGTTGATCTTAAAATATATTACTCATAGTCCATGCCTTTTCTTTCTTTCTTTCTCCTTTCAATAAAAATTCCATATATATCATATATTGCTTGAGAAGTATGATGCAGGATTCAATACGTAGAAAACAAGTTGCCGTGGTTATTTCTCTTTGTAAAAAATATAGATCAACCCTTTTTAGCCCTTTTCTCCAGCACGTTGAGTCTTAGAGCTCGTATAGACCCCCTCACACATACCCAGACATCTCGAGCAGTGGTCATCAGGCTTCCGATCCTCCTGCCATAATGAGATGCTTCCCTCACCCTAAGAACACTATGATTTCTCATTCGGAGACACCCCCGATTATCATATACGGCATGTCAGGATGTGTTAGCCAACTGCGCATCGACTGCGATATTGTTACTGTCAATGTTTTCCTTTCTAAGAACAAGCTCTGACTAATAAGTGCTTTATACTTCTTCAATGTCTTTCAACATTGCTTACAAACGAGAGCCCTACGAATTTCATATGCCCGACTGGTAATTTTGACCTCTAGTAACAGACCCGGGAGCTGCGATGATGGTTACCATTTTACTTATATGTCTTTTTAAAGGAGCGCTCTGTCCTCGGGAAACCAACAACCCCACTAAACATCATTGGCCGACAAGGCACCTTGGGTACTTTTCTATTAAGGGTTCTTGATACATGGTCGAGCAAACACTCAAAGAGAAGATCATCCACCATGCACACTCTCATGGGGTAATGCGTATACAGTGGTTACCTAGCTGGCGAATACCTGGGTATGATGTTTCTGGCAGTGGATCTCGATGTGTTCGCATCGATCAATCTCTACTTATGCTAAGCGTACTCACACTCCAACAACAACAAGCGACTTCTCACCGGATAAGCATAGAATGAGGCAAAGAATGGCAAGTATGCACAAAGACTTAGAAAAAATAAAGGGAGCAGTGCATAAAAAAAATATGGCCGCCGAATTTCTCGCAGATTCAAAATATGGTATTTGTGTATATTGTTCAAAAATACAGGCAAATTCAAAAAGGAAAAGCGGATCCCCATCATTTGTCACTATCATTGCCTTCTGAATTCGCTGCGTTTTCCACCTCGCCGACAGATTCTCTATGGGATCAGTGTCTCTTCCTCGAACTCTTGGACGACATGTATGTGATAAAATAGATATTAAAAGCTGTAGTGGTAGCTATCATCAGATAAGATAGTAGATATCTGAGAGTTGTAAAGTCAGCTGTAATATAAACTACCATATAAACCAAAAATATAAACTTAGTTGTAATGTAATATGCTTATCTATAAAATCATAGTTTGTCAGAAGGAAATAATAACTGTTTACTCTTCTCTACTTCATCTTTTGCTTTTGCCAAAGTAATATACCAACACTGGTATCAGAGCCTTAGTTCTTAAAAGAGAGTTCTAATCTCTCAACGGAATTTGATGGCATCATCATCTACCTCTCCAATCTTCTCCCAATCCCATTCTTCGGTTCCTGTGTTCAATGGAGTCTAATACCAACACTGGTGGATACAAATGCGCACGGTGTTCAAATCACAAGGCTTATGGGAATTGGTGCAGCAAGGACATGTGGCAAGCTTAACTAGCAAAGAAACAGAAATAACAGTAGCAAAAAAAGAAGAATTATTAATGAAAGATGCCAAATCTCTTATGTTAATCCAACAGGGAGTAACTGAAATTATTTTCCCTACAATTATGGGTGCTGATACGGCTAAAGAGGCATGGGATATTCTCAATGAAGAGTATAAAGTGTCCCCAAAGGTTGTGTATATCAAACTTCAAACTCTATGGACTGAACTGGATGCAATTGCATTGAAATCAGGTGATTCAGTACAAGAGTTTCTTGCTAAGGTTATTAACTTAATTAATCAAATTAGAGCCCTTGGAGATACAGTTGAGGATAAACATGTTGTTCCCAAACTTCTAAGGAGCCTACCAAGTTCTTTTAACCCAGCAGTCACAGCTATAGAGGAATCCAAGGACATTTACAAATTGCCCTTAACTGATCTTGTTGCCTCTTTAAAATTCCATGAAGATCGTTTGGGAAGAGACTCACAAAACCTGAGTCAAGCTTTACAAACAAAAGTAAAGTTGTAAAAATTTGGAAATGAAAACAAAAGGAGTGATTATATCCAGCAACCATTTCAGAAACATGAAAATAAAGCTACTAAACCATGGGTAAATCTAGGTAAAGGTAGAGGAAGAGGAAAAGGACCAAGTAAAAATCAAGAAAAAATGCTTGGACAATCCTCTACATATTGCATCATCTGCAATAAAATAGCTCATAATTCAAGAGATTGTTATTCCAAATGTAAGAGATGTAGAATGCAAAATCATTCTGATAAGGATTGTTGGCACAAGGAATCCTCTCATTTTGTTGAAAAAGAGAAAGGTAAAGAAGAAATAGAAAACCTATTCCACTCCTATCTGAAAATAGAAAGCCAGCAAACGAACTTATGGTACATAGGTAGTGGCTGCTCAGCCCATATGGCCTATCGAAAGGATCAATTTACAACTTTAGAGGAATCCCACAAATCTGAAGTGTATCTAGGAAATGGCAAAGCTTCAAAAATAGAAGGTAAAGGGACTATCAACATAAAAACTCCTTCAGGACATATACGAAAAATAACTGATGTCCAATATGTTCCTCAACGTGCACAAAACTTGTTGAGTGTCAGACAATTATTACAAAAGGGGTATCAAGTATCTTTTATTCAAAATTCCTGCCAAAAAATAGAAGAAAAAACAAGGTCCCTTATAGTCTTAGCAATTATGAGTAAGAACAAGGTTTTCTCTTTGGATCTAGCAATTAATAATAAATGTACTGCTCTCACTTGTACTCAAGATTTCAGTACAAATATGATGTGGCATCATCGACTGGGACATTTGCATTCAGAAGCCATCTATATAATGAAATCAAAAAAGCTTGTATCAGGACTACCAATAATAACTAGAAGTAAGGAGTTTTGTTCCAGCTGTGCCGAAGGAAAAGCCCACAAATTACAATTTCCTCTTTCTTCTAAAGGGAGTTCGACTCAACCATTATAGTTAATTCATGGAGATCTGTGGGGGCCAACTACTACAAAGTCTATTGGAGGTAAATATTACTACTTCTTACTTGTAGATTATTATAGCAAATACATGTGGGTGTATTTTCTAACTACAAAAGCAGAAGCTTTCCAAGTATTTCAAACCTTTAAAAAGGAGGTAGAAAATCAATTTGGCAAGTCAATCAAAAGCCTTCGAACTGACAGGGGAGGAGAATTCACCTCCAAACAATTTAATGCATTGTGTGCATCTAATGGTATAAAAAGACTGCTCACATCTCCATATTCTCCCCAAGAAAATGGTGTTGTGGAAAGGATAAATCGGACAATAGATGAAATGGCAAGATCTATGATGCTAAATAAAGCTCTACCAAAGGAATTCTGGGCTGAAGCTGTAAATACAGCTATTTATATCCTTAATAGATTTCCTTAAAAAGCCCTCCACGATTCAACACCATATCCACATTTTTTTCAAAAATAGCCATCAGTACAACATCTCAAAGTGTTTGGTTGCCCTGCATACATGCTAATACCAAAGGGGAGAGAAGAAAAAATGGATAAAAAGTTAAAGAATGCATCTTTATTGGCTATAATGAGCAATCCAAAGCATAGCATCAGAAAGAAAATTGTTAATATCACATGATGTTAGCTTTAATGAAAAAGGTATGTGGAAATGGGACTCAGTTAAACAATAACAAGAACCTCAGAGAAGAGTGGTTGATCCATTTTTTTGTTAATGAAACCTTCCAAACTCCTCTCTTTAATGAGCCACAACCTCAGCAGTATGAAGAACCGTCAACTGACTAAAGTTCAGAAACATCATTGTTCCCAAAATATAGAAGCATAGAAGATATATATCAAACAAGTGAATTAGCTCTTACTTGTACCAGCTCAGCTCCAAGCACCTTTGCTAAAGCTAACAAATGTCTAGAATGGAAGCTTGCAATGCAAGAGGAAATTAATATGATTAATAAGCATAATACTTGGTCCTTAGTCACAAAACCACCTGCGAATCCAATAGTAGTACTAAAGTGGATATATAGAATTAAATACAATGAAGATGGATCAATATCAAGGCACAAGGCCCGTCTTGTAGCAAAAGGATACACACAACAATTTGGAAGAGATTATGATGAAACATATCACCTGTGGTCAGAATGAATACAATAAGACTTCTCTTAGCATATGCTGCCCAACTCAAACTTCCAGTGTATCACTATGATGTCAAATCCTCTTTTCTTAATGGAGTAATAATTGAAGATATCTATGTGGAACAACCTCAAGGTTTCAACCAACCTTCTCAAGAAAAAAAAGTATACAAGCTCAGAAAAGCTCTCTACGGCCTCAAATAGGCTTCAAGAGCATGGAATGCAAATATAGATGGATATTTGCAATCAACTGGTTTTATTAAATGCAAAAATGAACCAACCTTGTACTCAAAAAGGACTGAAGGTAACTTTCTCCTCTTAGGCCTTTTTGTTGATGATCTTTTTATAACAGGAAACTCAACCTCCTTGCTACAACAATTTCAAAACACGATGGAAACAAAATATGAAATGACCAACTTGGGGAATATGAAGTATTTCCTTGGTATTAAAGTTTCTCAACTTCCTAATGGAATCTTTCTCTCACAAACAAAGTATGCAAAGGAGTTATTACAAAAATTTGGCATGAGTAACTGTAATCCATCACTAACCCCTATGGGAAAAAGGGGAGAAATTAGAAAAAGGAGCTACAAAAGATAGTATGGAAGAAGACGTATATCGTTCAATAATCGGTTCTTTAATTTACCTATGTAATACTCGTCCTAATATAGAGAATGACGTTAATATCACTTCCCAATTTGTTAGCTCTCCAACAAAATTACATTTTGCTGCGATCAAACGCATTCTACGATATATCAAGGGTACTCTATCTCATGGTCTATACTATACTAAAGATAAGGAATCCCTGCTATATGGCTATAGAGATGCAGATTGGGGTGGAGATGTGGAAGATATAAAGAGTACCAATCGGTATTTTTTCTTATTTGGGAAAAAGCCCATTACCTGGAGCTCAAGAAAGCAGCAGACAGTGGTATTGCCAACTTCAGAAGCCAAATACATGGCTCTCAGTGCTGCTAGTTGTGAAGCAACATGGCTACGAAGGATCATGGAAGAAATCACCGAAAACAAGGAAGAAGAAGCGATGCTTCTGCGGGGCGATAACATGTCTGTTATCGCATTATCTAAAACTACTCTAACACAACACAAAACGAAACATATAGATCTACGACAACACTTTATCAGAAAAAAGATAGAGGATGGAAGCATAAAAATCAATTATTGCAGCAACGAAGAACAACTCGCCGACATACTCACTAAGTCGTTGCCTAGGGCACGATTTATCTCGCTAAGGGAGCAAATGGGAGTACACGCTTACCCATCTTAGGGGAGATGTAATAAAATAGATATTAAAAGCTGTAGTGGTAGCTGTCATCAGATAAGATAGTAGATATCTGAGAGTTGTAAAGTCAGTTGTAATATAAACTACTGTATAAACTAAAAATATAAACTCAGTTGTAATGTAATATGTTTATCTATAAAAGCATAGTTTGCCAGAAGGAAATAATAACTGTTTACTCTTCTCTACTTCATCTTTTGCTATTGCCAAAGTAATATACCAACAGTGTATCCATGGGAGGGGACGAATTTGCAATCTTCCGAGCGGTCTAGCGCTAATGGAACTTGTATTCATAGGAGGAATTTTTGAACTCCTTCTTGAGTATGCTTGCCCCCTTGAGATCCTCCAGTGCGCTCTTCACCACCCGGGTTCCTACATTAACGATCACCCTCACAAACATCGGGTTCCCTGGAGTCAGGCTCGCCTGGAGGACGTGGAAGGAGCGGTTAAAATTTATGTAAAAGGTACACGTAAAAAGGATTTTTGAGTTCATTGATTACTATCAGCTCTCTCCACAGGCGGATGTTCTCTACTTGCAGCCGTTCCAGTACCGTCCAGATAGTAATATTGTAGGTGAGCGACCTCAAGGATGTCACAGCTTCCCTCTATGCTGACTCATCCTTAGGAACGTATTCTATATGCTAGAGATTTTTCACCCCAGTGACTGCCACTGCGACTGCCAGCGCGTGAGAGTTTGCCTCTTGCGTCTTCCTCCATGAAGGGAGGCATTTTATGAGAGACACCGCCCCATGTACCAGATTAACAACAAACCACCGAACAGGTCTGTCAACCCTTGGCCATCTGGAAGAACGGGATATTCTCTCTCTATCTCTCGCCTCCACCCGTGCAATCCTTTGGTTTCTGCGAGAAAGGGTGACCACCTAACAACCCCGAGAAGTCACAGAAGGATGCATACGCTCATCTTTTCTTTTCTCGGTGGTGGATAGAACCACGACAGGCAGTTCAAATGACTTCTTAAGAGTGACGTGCAAGACAACTGTGAGCATCAGGTGTAAATATTTGCAAGTATGAAAATCATGTGCGAACAAGAAATTAACTTACATTCAGTAGTGTCTATGTAACATCCAAATTCGCGCTAGGCCCCTCACACGAGTTCTGAGTCAAGAGACTTGACTCGATCTCGGGGCGCACTGGCAAAAGTCGTCAAGTGTCTTGAACGGAGTGATGGGTTGAGTGATATCCGATGAATTCGTCGAGAATGCCCGGATATACCCACCGATCGTCGAGAATGATGACCGGTCGTCGATTATCGCTGACTAATACTCAACACACTCAACGCAAGGATTTTCGATAAAATGGTTAAGGGAATTTCGCCGGGAATCATTGTTGATACCCGACGAATTCGTCGAGAATGCCCGGACATACCCACCGATCGTCGAGTATCGTTGACTGATACTCAACGCACTCAATGCCAGGATTTCTGATAAACTGGTTAAGGGAAATTCGTCGGGAATCATTGTTGATACTCGACGAATTCGTCGAGAATGATGGCCGATCTTCGAGTATCATTGATTGATACTCAATGCCAGAATTTCCGATAAAAGGGTTAAGGGACATTCGTCGGGAATAATTATTGATACCCGACGAATTCGTAGAGAATACCCGGCTATACTCGCCGATCGTCGAGAATGGAAGCTGATTCCCGCCGAATTTGACTTGTGCGTTTTTACGCCCAGGCAGATTCGCTGGCTTGTACAGGCGGACTGAACCGGACTTCAGGATTTGTGCTGGATGATCCCTTGGACTGGTCATTTCAAATAAGACCTAATTTGGGCGGTCCAATCAGAGGTTGACACATGGCGAAGTGACATAACCCTAATGAGCTAATATAAATAAGAAGAAAACTAAACCCTAGCCGTCACTTCGATCTTTGCCGAGCCGCTACCCGCGCAATACCATCGGGAGAGAAGCCGATCGCCGGAGTCGGAGTTATGGAGGAGGAGAGGCTTGCTGGAGCCAGCCAAACTTTGGAAGAGGAGAAACGTCATCGCTGCCAAGGAAGAAATGATGCCGTGGAGGAGGATGACTAGATCCATGGCCGGGATTGATGGTACCGCTGAAAATGAGGTGAGCTTCCTCCCCTCTCCCTTGGTGCTAGATCTTTAGTTAATATTCTAGGAGAGATATCGACTCCATAGAGTCTTGATGGTGAGGAGGAGATTTCTAAGGGAAAAGCCATGCCTAGGTCGTTTTCTAGGCTTAGTCTCCTCCAACCTCTTCATTCTTCAAAGTGAAGATGAGAGAGTGATTCGTTGAGAAGTATGGCTTTGTGAGGGTGAATAAGGGTGGAAGTAATTTCTGGAGAAGTTTTTGGGAGATCAATGTAAGGAGGAAGATGAACGGATGCCGTTCATCTCACCTTAAGATGCGTGAAGAAATCTTATTTCTGCGCGCAGCGATCTTCGTGGCAAATTTCGGGGGTGTTCTGGCAAGATCTGGGCTTTCGACAAAACACAAAAGTTATAGCCCTTGAAATTATCTTTCCAACGAGTGGTTACAAGCACTCGCTGGATTTCTGTATCCATGGGAATCCTTGGTCGAAGTTGCTGCCCGGAATAAGGCTGCACCTAAATTTTGGGCTGTGTAATGTGAAATTCGATTTGGTGGAATTTAATGTTGCGATCCAACTCGAGGTTTGGGTGAACTCTTTTGACATAATCATCATAGTGATATGATAAGTTGATGTTATAAATCTGAATTCGTATAACGAGTTGTGGACAAGCTTAATTTAAGGAAAGAGCCTGATATAAATTGGTAGATGTATATTGGTGCCATTATCTATATATGTTGAAATCATTTGGAAGGGCATATAAATGATTTAACTATGGTCATGATGTATGTTGAATGGATAGAAGGGAATTAGTAATCCAATGCTTAGAGTGTCGTCTCCCTACGGGTAGCATTGTGGAAGTTAACAAGTGCGGTGTTGACCGTCACTAGTTGGAATGAGGTTGAGATGAGTAAAGTTGGACGGTTGGGCTTGGTACTCGGTGTTCACGTCCCGAGGCTCCTTCCGTATTTGATGGATGGTTGAGCTTCTTCCTCGGTGTTCACGTCTCGAGGCTCCTTCCATGCCACGATATTGTGGAATTGCATGTGGTGTGAGTCGACATGCGGTGTCGTAATCCCGGGTTAAGGATAGTGTGGCAGGTCTACGGGCTCGCCAATCGTCACACCGATGGGAGTTGACAGTTAGACCTTGGGCGGATGGGCTTGGTCCTCGGTGTTCACGTCCCGAGGCTCCTTCTGTGCCAAGTGAATGGTTGGGCTCGGTCCTCGTGCTCATTTCCGAGGCTCCTTCCGTGTCGTACCATAGGCCAGTTCGGGGCTAGGATCTTGGTGCACATTTACACAAGAGAACCCGCTTGGCCGTAGTACGCATGTGAGCTCCGTTATTGTGTTTATAGCGTTGAGGCGTACGGGGTCCTAAGCCAGATAGGGTGGAGACCAGCCTAGTACGTTTATACCCAGAAGGAGTTGAACCTAAGACAACGGCGGTGGTTAGAGTTCTTATGCCATTATGAGTTCACCTTGAACTAACACCCTGGAAAAGCAAACTCTGTAGCCGATGCATTGAGCAGGAAAGTACCCGGCTCGAGCCCGGAGTATCGGTTAATGAGCATGGAGTTGGCGCGGATGATTGAGGAGATGGATATTACATTGGTATTTAAGGCTCCTTTGGCAGAATATACGGAGTACTTGTCCAGCATGAGCATTGTTTGTGATATCCGAGACTAGATCCGAGTGGAGCAAGGATTGGTTATGGCTCTCGCCCCGGCACTCTAGTTGATCGAAGATCGGGCTACAGACGAGTACACACTAAAGGACGACCTCGTTTACTTTCGCGGCCTGCTCTACATTCCCAAAGGCGGTAAAATCTGGGAGAATGTCTTAAGAGAGGCGCATTGCTCTCAATATTAAGTGCACCCGGGAATTTCAAAGATGTATGCCGGCTTACAGAAGACGATGTGTTGGCCAGGAATGAAGAAGGATGTCTGATACTTTGTCACGCATTGTGAAGCCTGCCAAAGAGTGAAGGCAGAGTGCAGGAGTCCCGGTGGCCTGTTGCAGTCGGTTATAATCCCCGAGTGGAAGTTCGAGGATATTTCCATGGACTTCGTACATGGGCTACCTCGTTCCCGCTCAAGAAATGATTTAGTGTGGGTGATCGTTGATCGCCGGATGAAAGTTTCCCGGTTCATTCCAATGAAGAAGGAGGCTCATGTGGATGTCTTAGTACGCCTTTTCGTGGAGCAGTTTGTACGGTATCACAACGTACCTAAGACGATAGTTTTAGACCGTGATGGTCGCTTTACCTCCAAGGAGTGGAAGGCGGTGCAGGCATATTTGGGCTCGCGCTTTACCTTCAGCACCGCATTTTATCCTCAGACGGACGGGCAGTCTGAGCGGACCCTCCGAACATTGGAGGATCTGTTGAGGTTGTGTGTGATAGATAGGGGAGAGCCGTGGGAAAGGCTCTTGCCCTTAGTGGAATTCTCCTACAACAACAGCCATCAAGCTAGCATTGGCATGGCACCCCATGAAGCCCTATATGGAAGGAGGTGTAGAACCCCCTTGTCTTGAGTGCAAGATGAATACCCGAAGACTTTGGGTGTTGAATATATAAATGACACAGATGCGGTGGTTAGGTTGATACGGGATCGTACGCTAGAGGCTCAAAGTCGGTAGGTGAAGTATTACAACGCAAGGCACCGTATGGTGGAATTTCAAGTGGGTGATAAAGTGTTCCTGAAAATTCGGCCGATGCATGGAGTGTCACGGGTGCGGGGTGTGAAGAAGCTCAACCCACGGTATGTTGGGCCCTATGTCATATATGAAAGGATTGGCCCTTTTGCCTATCGGCTGGAGCTACTGCCCGAGCTAGAGAATCTCCATGATGTGTTCCATGTATCGTCGCTTCGGAAGGCGCTGTTGCGGCCCGAACAATTCATCCCCACAAATTATGGTACTGTGGCGTCTGACAGATCTGTGCGACTGGAGCCGGTGCGGATCGTTGATAAAGTGATAAGAGCCTTGCACCGCAAAAGTGTTACCTTGGTAAAAGTGCTATGGTCTAATCATGGGAAGGAGAAATTCACATGGGAACCGATGGATTTGATGCAAGGACGCTACCCGAAGTTGTTTGCTTCAGGTAGTTTTATTTAAAAGCATATGTTATTTTTGTATGCTTTACTCCCCATAGCCTCAGCCTGATTTCAGGGACGAAATCTTTTATTTTGTTTATAGGATTTGTAACATCCCAATTCGCGCTAGGCCCCTCGTACGAGTTCTGAGTCAAGAGACTTGACTCGGGATCGGGGCGCACTAGCAAAAGGCGTCAAGTGTCTTGAAAGGAGTGATGGGTTGAGTGATATCCGTTGAATTCGTCGAGAATGCCCAGATATACCCACCGATCATCGAGAATGATGACCGGTCGTCGAGTATCGCTGACTAATACTCAACACACTCAATGCCAGGATTTCCGATAAAATGGTTAACGGAAATTCATCGGGAATCATTATTGATACCCGACGAATTGGTCGAGAATGCCCGGACATACCCACCAATCGTCGAGTATCGTTGACTGATACTCAATGCACTCAACACCAGGATTTCCGATAAACTTGTTAAGGGAAATTCGTCGAGAATCATTGTTGATACCCGACAAATTCGTCGAGAATGATGGCCGATCGTCGAGTATCGTTGACTGATACTCAACGCACTCAATGCCAGAATTTCCGATAAAAGGGTTAAGGGACATTCGTCAGGAATCATTGTTGATACCCGACGAATTCGTCGAGAATACCCGGCTATACTCGCCGATCGTCGAGAATGGAAGCTGATTCCCGTCGAATTTGACTTGCGCGTTTTTCCGCCCAGGCAGATTCGCTGGCTTGTACAGGCGGACTGAACCAGACTTCAAGATTCGTGCTGGATGATCCCTTGGATCGGTCATTTCAAATAAGTCCTAATTTGGGCGGTCCAATCAAAGGTTGACACATGGAGAAGTGACATAACCCTAATGAGCTAATATAAATAAGAAGAAAACTAAACCCTAGCCGTCACATCGATCTTTGTCGAGCCGCTACCCGCGCAATACCATCGGGAGAGAAGCCGATCGCTGGAGTCAGAGCTCTGGAGGAGGAGAGGCTTGCTGGATCCAACAAAACTTTGGAAGAGGAGAAACGCCATCGCTGTCAAGGAAGAATTGATGCCGCGGAGGAGGATGACTGGATCCATAGCCGGGATTGATGGTACCGCTGGAAATGAGGTGAGCTTCCTCCCCTCTCCCTTGGTTCTAGATCTGTAGTTAATATTCTAGGAGAGATATCGACTCCATAGAGTCTTGATGATGAGGAGGAGATTTCTTAGGGAAAAGCCATGCCTAGGTCGTTTTCTAGGCTTAGTCTCCTCCAACCTCTTCATTCTTCAAAGTGAAGATGAGAGAGTGATTCGTGGAGAAGTATGGCTTTGTGAGGGTGAATAATGGTGGACGTAATTTCTGGAGAAGTTTTTGGGAGATCGATGTAAGGAGGAAGATGAACGGATGTCGTTCATCTCACCTTAAGATGCGTGCAGAAATCTGATTTCTGCGCGCAGCGATCTTCGTGGCAAATTTCGGGTGTGTTATGGCCAGATCTGGGATTTTGACTAAACACGAAAGTTGTAGCCCTTGAAATTATCTTTCTAACGAGTGGTTACACGCACTCGCCGGATTTCTGTTGCCACTGGAATCCTTGGTCGAAGTTGTTGCCCGGATTAAGGCTGCACCTAAATTCTGGGCTGTGTAATGTGAAATTCGATTTGGTGGAATTTAATGTTGCGATCCAACTCGAGGTTTGGGTGAACTCTTTTGACATAATCATCATAGTGATATGATAAGTTGATGTTATAAATCAGAATTATTATAACGAGTTGTGGACAAGCTTAATTTAAGGAAAGAGCCTGATATAAATTGGTAGATGTATATTGGTGCCATTATCTATATCATGTTGAAATCATTTGGAAGGGGATATAAATTATTTAACTATGGCCATGATGTATGTTGAATGGATAGAAGGGAATTAGTAATCCAATGCTTAGAGTGTCGTCTCCCTACGGGTAGCGTTGTGGAAGTTAACAAGTGCGGTGTTGACCGTCACTAGTTGGAATGAGGTTGAGATGAGTAAAGTTGGACGGTTGGGCTTGGTCCTCAGTGTTTACGTCCCGAGGCTCCTTCCGTATTTGATGGATGGTTGGGCTTGGTCCTCGGTGTTCACCTCCCGAGGCTCCTTCCATGCCACGATATTGTGGAATTGCATGTGGTGTGAGTCGACACGCGGTGTCGTAATCCCGGGTTAAGGATAGTGTGGCAGGTCTACGGGCTAGCCAATCGTCACACTGATGGGAGATGACGGTTAGACCTTGGGCGGTTGGGCTTGGTCCTCGGTGTTCACGTCTAGAGGCTCTTTCCGTGCCAAGTGAACGGTTGGGCTTGGTCCTCGTTCTCACTTCCGAGGCTCCTTCCGTGTCGTACTATAGGCCAGTTCGGGGCTAGGATCTTGGTGCACATTTACGCAAGAGAACCCGCTGAGCCGTAGTACGCATGTGAGCTCCGCTATTTTGTTCTTAGCGGTTAGGCGTACGGGGGCCTAGGCAAGGTAGGGTGGAGACCAGCCTAGTAGTTGAGATGCCCACTCTACTGTCACCATTTGTCCACGACGGTTGACGCCTGAGAGGTTAGCTACCTGCTCGAATAGTGGGAACTATAAGTCTGTGTCGACATAGCAATTGCATGTGCTTGATCAAGAGTGTGTTATTGCATTGCATACATAGTATTTCACTTCATTATATACACAAGACCCTCATCCTATAAGTTTGTATGGGCACTACTATACGATGAGTTACTTACTGCTGAACGATCCTCAACTTATATGCTTGTATGGACATCCATATAAGTTGAGTTACTTACTGTTATAACTTTATACTCTCTTGCTGCTGTAGATGATAAAATTGTATAATAATAGGTTGCTCATTTATACACTACTTCTATTGCTACTTATGATATGTACACTTACTTCACCTGCTTGTACTACTGTTATATATATATTGTACCTGTTCCTTTCTCCGCACGGTGCCGAGGAGTCGCCGGGGGAGCGGATGTGAAGCCACTTAGTCTTTATTACTAACGGTTGCTACGTCTTCATTTTTAGGAGGAAACCCCGCAGGTGGAGCAGCAGGTCATACAGCTGGAAAGTCAGGCTAGGACGACAGGGTCTGAGGGGACGGTACCGTCCCTACCGTCGGTTACAGATGTGAGTGAGAGAGATTTTATTGTAGCCCTTCGGGGAAATTCTATTTACGTACTCTGATTATGTAGAAGCTTGTTTAGCTTCTCTTTTGCAGTACTTATGTACTTATGCTTAGTGTCGATTGACATCTTTATATTATTAGGGTTGAGTTGGCATTTATATGTTGATATTGGTTGTAGCTGGCAGGATAGGCGTCTTGTGGTATAGGCTGACCCGAGTGTTAGTGTTACCGCAAGGCGACTGTTCTGGGCATAAGACCCCTCTCGTGCCGTGTTTTGTGTTCCGGGAGGGGGGTCTTACAAATGGTATCATCTTGCTACGATCCTCCAAGGAGAAAGTCACCTAACACTGGTGCCACCCCCATTTGATTAGTCAGTTTGGGGACAAACTGACTTAGCAGAAGCAGTGGTGTGCCCATATGTAATTCACACTAAGTTGTCCATCTTTGGCCTTAGATTAGCTAACCTAACCTTAGGTTTGTACCCTATGTGTAGATCCCAGCACATGCTGAGCCAGTGAGGGGCAACCCCGCCCCGTCCGTGCCTACACAATTCCAACAATCAGAGCTGGGGCAGACGCTCACAGCTATTTTGGACGCCTTTAGGTCCCAATCTTAGCAGGCACCTGTACAACAACAGGGTCCGAGATCTAGTTGGTTAAGCATTTTCCGAGCTCTCTCCCCTCCCGCTTATATTGGGATAGAGTCGGCGGTGCGTACTGAAGAGTGGCTCGACACTACACAAGAATTGTTGGCAGGAATAAGATGCCCAAACAACATGGCGGTGACCCTTGTGGTGACACTCTTAGAGCTGCACGCCAAAAGGTGGTGGAAGTCCCTCTTGGGCTTTACTTTTCATGGAAGAGTGTACACGGACATTAGTTGGAGCGAATTCTCTGAAGCCTTCTTAGAGCACTTCATCCCATCGGCCGCTCGGGATGATCTTTAAGAGAGATTTTTGCAACTAAAGCAAGGGTCCAAGTCGGTGACAGAGTACCAACGGGAGTTTCAGCACTTGGCTAGATTCGCTGACTCCTATGAGTTGGATGATAGAGGGTACACCAAACTGAAAGTGAAGGGATAGATACTACTCTAGAGGGGGGGGGTGAATAGAGTAATCAAATTTTGCACAATACAAAACTTAACTGTCTACCCAACTCCCTTGGAGTGAAGTGCGGAATGAAGAGATTATAGATATTGGTTTAACCTTAAAGCCTAACACAAGTGTTGTGTACAAACACAAGCTAACTGTAATTACAGTTAAGCTTGGAAAAACCTAAACAGCAACTAGCAGCCTAGTTATATCTATTCACAGCCACAGTACAGGAAAAATAATAAACAAGCCAGACGACACAAGGAATTTTATAGTGGTTCCCCAAACAACTTGGGTACGTCCACTCTTCTACCCAAACGGTAGGAATCCACTACAGGTTTTTGATCAGGTGCCCTGCCACCAACAGGATCTTCTTCAGGTAGATCCAGAGACCCTTTAGACTTTTGATCAGGTGTCTAAAAACCAAGCACAGGTTTTTGATCAGGTGCCCTGCCACCAAGGGATACTTTTGAAGGGAGTAATAACCCTGTACAGGAGGGGGAAGAAGGTTAAGATGTCTTCTCTATTTTACAATAGATTAGAGAAGCACAAAAAGCTTGCACTGAGCTAGAATGCTCTAAAGAATCAAGGCTCCCCCTGGCTCAAAGATGTCCAGGTGAAGTCTTGCTTCAGTGCAGAAACTCTTCAGAAAATTCTGAAGGAAAGAGCTACAGGAAGAAAATAAATAACAAAAAGAAATCTCTTCAAGCAGCTATTCTTCTTCTTCTTCTTCTTCAAAGAAACTCTGAGTTGAACTTCCTGAAAGCAGGAGAACTCAGGTGAAGAAGAGATGAAGATCTTAACACTTCTCAGTTAGATGGAGTTTGCTGAGAGCAGTAAGCTTGAGCTTGATGAAGGCTTGAGTGCTTTTGAATATGTGTGTAACAGCTAGCTTCAATCCTTCTGCAAAGGGTTCTTTTTATATCATCATCAAGCAACGGCTCTCTTCCATTTGAATTGTTTGTCTTCTTCTAAGCCTTGAGACCTGGGCTGTAAACATCAAGAAGACAGAAGTATTTCTGCAGCAAAACATTCCATAAAAAGGAATAAACCTCTTTCTAAGAAGCTGCAGGCTTAAATCAAATAAACAGATAGACTAAATAAAGTCACATCAGAAACTATCTCTTTATAGCAAAAGAAGACTTTTCAGTCTAACGGCTATAAAGGGGCTGACAGCAGATAAAGTAATTAAAATGACAGCTAATAAGACAAACAACTTTATCTTAAAAGATTTAAACTCAGGCAATAGGAATGGAGCAAATAATGCCTGGAAACTTTATCATACAGCTTAAAATATCGTGCCAGAAAATGTATTAAATAATTAAATATAATAAATAAATACAAAATATAAAGGCAGACAGAAAACGTCGAACGACCTTCGAAGATCGTCGAACGACGCCAGGAGATCGTCGAACTATCGGGCAGATAGTCGAACGATCCAGATAGTCGAGCTATCAAATAGATAGTCGAGCTACCGCAGCAGATAGTCGAACTATCAGGACAGATAGTCGAACTATCAGATAGTCGATCTATCTAGGACAGATAGTCGAACTATCAAGCGCAGAGAGATAGTCGAGCTATCAAGCAGATAGTCGACCTACCTCAGAAAACAGATAGTCGATCTATCAAAAGATAGTCGAACTATCAAAACAAACTAGATAGTCGAACTATCAACAGATAGTCGAACTACCAGCGCAGAACAGATAGTCGAACTATCAACAGATAGTCGAACTACCAGCGCAGAACAGATAGTCGAACTATCAACAGATAGTCGAACTATCAGCGCAGAACAGATAGTCGAACTATCAACAGATAGTCGAACTATCAGCGCAGAACAGATAGTCGAACTATCAACAGATAGTCGAACTATCAGCGCAGACCAAGGCGTCGACCAACTGATAGACGATCGTCGATCAGCCGATAGACGATAGTCGAACGGCGTTCGACTATAGTCGAACGAAAAACTACTTAACCAAATTCTCAATTTGGAAAAGCGAGGACCCTACAGCTAGACTCCTAACCATTGACCATAGATATTTCTTGGGTCAAAGGGGCACAAAGGAGAGGACTAAACTCAAATCAAACTAGGGTACCAACAATCTCCCCCTATTTGAGTTAAGTCTCTCAGAAACTAAAACAGCTAGCAATAAAATAAACAAAGTAATTTCAATCAGATAGATATCAATAAACTGGCAGATTATCAATCAGATGAATAAATAATCAAATATATCACAGCAGTTAATCAAACTATTTAGAATCTTTAGGGTCAGGTAATGGATCAGAAGAACTAGAGACAAAAGAAATTTTTCTAAGCGGGTCATCTGATTCCTTCTTTGACATCTTCAGATCCTGAGCCCCAATGATCTTTAGTTCTGTAGCTCTGGGGACAACAGCTTCAGGATGTTTTTCCATGTACTTTGCTGGATCAAATATCTCAGGATTGACTTGGAATTTTTCAAATTCTTTCTTTCTATATGCTGACATCGTAGTAAAGCCAGTTGTATCTTTGCCTTCGGCTCTTGCTTTTCTTATTTGGGCTGCTCCTACAAGCTCTTGAAAGCGAGCCATCCTAAAATTAGGATCGAGCTCAGGATTTTCATATATGGGCTCTGGAGAAGCAGCATCAGCTATTTTATCTAGATAAGACATTAGATTAATCTTAGCAAAAGCGACTTGCTAGAGGGTTTTAAACACTGTAAACTATTTACCTTTCGAAACACTTTTCTCAGATTGAACTGGAGAAGGAGGTGGGGAAAAGGTTGGTCTTTGAGCCACAACCTCCTTCATTGGTCTTTGAGATCCATAAGATGATCTGCCTTGAGAACTTTGATGACCTTGTCTAGGTTGGTGCTGAGCAGACGCAGATTTTCCATAGACGGCAGATTGATTAGCAGGTAGATTCCCAGAGGCTCCTGCACCAGGAGGTGGAGGAGGACCTTTGGGAGTCCATCTGGAGACTGGACTGTCATACCTCTTTGTTCTCTTCCTTTCTTTTTGCTGATTTTTCGAAAACCTCATCCAATGCTGAAAATCTTTTGATTTGGGGTCAATGCCCTTCAGAATATAATATGGAATGTCATTATCCTTGTTTGGAGGAGGAGGAGGAGCAGCTTTTCTTTTCTTAGCAGCAGATTTCTTTTTCTTTGATTTTTCAGAAACGTCTGAATCATCATCATCATCAGAATGGGATGATGGAGGGTTCTCATAGGGATCATAGGCTTCTGAGACAGCCTTTTCTTTAAGCTTTGAAACAGATTTCTCCCTTTCTTCTTCCAGGGCATCCATAGCCAGAAGGGAGTCTAAATCTAATCCAGGAGAGTCATCCCAGATGGATGACTTTTCACATTGCAACTCTTTCTCTTTCTCTTTTAGAGATTGAACTCTTAATTCCCAAGCAGCCCTTGCTTGAATTTCTTCCAAATTTAAAACAGGAGAATCAACTTTGATTTCCTCTTGATTTTCATCCTCTTTATCATTTAAAAACACATCCAATTCTGGATCTAATTTAGTATCAGAATCACTTGGAGCAGCCTCAGAAACAACTGCTATTTTCTGGGCAGTTAAATCTTCTTTAATAAAATCTGTAGAATCAAGAACACAGATCTGCTAAATAAGCTTGAATCATCCCTTCAAGGTATTCACCAGCAAGCAAATAAATTGACTCATCAATAAACCGGATTAGGGAATTACCTTCATATTTAACCATCTCCCAGCAGTCATTCAGATATTTAGTTATGATTCCTTCTAGGAATCTGGCAATCGTAGGAGAGGTTATATCTTCTAAGCATACTTTCACTGCAATTTCTGATAGCAGGATTCCATCTGATATTTCCTTCTCAGTCAAGACTGGAGCTAAAATTTTCTTAGCAGGAGCAATCTCTTCCTCAGCTGGAACAATTTCTTCCTCAGCTGGAACAATTTCTTCCTCTGCTGGAGCAATTTCTTCCTCAGCTGGAGTTACCACTTTCTCAGCTGGAACAATCTCTTCCTCAGCAGGGGCTGTCTCTTCCTGATCAGTCATAACAACATCTTGAACTTCTTCTGGCTCAACTTGAGCAGATTCTGGCTGGACAGATACGACAACATCTGGAGCTATTTCTATTTCAGCTGGAGGGGAAGCAGGAAGGTCTGAGACATCTTCATTGAACATCTCCCCCTGCCTGATTTCAGTAACAACTGAAACCAGGCCCCTAGAGGTAGATGGCTCAGCAGATTTAGAAATGGATTGGATGGAGGCAGTGAGACGGTCAATGGAGGCAGCAAGGGGAGCGATTGCCTCGTCAATCATGGTTTTGATTGACGGGGTAATCAGCTCCACGATGCGGATGATAATCTCTGGAGAGATATCAAAAGAAGATGGATGAGAGGTGGATGGATCAGCAGCAGAGATGGTAGATGTGCTGGGATGGAGGATGGTGTGAACAGGGGATCGAACTGGAGATACAGCAGGAGAGGGAGCAGGGGATGGGGAATGAACTGGGGAATTAACGGGAGATGCATGAGGAGTAAGAATTCTCTCTGAACCTAACAAATCGAAACTAGGAGCAGATATCCTAGCCAGATATGCAGGTAGAGGAGAGGCTGGAGGAGACAGAGGAACAACCACGGTTGTTTCAGGTGCAGCAGAAGAAGAGGGTCGTACCTCAGCAGAAGTTGATGGTACTTCAACTGAGGTAGACGGCAAAACAGAGGAGGAGGAAGGGATAGCTGAGCCAGCTTCACTAGGTTGAGGAGCGACTGAAGCAGTCCTTGTGTCCTCAGATTGCGCTGGAGCAGATTTCACGAATGTCCTCTTCCACTTTGAGAACAGATGGGGATCCATCTTCTTGCTGGCATTGATGGTAGTTGCGGCAGAACTCAGCAGCTGGGGGAATTTCTCCTTAAGAAAAATTCCAATAACCCTTCCCAGGGTGACTTCCTTCTTTCCTGTCTTCTTCCTGATCAAATCAAACAGAACAGCAGCCCAATCGATCCTCTTTCGATTAACAATTGCACACATAAGTGCGAATTGCTGCCTTGTTATGTTATCATGGGCAGAGTGCTTGCCCAGAATCACTTTTCCGATGACCTCAGCGAGGAACTTGATCTTGAAAGGGAAATTTACCTTGAGCAACTTGGAGGGAATGCCTTCAGCATGTCCCAGCTCGACGAGCATCCTTCCGAACTCCTGAGCATCTTGCTCATAATCTTCGTCACCGATAACTAGACCAAAAACATCAGAAAGAACGGCCGGAGTTAGGATAGCTTCTACTCCGCCGATGGTACCAATCATTGATTCGTCTGTGGAAGACGACGTGAACGCCCATTCTTTTATTTCTGGAATATTAATCTTGATCCTTTCAGACATCAGCTTCTCTAGGCCTTGATCTCTGCAGAGCTGGAGAACTTCCACTATGCCGGCATCGCAACTGCTGAAAGCTTCAAAATCTACACTGAATCCTGCATCGAACTTGACGACGGCTAGAACAGCTGGAGAAATCGCCATTGAATCGCTGGAGAAACGCGAGAAGGAGGAGGAAGACGAAGGGGACGGAGCGGCAGAAAATCGCAAGCGGGAAAGCAGAATGCGAAAGGGCACGTTCCGTCGACGATAAAGCAACAGATCTTTTAACCTAGGTCGACTATCGGCTTTATATTGAACCGGATATAGTCGGTCTATTAAAAAGATCTTGAACCGATAGTCGAACAGTCGTTCGACGATCGGCTCAGAAGCAGAGTAGTCGGACAATCGTTCGACTATTTCTGGCTTCTCAAACAAAAGGCTGTCGTCGTCCGGAGATCGACGATGAGCTCAGCCTGTTCGACGATGGTCGAATGTCGATCGACGATCTTCAAACAGAAGCTATCATTAACCAGAGGTCGACGATAGGCTCAATCCGTTCGACGATCTTCGATCATCGTTCGACGATCTTCAAGCAGACCTCAACATAGGCAGATATCGTCACACTTAGTCTCGTCCATTGATCATGCCTAGTTGGACTAAAAAGAACAGATGCTTCTGTTCATCTAAAGGCTTGGTGAATATATCACCTCTCTGAAACTCAGTGGATATGAACTCAAGACAGATCTTGTTCTTTTCCACACAATCTCTCAGGAAATGGTGCCTAATCTCAATGTGCTTGGTTCTAGAGTGGTGCACTGGATTTTGTGCAATTGAAATAGCACTGGTACTATCACACATGATCTTGGTGTTCTTGTGTGAGTAACCATAATCCACAAGCTGGTTTTGAATCCACAGGATCTGTGAACAACAACTAGCAGCAGCTATATATTCAGCCTCTGCAGTTGAAGTTGAGACAGAAGCCTGCTTCTTACAGAACCAAGAGACCAATCTCTCTCCCAGGAACTGGCAAGTTCCTGAGGTGCTCTTCCTGTCAACTCTGCAACCAGCATAGTCAGAATCAGAATATCCAATTAATTCAAACTCTGACTCAGCTGGGTACCAAAGTCCTAGATTTGGACATCCTTTCAGGTATCTCAGGATTCTTTTTAGAAGAATCAGATGAGATTCCTTGGGGTTGACCTGGAATCTAGCACAAAGGCATGTAGCAAACATTATATCTGGCCTACTTGCAGTTAGATATAATAGGGAACCAACAATGGCCCTATAATTCTTTTGATCAACTGGCTTGCCGTGATCATCAGAATCAATAACTACATTAGTAGCCATGGGTGTAGGCATTGCTGAAGCATCAGCCATCCCAAATTTCTTTACCAATTCCTTGGCATATTTGGATTGGGAGATGAAGATACCATCAGCATCTTGCTTAACTTGGAGACCAAGAAAGTAAGACAGCACACCCATGCTACTCATCTCAAACTTAGAGTGCATCAAGTTGGAAAACTTTTTGCAAAGTTTGGGATCAGTGGAGCCAAAGATAATATCATCTACATACACCTGAACTAACAGGATTGTGTCCTTGTGATGCTTGACGAAGAGGGTTCTATCAACTACTCCCCTAGTGAAGTTGTGCTCTAACAGGAAACTAGCTAGAGTCTCATACCAGGCTCTAGGAGCTTGCTTTAGTCCATAAAGAGCTTTCTGCAACTTAAAAACATGAGAAGGCTGAGTTGAAGAAACAAACCCCGGTGGTTGTTCAACAAACACCTCTTCCTTAAGCTCACCGTTCAGGAATGCACTTTTGACATCCATTTGGAACACCTTAAACTTCATGTAGGCTGCATAGGCCAAGAAGATCCTTATTGCTTCTAGCCTTGCAACAGGGGCAAAGGTTTGGTCATAGTCTATACCTTCCTCCTGTCTGTAGCCCTGAGCTACAAGCCTAGCTTTATTCCTTACTATTATTCCATTTGCATCTAACTTGTTTCTATACACCCACTTGGTGCCTATGATCAGTTGGCCTTTAGGTCTTGGAACCAAAGTCCAAACTTTACATCTCTCAAACTGATTGAGTTCCTCTTGCATTGCAATGATCCAGTGGGGATCTAGCTCTGCATCTTTAAAGGTGAGGGGCTCAACCTGTGAGAGGAAACAAGCATGCATCACATCCTGTCTTAATTGATGTCTTGTTTGCACACCAGCTGATATGTCTCCAATCACTTGAGATGTGGGATGATCTCTAAGTGTGACAATATCAGCAGGTGGGATGTGATCTTCAGCAACAGTTGGGATTAATTCCTCAGGAGGAATTTGATCTACTGTTGGTGGAACAACAACAGCTTCAACAGCTTCAGCAATGTCTTCATCACTGTCTGATTCAGTGATCTGAAGAGTTGAAAGTTGAAGGATTTCTTGAGGGGCATCATGTACCTGCAAAGAACTGGAGGAAGGAGAATTTTCTTTCTCCTTGTAAAACATCTGAGACTCATCAAAAGTCACATGCACAGATTCCTCTATCTTACAGGTTGATTTGTTATAAACCCTATAAGCTTTGCTTACTTGGGAATATCCAAGCATGATTCCCATTGAAGCTTTTGCTTCAAATTTTCTAATATATTCTTTATTATTGTTATGAATATAAACAGTACAGCCAAAAATTCTAAAGTAATTAATTTTTGGTTTCTTTCCTTTAAGCAACTCATAAGGAGTTTTACACTTAAGTTTGTGTATCAAACTTCTATTCAAGACATAGTTGGCTGTACTAACAGCTTCTGCCCAATAGGATAGAGGCATGTTAGCATCTGCCAACAATGTGCTAGCAGCTTCAATTAGTGTTCTATTCTTCCTCTCAACTACCCCATTTTGTTGGGGAGTTCTAGGAGCTGAGAAGCTATGTTTGATACCTTCTCTCTCACAGAATTCTTGCATGAGAAGAGAGTCAAACTCAGTACCATGATCACTTCTGATCAAGGCCACATGAGTAGAGTACTCAGTCTGCACACAAAGTAGAAAGTCTGTAAGGGCTTTGAAGTTATCAGACTTAGTTCTCAAAAAGAAAACCCAACTGAACCTAGAGAAGTCATCTACAATTACTAATGTGTAATACTTCCCTCCTAGACTTTGTACATTTATTGGGCCAAAAAGGTCCAAGTGTAATAAATACAGGATTCTAGGAGAATCACTTTTATTAACAGATTTAAATGAATTCTTGGTTTGCTTGCCTAGCTGACAAGCCTTGCATAGGCTCTCCTTCTTGTAGGGGCAAGAAGGTAAACCTCTAACAAGGTTGTGCTTAGATAACCTAGATATGTTCTTGAGGTTTACATGACTAAGCCTTTTATGCCATAAAGAATTATTATTAAGGGTTAATTCATTAAACAGGCAGATTTCAGAATGAGATGAATTAAAATCTACTAAATATATATTGCCTATTCTATTACCTATTAAAACAACATTATTATTTAAAGTAATATTGCAAGAGGAGTTAGAAAAAGAAACCTGGTAGCCAGCATCACATAGCTGGCTAACTGAAATCAGGTTGTGCTTCAGTCCACTGACATAAGCAACTCTCTTGAATGTAACAGCTCCAATTGTGATCTTGCCATATCCTTCTGTCTGACCACAGCTGGAGTCTCCAAAGATAACCTTTGGGCCGAGCTTTGCTTTGTACTTTGACAGAAGCTCTTTGTTTCCTGTCATATGCTTAGAGCATCCACTATCCAAATACCACTTATTTTGAGTGATTGGATAGGCCTTCACCTGCAAAACAACTATTTAGACAGAGTGGACCCAGGTAACCTTGGGTCCCTTGTTTTTCACATAAGAAAAACTGGAGATATAAGAAAATGCAGGCTGAGGGTGATAACCTAGTGGGTGAGATCTCCTAGGTGGGATTCTCCATGCAGATGATGGGTCAACAAACCTAGGGTTTCTATTTTCATTTAAGTTTCTATGGAATGGATTATGATTTTGAAAATCATGTTGAAATCGTCGATCGACGTTCGACGATGGGCGCTCAGATCGTCGAGCTGCGTTCGACCATGGAGCATCCGATCGTCGAGCTGCGTTCGACGCTTTTTGCATTTCTTTGAAAAACTTCTTTCTCTTTTCTCTCTTAGCCTTATTTAATGTTTTATTTACAAGGTTTACTTGCTCAGTGTTCTTCTTTCCACTAGCTGAAATGAAGTTCACTGGAGTTGAAAGGTTATTTTTAAGGAGGACTGGGGGTTCACTGGGAGAAGCTCCTAAGCCTAATTTATCATTATCTGACCTAGTGTTGGTCATGCTGGTAATTTCTAATAGCTTAAGGCTTCTACCATTAAGTGACTCTTCTAGTCTCTTAGACTTAGCTAATTCCATTTTAAGAAATTTGATTTCTTCACTACAAGTAGTGAGTTCTTCCTTTAACCTAACATTTTCAGAGGCTATTGATTCAGAGTCAGCTAGCCTATTTCTAAGTTCTTTTATCTCTTTTTCTGAACTAATTAAATCTAAACATAGAGATTTAAAATCTAACTTAAACTCTTCTGAAGTAAAATCATAAGATGAAAGTACCTCATCTTCAGTAGGCATTTCTTCATCTGAGTCAGAACTCTCTGCAGCAGAGTGGTTGCTGCAGGCATCTATTTCCATGAGGCAAACTTCTTTTGCCTTCTTTTCTTCTTCATCCTCACTAGAGCTTGAGGATGAGGATTCTTCATCAGAATCACTCCAGGTTTCAGCAATGAAACCTCTCTCCTTCTTCTTGTTTTTGTAGGAGGATGGCTTGGAGTGCTTCCTGTGTTGTTCTTTATCTTTTCTCTTTTCTTTGTTTTTCTCCTCTGGACACTCTGGCAAGATGTGTCCAGGCTTCCTGCACCCATAACAAATAATTTCTTTAGTTGGAGTACGATCATACCTTGGCTTTTCTTCATACTTTGAAGATTTTCTTCTGAACTCTTTTCTCCCCATTTTGAGAAATCTCTTGGCAAACAATGCCATGAGCTCCTCATTTGATTGGCTGCCTTCTGAGGCTTCAGCAGCTTTAAGAGCTAGAGATTGCTCTTTTCTTGTTGGAGTGGGGGTCTTGGCTTCTGCTTCAGCTTCCCTTGTCTTCAGCACTTGCTCAAAAGATTTGAGCTTGCCGAGAAGGGCTTCAGTTGATATCTCATTGGTGCTTCTGGCTTCCTTGATTGGCCAGATCCTCAAATCCCATGTGCTAGGAAAGCACATAAGGATCTTATCATTGACCTCTGTCAATGAGATATCCTTGTCAAGGGTCCTCAGCTCATTGATGATTGAGCTGAGCCTGGTGTACATCGCTTCAACTGATTCAGCATCAGTCTTTTTGAAGTTCTCATACTGTGAGATAAGGTTGGACCTCCTGTCCTTCCTTTCATCAGCTGAACCAGCTACAATCTGGTTCAGTGTGTCCCACATGGCCTTTGCAGAGGAGCAGTCAGCCACCTTCTGGAACACCTCATCAGACATAGTCTGAGCCAGTATGTTCATTGCTTTGGCATCAGCAATTTTGGCCTTCTTGTACTCATCATTATAGTCTGGAGGAGGCACTGCACTCAAATCAGATGATGATGCAGTGGCAGCAGCAGGTGCTCTTGGGGGACCTGACAAAATAGAAGCAAAAATACTCTCATCAATAGAGTTCATATAAAGTTTGATCCTTGCCTTCCAGATGCCAAACTTTGCTAAGTTGCATGCTGGAGGTCTGGTGCTAGAATAATCCTTAGACTGGGCCATGATAGTGAATTTCTATAAACTCTTGGTATCTATCAGGATCTTGTGACTTAGGTGTTAGCCTATACAGTCAGTCAACCTCCCTCTGATACCAATTGAAAGTGAAGGGATAGATACTACTCTAGAGGGGGGGTGAATAGAGTAATCAAATTTTGCACAATACAAAACTTAACTGTCTACCCAACTCCCTTGGAGTGAAGTGCGGAATGAAGAGATTATAGATATTGGTTTAACCTTAAAGCCTAACACAAGTGTTGTGTACAAACACAAGCTAACTGTAATTACAGTTAAGCTTGGAAAAACCTAAACAGCAACTAGCAGCCTAGTTATATCTATTCACAGCCACAGTACAGGAAAAATAATAAACAAGCCAGACGACACAAGGAATTTTATAGTGGTTCCCCAAACAACTTGGGTACGTCCACACTTCTACCCAAACGGTAGGAATCCACTACAGGTTTTTGATCAGGTGCCCTGCCACCAACAGGATCTTCTTCAGGTAGATCCAGAGACCCTTTAGACTTTTGATCAGGTGTCTAAAAACCAAGCACAGGTTTTTGATCAGGTGCCCTGCCACCAAGGGATACTTTTGAAGGGAGTAATAACCCTGTACAGGAGGGGGAAGAAGGTTAAGATGTCTTCTCTATTTTACAATAGATTAGAGAAGCACAAAAAGCTTGCACTGAGCTAGAATGCTCTAAAGAATCAAGGCTCCCCCTGGCTCAAAGATGTCCAGGTGAAGTCTTGCTTCAGTGCAGAAACTCTTCAGAAAATTCTGAAGGAAAGAGCTACAGGAAGAAAATAAATAACAAAAAGAAATCTCTTCAAGCAGCTATTCTTCTTCTTCTTCTTCTTCAAAGAAACTCTGAGTTGAACTTCCTGAAAGCAGGAGAACTCAGGTGAAGAAGAGATGAAGATCTTAACACTTCTCAGTTAGATGGAGTTTGCTGAGAGCAGTAAGCTTGAGCTTGATGAAGGCTTGAGTGCTTTTGAATATGTGTGTAACAGCTAGCTTCAATCCTTCTGCAAAGGGTTCTTTTTATATCATCATCAAGCAACGGCTCTCTTCCATTTGAATTGTTTGTCTTCTTCTAAGCCTTGAGACCTGGGCTGTAAACATCAAGAAGACAGAAGTATTTCTGCAGCAAAACATTCCATAAAAAGGAATAAACCTCTTTCTAAGAAGCTGCAGGCTTAAATCAAATAAACAGATAGACTAAATAAAGTCACATCAGAAACTATCTCTTTATAGCAAAAGAAGACTTTTCAGTCTAACGGCTATAAAGGGGCTGACAGCAGATAAAGTAATTAAAATGACAGCTAATAAGACAAACAACTTTATCTTAAAAGATTTAAACTCAGGCAATAGGAATGGAGCAAATAATGCCTGGAAACTTTATCATACAGCTTAAAATATCGTGCCAGAAAATGTATTAAATAATTAAATATAATAAATAAATACAAAATATAAAGGCAGACAGAAAACGTCGAACGACCTTCGAAGATCGTCGAACGACGCCAGGAGATCGTCGAACTATCGGGCAGATAGTCGAACGATCCAGATAGTCGAGCTATCAAATAGATAGTCGAGCTACCGCAGCAGATAGTCGAACTATCAGGACAGATAGTCGAACTATCAGATAGTCGATCTATCTAGGACAGATATTCGAACTATCAAGCGCAGAGAGATAGTCGAGCTATCAAGCAGATAGTCGACCTACCTCAGAAAACAGATAGTCGATCTATCAAAAGATAGTCGAACTATCAAAACAAACTAGATAGTCGAACTATCAACAGATAGTCGAACTACCAGCGCAGAACAGATAGTCGAACTATCAACAGATAGTCGAACTACCAGCGCAGAACAGATAGTCGAACTATCAACAGATAGTCGAACTATCAGCGCAGAACAGATAGTCGAACTATCAACAGATAGTCGAACTATCAGCGCAGAACAGATAGTCGAACTATCAACAGATAGTCGAACTATCAGCGCAGACCAAGGCGTCGACCAACTGATAGACGATCGTCGATCAGCCGATAGACGATAGTCGAACGGCGTTCGACTATAGTCGAACGAAAAACTACTTAACCAAATTCTCAATTTGGAAAAGCGAGGACCCTACAGCTAGACTCCTAACCATTGACCATAGATATTTCTTGGGTCAAAGGGGCACAAAGGAGAGGACTAAACTCAAATCAAACTAGGGTACCAACACAAACGATTCTACAAAGGCTTGCGAGATCCCCTAAGGCAAGCCCTTTTGTTTATAGCAGACTCTAGTTTGGCGGAGATTATCGATATGGCGAAGAGATTGGAAGCGGACCACTTGGGAAGTGGTAAGAGGCCAGCGGAGGGCGTGATGGAAGCCGGCCCCAGCAACAGAAGGAGATTTGATAATAGAAGAGGAAGAGGATATCGGAGAGGTGGCGGGCGTTTCCCCCATAATTTTAGAGAGGAGCGCCCGGTTCCGCAACTTCCAGCATTACCTCCACCTCACCAATTTCAGCAACACGGCGGAAGGCAGGAACGGGTGTGCTTTGAATGCAACATACCGGGCCACATTCGATGCTACTGTCCGCAAATGTTTGGAGATGTGCCTTTTGATTTCCATCTAGTAGCCCCTCAGGAGCGAGGGTATGTGTGTGGTTGAGGACGTGGACCGCGAGGAAGAAACCCCAGACCCGCTCGGGATCAGATGTATGCCTTGGATATGACTCAAGAGCAGAATATTCAGGAGATGATTGCAGGTACGATTTGAATTAGCCATTTTGCTTCCATTAATATCCTCCAGTGGCTTAAGATATACTAGACGTCTAGCTTGAGTATTATTAATGACACTTAGGCACTGTGATGGTCGGCAGGAAACCGGCTTATACGTTATTTGGCATCGGTACCTCACATTCTTTTGTGTCTGAAGACTTCATCAAGGACATACACGGAGCGCAATATTTCACTAGTATTGCTCGAAGAGTACGCCTCCCATACGTATCTGAGATGACGACAACTGCGAAGTGTGAGTTGGAGATAACCATTGGGGGAAGACCTTTGATACCCCCGCCACAATTTTGATAATACCAGAATTCGACCTCATTCTGGGCATGGCGTGGCTGGATTGGCACCATGCAAGAATCTACTGTGCGGAGAAGCAAATCTATTTGAGACATGGAGATACTGATGTAATCTTCCAAGGTATTAAATTTGCACCACGATTATTGTTATCCTGAATCCAGACCTTGAAAGCTCATATGAGAGGGGATGAAGTCTACATGATATGTTTTGAACTGAAGGAGGTGAGTGTAGATATGAAGGATGTGCGGGTAGCATGGGATTTCCCTGAGGTATTTCCTGAGAAATTCCCAGAGTTACCCCCGCATAGAGAAGTGGATTTCTATATTAAGCTTGTATCAGGAGCTAAGCCTGTCTCCAGGACCCCTTATCGAATGGCCCCAAAAAAACTCGCAGAGTTTAGAGTTCAACTGCAGGAGTTGGTAGAATCAGGGTTTGTTCGCCCTAGTTCATCACCTTGGGGAGCCCCTATTTTATTCGTTAAGAAGAAAGATGGAACTCTGCGTTTATGTATAGACAATCGGGAGCTCAACCGACTGATGGTAAGGAACACCTCTCCGTTACCTTAGATCGATGAGTTGTTCGATCAAATGGTGGGAGCGCATTGGTTCTCCAAGCTGGATTTTCGCTCGGGGTATTATCAATTGAGAATACAAGAGGATGATATCCTGAAAATGGCTTTCAGCTCAAGGTAAGGCTTATATGAGTTTACGGTGATGCCGTTTGGGCTCACAAATGCCCCATCAGCTTTCATGAGCTTGATTAATAAAGTGTTTGAGGCCTATCTAGATGTCTTCGTCATTGTGTTTATTGACGACATCTTAGTCTACTCGAAGACGGAGGAAGAGCATGCTGGGCATCTGGCTTTAGTTCTGGAGAAGCTAAAAGAGAACGCCCTGTTCGTCAAGTTTAGCAAGTGTGAATTATGGCTTAAGGAAGTGGCTTTCTTGTGTAATGTAATCAGTGGGGCTGGACTAGCTGTGGATCCGGCCAAGGTGCGTGCCATGAAGGAGTGGTCTCCCTTGAAGTCGGCGGCCGATGTGAGGAGTTTTCTTGGACTTGCCGGATACTATCGCAAGTTCGTAAAAGGATTCTCCAAGATTTCCCTCCCGCTTACTTCTTTGACAAAGAAAGGTGTGCCATTTGAGTGGACACCCTAATGTGAAGCGGCATTCCAGGAATTGAAAGATAGACTCACCTCCGCCCCCATCCTTGTCCTGCTGTCTGGGAAGGAAGGATTTCAAGTTTACACGGACGCGTCTTATCAGGGGTTGGGAGAGGTGTTTATGCAGCACGGGCACGTGATTGCTTATGCTTCAAGACAATTGAAGAAGTATGAAATCAATTACCCGGTGCATGATTTGGAGCTATGAGCAGTGGTGTTCACCTTGAAGGTATGGAGGCATTATCTATACGACGTTCACTGCGAAATCTTATCAGACCATAAAAACTTGAAGTACGTTTATATCCAGAAGGAGTTGAACCTAAGACAACGGCGGTGGTTAGAGTTTTTATGCCATTATGAGTTCACCTTGAACTACCACCCTGGAAAAGCAAACTCTGTAGCCGATGGATTGAGCAGGAAAGTACCCGGCTCGAGCCCGGAGTATCGGTTAATGAGCATGGAGTTGGCACGGATGATTGAGGAGATGGATATTACATTGGTATTTAAGGCTCCTTTGGCAGAATATACGGAGTACTTGTCCAGCATGAGCATAGTTTGTGATATCCGGGACTGGATCCGAGTGGAGCAAGGATTGGTTGCGGATTTGGCCCCGACACTCTAGTTGATCAAAGACGGGGCTACAGACGAGTACACACTAAAGGACAGCCTCGTTTACTTTCGCGGCCTGCTCTACATTCCCAAAGGCGGTAAAATCCGGGAGGATGTCTTGAGAGAGGCGCATTGCTCTCAATATTAAGTGCACTCGGGAATTTCAAAGATGTATGCCGGCTTACAGAAGATGATGTGTTGGCCAGGAATGAAGAAGGAGGTCCGATACTTTGTCACGCATTGTGAAGCCTGCCAAAGAGTGAAGGCGAAGTGCAGGAGCCCCGGTGGCCTGTTGCAGTCGGTTACAATCCCCGAGTGAAAGTTCGAGGATATTTCCATGGACTTCGTACATGGGCTACCTCGCTCCCGCTCAGGAATTGATTCAGTGTGGGTGATCGTTGATCGCCGGACGAAAGTTTCCCGGTTCATTCCTATGAAGAAGGAGGCTTATGTGGATGTCTTAGTACGCCTTTTCGTGGAACAGTTTGTACGGTATCACGACGTACCTAAGACGATAGTTTTGGACCGTGATGGTCGCTTTATCTCCAAGGAGTGGAAGGCGGTGCAGGCGTATTTGGGCTCGCGCCTTACCTTCAGCACCGCATTTTATACTCAGATGGATGGGCAGTCTGAGCGGACCATCCAAACATTGGAGGATCTGTTGAGGTTGTGCGTGATAGATAGGGGAGAGCCGTGGGAAAGGCTCTTGCCCTTAGTTGAATTCTCCTACAACAACAGCCATCAAGCTAGCATTGGCATGGCACCCCATGAAGCCCTATATGGAAGGAGGTGTAGAACCCCCTTGTCTTGGGTGCAAGATGAAGACCCGAAGACTTTGGGTGTTGAATATATAGATGACACGGATGCGGTGGTTAGGTTGATACGGGATCGTATGCTAGAGGCTCAAAGTCGGCAGGCAAAGTATTACAACGCAAGGCACCGTATGGTGGAATTTCAAGTGGGTGATAAAGTGTTCCTGAAAATTTGGCTGATGCATGGAGTGTCATGGGTGCGGGGAGTGAAGAAGCTCATCCCACGGTATGTTGGGCCCTATGTCATATATGAAAGGATTGGCCCTTTTGCCTATCGGCTGGAGCTACTGCCCGAGCTAGAGAATCTCCATGATGTGTTCCATGTATCGTCGCTTCGGAAGGCGCTGTTGCGGCCCGAACAATACATCCCCACAACTTATGGTACTGTGGCGTCTGACAGATCTGTGCGACTAGAGCCAGTGCGGATCGTTGATAAAGAGATAAGAGCCTTGCCCCGCAAAAGTGTTACCTTGGTAAAAGTGCTATGGTCTAATCATGGGAAGGAGGAATTCACATGTGAGCCGATGGATTTGATGCAAGGATGCTACCCGAAGTTGTTTGCTTCAGGTAGTTTTATTTAAAAGCATATGTTATTTTTGTATGCTTTACTCCCCATAGCCTCAACCTGATTTCGGGGATGAAATCTTTTATTTTGTTTATAGGATTTGTAACGTCCCAATTCGCGCTAGGCCCCTCGCACGAGTTCTGAGTCAAGAGACTTGACTCGGGATCAGGGCGCACTAGCAAAAGGCATCAAGTGTCTTGAACGGAGTGATGGGTTGAGTGATATCCGATGAATTCGTCGAGAATGCCCAGATATATGCACCGATCGTCGAGAATGATGACCGGTCGTCGAGTATCGCTGACTAATACTCAACACACTTAATGCCAGGATTTCCGATAAAATGGTAAACGGAATTTCGTCGGGAATCATTGTTGATACCCGACGAATTGGTCGAGAATGCCCGGACATACCCACCGATCGTCGAGTATTGTGACTGATACTCAACGCACTCAACACCAGGATTTCCGATAAACTTGTTAAGGGAAATTCGTCGGGAATCATTGTTGATACCCGACGAATTCGTCGAGAATGATGGCCGATCGTCGAGTATCGTTGACTGATACTCAACGCACTCAATGCCAGAATTTCCGATAAAAGGGTTAAGGGACATTCGTCAGGAATCATTATTGATACCCGACGAATTCGTCGAGAATACCCTGTTGGTACCCTAGTTTTGTTTTGAGTTCAGTCCTCTCCTTTGTGCCCCTTGACCCAAGAAATATCTATGGTCAATGGTTAGGAGTCTAGCTGTAGAGTTCTCACTTTTCCAGATTGAGAATTTGGTTAAGTAGGTTTTTCGTTCGACGATAGTCGAACGCCGCTCGACTATCGTCTATCGGCTGATCGACGATCGTCTATCAGTTGGTCGACGCTTTGTCTGCGTTGATAGTTCGACTATCTGTTGATAGTTCGACTATCTGTTTTGCGTTGATAGTTCGACTATCTGTTGATAGTTCGACTATCTTCTTGGCGAGGTAGTTCGACTATCTGTTCTGATAGATCGACTATCTGATAGTTCGACTATCTGTTGATAGGTCGACTATCTGTTCCGCTTTGATAGTTCGACTATCTGTTGATAGTTCGACTATCTGTTTCGTCTTGATAGTTCGACTATCTGTTGATAGTTCGACTATCTGTTGTCTTTGATAGTTCGACTATCAGTCCTGATAGTTCGACTATCTGATAGTTCGACTATCTGCTGATAGATCGACTATCTGGTTGTTTTGATAGTTCGACTATCTTTGATAGATCGACTATCTGTTTTCTGAGGTAGGTCAACTATCTGCTTGATAGGTCGACTATCTCTGTGCGCTTGATAGTTCGACTATCTGTCCTAGATAGATCGACTATCTGATAGTTCGACTATCTGTTCTGATAGTTCGACTATCTGCCGGGGTAGTTCGACTATCTTCTTCGATAGGTCGACTATCTGGATCGTTCGACTATCTGCCCGATAGTTCGTCGATCTCCGTGCGTCGTTCGACGATCTTCGAGGGTCGTTCGACGTTTTCTGTCTGCCTTTGTATTTTGTATTTATTTATTATATTTAATTAATTAATACATTTTCTGGCACAGTATTTTAAGCTGTATGATAAAATTACCAGGCAATATTTGGTCCATCTCTTTTGCCTGAGTCAAATCTTTTTAAGATAAAGTTGTTTGTCTTATTAGCTGTCATTTTAATTTACTTTATCTATTGTCAGCCCTTTATAGCCGTTAGACTGAAAAGTCTTCTTTTGCTATAAAGAGATTATTTCTGATGTGACTTTATTTAGTCCTTCTGTTATTTGTTTTAAGCCTGCAGCTTCTTAGAAAGTGGTTTATTCCCTTTATAGAATGTTTTGCTGCAGAGATATTTCTGTCTTCTTGATATTTACAGCCCATGTCTCAAGGCTCAGAAGAAGACAAATAATTCAAATGGAAGAGAGCCGTTGCTTGCTGATGATTATAAAAAGGACCCTTTGAAGAAGGATTCAAGCTAGCTAATAGCTAACCAGTGTTACACATATTCTCAAGCACTCAAGCCTTCATCAAGTTCAAGCTTCCTGCTCTCAGCAATTTCCATCTAACTGAGAAGTGTTAAGATCTTCATCTCTTCTTCACCTGAGTTCTCCTGCTTTCAGGAAGTTCAAGCTCAGAGTCCCTTTGAAGAAGAAGAAGAAGATAGCTGCTTGAAGATCTTTTGATTTTATTATTTATTTTCTTCCTGTAGCTTTTCCTTCAGAACTTTCTTAAGAGTTTTCTGCACTGAAGCAAGACTTCACCTGGACATCTTTGAGCCAGGGGGAGCCTTGATTCTTTAGAGCATTCTAGCTCAGTGCAAGCTTTTGTGCTTCTCTAATCTATTGTAAAATAGAGAAGACATCTTAACCTTCTTCCCCCTCCTGTACAGGGTTATTACTCCCTTCAAAAGTATCCCTTGGTGGCAGAAAACCTGATCAAAAACCTGTGCTTGGTTTTTAGACACCTGATCAAAAGTCTAAAGGGTTTCTGAATCTACCTGAAGCAGATCCTGTTGGTGGCAGGGCACCTGATCAAAAACCTGAGTGGATTCCTACCGTGTGGGTAGAAGAGTGGACGTACCCAAGTTGTTTGGGGAACCACTATAAATTTCCTTGTGTCGTCTGGATTCCATTGTTTAATTCTTGTATTGTGGCTGTGATTAGATATAACTAGGTTGCTAGTTGCTGGTTAGGCTTTTCCAAGCTTAACTGTAATTACAGTTAGCTTGTGTTTGTACACATCACTTGTGTTAGGCTTTAAGGTTCAATCAATATCTATAATCTTTTCATTCCGCACTTCACTCTAAGGGAGTTGGGTAGACTATTAACCCCCCTCTAGAGTAGTATCTATCCCTTCACTTTCAATTGGTATCAGAGGGAGGTTGACTGACTGTATAGGCTAACACCTAAGTCACAAGATCCTGATAGATACCAAGAGCTTATAGATATTCACTATCATGGCCCAGTCCAAGGATTATTCTAGCACCAGACCTCCAGCATGCAACTTAGCAAAGTTTGGCATCTGGAAGGCAAGGATTAAATTATATATGAACTCTATTGATGAAAGCATCTTTGCTTCTATTTTGTCAGGTCCCCCAAGAGCACCTGCTGCTGCCACTGCCTCATCATCTGATATGAGTGCAGTGCCTCCTCCAGATTACAATGATGAATACAAGAAGGCCAAAATTGCAGATGCCAAGGCAATGAACATACTGGCTCAGACAATGTCTGATGAGGTGTTCCAGAAGGTGGCTGACTGCTCCTCAGCAAAGGCCATGTGGGACACACTGAACCAGATTGTAGCTGGTTCAGCTGATGAAAGGAAGGACAGAAGGTCCAACCTGATCTCACAGTATGAGAACTTCAAGAAAACTGATGCTGAATCAGTTGAAGCTATGTACACCAGGCTCAGCTCAATCATCAATGAGCTGAGGACCCTGGACAAGGACATATCATTGACAGAGGTCAATGATAAGATTCTTATGTGCTTCCCTAGCACATGGGATCTAAGAATCTGGCCCATCAAGGAAGCCAGAAGTACTAATGAGATCTCAACTGAAGCTCTCCTCGGCAAGCTCAAGTCTTTTGAGCAAGTGCTGAAGACCAGAGAAGCAGAAGCTGAAGCCAAGACCCCCACTCCAACAAGAAAAGAGCAATCTCTAGCTCTTAAGGCTGCAGATGTGTCTGAAGGCAGCCAATCTAATGAGGAACTTATGGCATTGTTTGCCAAAAGATTTCTCAAGATGGGAAGAAAGGAGTTCAGAAAGAAGTCTTCACGATATGAAGACAAACCAAGGTATGATCGCTCTCCTGCTAAAGAAATCATTTGTTATGGTTGCAGGAAGCCTGGACATATTTTGCCAGAATGTCCAGAGGAGAAGAACAAAGAAAAGAGAAAAGAAAAGGAACAACACAGGAAGCACTCCAAGCCATCCTCCTACAAAAACAAGAAGAAGGAGAGAGGTTTCATTGCTGAAACCTGGAGTGATTCTGATGAAGAATCCTCCTCATCAAGCTCCAGTGAAGATGAGGAAGAGAAAAAGGCAAAAGAAGTTTGCCTAATGGCAATAGATGCCTGCAGTAACCACTCTGCTGCAGAGAGTTCTGATTCTGATGGAGAGATGCCTACTGAACATGAGGTACTTTCTTCTTATGATTTTACTTCATAAGAATTTAAGTTAGAATTTAAATCTTTATGTTTAGATTTAATTAGCTCAGAAAAGGAAATAAAAGAACTTAGAAATAGGTTAGCTGACTCAGAATCAATAGCCTCTGAAAACATTAGGTTAAAGGAAGAACTCACTACTTGTAGTGAAGAAATTAAATTCCTTAAAATAGAGTTAGCTAAGTCTAAGAGATTAGAAGAATCCCTTAATGGTAGAAGCCTTAAGCTGTTAGAAATTACCAGCATGACTAACACTAGGTCAGGTAATGATAAACTAGGCTTAGGAGCTTCTCCCAGTGAACCCCCAGTCCTTCTTAAAAATAATCTTTCAACTCCAGTGAACTTCATTTCAGCTAGTGGAAAGAAGAACACTGAGCAAGTAAATCTGGTAAATAAAACCTTAAATAAAGCTAAGAGAGAAAAGAGAAAGAAGTTTTTCAAAGAAATGCAAAGAGCGTCGAACGCCGCTCGACGATCGGAAGCTCCATGGTCGAACGAAGCTCGACGATTTGAGCGCCCATCGTCGAACGTCAATCGACGATTTCAATATGATTTTCAAAATCATAATCAATTCCATAGAAACCTAAATGAGAATAGAAACCCTAGGTTTGTTGACCCATCATCTGCATGGAGAATCCCACCTAGGAGATCTCACCCACTAGGTTATCACCCTCAGCCTGCATTCTCTTATATTTCCAGTTTTTCTTATGTGAAAAACAAGGGACCCAAGGTTACCTGGGTCCACTCTGTCTAAATAATTATCTTGCAGGTGAAGGCCTATCCAATCACTCAAAATAAGTGGTATTTGGATAGTGGATGCTCTAAGCATATGACAGGAAATAAAGATCTACTGTCAAAGTTCAAAGCTAAGCTTGGCCCAAAGGTTATCTTTGGAGACTCCAGCTGTGGTCAGACAGAAGGCTATGGCAAGATCACAATTGGAGCAGTTACTTTCAAGAGAGTTGCTTATGTCAATGGACTGAAGCATAATCTGATTTCAGTCAGCCAGCTATGTGATGCTGGCTACCAGGTTTCATTTTCTAATTTCTCTTGCAATATTACTTTAAATAATAATGTTGTTTTAGTAGGTATTAGAATAGGTAATATTTATTTAGTAGATTTCAATTCATCTCATTCTGAAATCTGCCTGTTTAATGAAGTAACCCTTAATAATAATTCCCTATGGCATAAAAGGCTTAGTCATGTAAACCTTAAAAATATATCTAGGTTATCTAAGCACAACCTTGTTAGAGGTTTACCTTCTTGCCCCTACAAGAAGGAGAGCCTATGCAAGGCTTGTCAGCTAGGCAAGCAAACCAAGAATTCATTTAAATCTGTAAATAAAAGTGATTCTCCTAGAATCCTGTATTTATTACATTTGGACCTTTTTGGCCCAATAAATGTACAGAGTTTAGGAGGGAAGTATTACACTTTAGTAATTGTAGATGACTTCTCTAGGTTCAGTTGGGTTTTCTTTTTGAGAACTAAGTCTGATAACTTCAAAGCCCTTACAGACTTTCTATTATGTGTGCAGACTGAGTACTCTACTCATGTGGCCTTAATCAGAAGTGATCATGGTACTGAGTTTGACTCTCTTCTCATGCAAGAATTCTGTGAGAGAGAAGGTATCAAACATAGCTTCTCAGCTCCTAGAACTCCCCAACAAAATGGGGTAGTTGAAAGGAAGAATAGAACAATAATTGAAGCTGCTAGTACATTGTTGGCAGATGCTAACATGCCTTTATCCTATTGGGCAGAAGCTGTTAGTACAGCCAACTATGTCTTGAATAGAAGTTTGATACACAAACTTAAGTGTAAAACTCCTTATGAGTTGCTTAAAGGAAAGAAACCAAAAATAAATTACTTTAGAGTTTTTGGCTGTATTGTTTATATTCATAATAATAATAAAGAATATATTAGAAAATTTGAAGCAAAAGCTTCAATGGGAATTATGCTTGGATATTCCCAAGTAAGCAAAGCTTATAGGGTTTATAATAAATCTACCTGTAAGATAGAAGAATCTGTGCATGTGACTTTTGATGAGTCTCAGATGTTTTACAAGGAGAAGGAAAATTCTTCTTCCTCCAGTTCTTTGCAGGTACCTGATGCCCCTCAAGAAATTCTTCAACTATCAACTCTTCAGATCACTGAATCAGACAGTGATGAAGACATTGCTGAAGCTGTTGAAGCTGTTGTTGTACCACCAACAGTAGATCAAATTCCTCCTGAGGAATTAATCCCAACTGTTGCTGAAGATCACATCCCACCTACTGATATTGTCACACTTAGAGATCACCCCACATCTCAAGTGATTGGAGACATATCAGCTGGTGTGCAAACAAGACACCAATTAAGACAGGATGTGATGCATGCTTGTTTCCTCTCACAGGTTGAGCCCCTCACCTTTAAAGATGCAGAGCTAGATCCCCACTGGATCATTGCAATGCAAGAGGAGCTCAATCAGTTTGAGAGATGTAAAGTTTGGACTTTGGTTCCAAGACCTAAAGGCCAACTGATCATAGGCACCAAGTGGGTGTATAGAAACAAGTTAGATGCAAATGGAATTATAGTAAGGAATAAAGCTAGGCTTGTAGCTCAGGGCTACAGACAGGAGGAAGGTATAGACTATGACCAAACCTTTGCTCCTGTTGCAAGGCTAGAAGCAATAAGGATCTTCTTGGCCTATGCAGCCTTCATGAAGTTTAAGGTGTTCCAAATGGATGTCAAAAGTGCATTCCTAAATGGTGAGCTTAAGGAAGAGGTGTTTGTTGAACAACCACCAGGGTTTGTTTCTTCAACTCAGCCTTCTCATGTTTTTAAGTTGCAGAAAGCTCTTTATGGACTAAAGCAAGCTCCTAGGGCCTGGTATGAGACCTTAGCTAGTTTCCTATTAGAGCACAACTTTACTAGGGGAGTAGTTGATAGAACCCTTTTCGTCAAGCATCACAAGGACACAATCCTGTTAGTTTAGGTGTATGTAGATGATATTATTTTTGGCTCCACTGATCCCAAACTGTGCAAAAAGTTTTCCAACTTGATGCATTCCAAGTTTGAGATGAGTAGCATGGGTGTGCTGTCTTACTTTCTTGGTCTCCAAGTTAAGCAAGATGCTGATGGTATCTTCATCTCCCAATCCAAATATGCCAAGGAATTGGTAAAGAAATTTGGGATGGCTGATGCTTCAGCAATGCCTACACCCATGGCTACTAATGTAGTTATTGATTCTGATGATCACGGCAAGCCAGTTGATCAAAAGAATTATAGGGCCATTGTTGGTTCCCTATTATATCTAACTGCAAGTAAGCCAGATATAATGTTTGCTACATGCCTTTGTGCTAGATTCCAGGTCAACCCCAAGGAATCTCATCTGATTCTTCTAAAGAGAATCCTGAGATACCTGAAGGGATGTCCAAATCTAGGACTTTGGTACCCAGCTGAGTCAGAATTTGAATTAATTGGATATTCTGATTCTGATTATGCTGGTTGCAGAGTTGACAGGAAGAGCACCTCAGGAACATGCCAGTTCCTGGGAGAGAGATTGGTCTCTTGGTTCTGTAAGAAGTAGGCTTCTGTCTCAACTTCAACTGCAGAGGCTGAATATATAGCAGCTGCCAGTTATTGTTCACAGATCCTGTGGATTCAAAACCAGCTTGTGGATTATGGTTACTCACACAAGAACACCAAGATCATGTGTGATAGTACCAGTGCTATCTCAATTGCACAAAATCCAGTGCACCACTCTAGAATGAAGCACATTGAGATTAGGCACCATTTCCTGAGAGATTGTGTGGAAAAGAATAAGATCTGTCTTGAGTTCATATCCACTGAGTTTCAGAGAGGTGATATATTCACCAAGCCTTTAGATGAACAGAAGCATCTGTTCTTTTTAGTTCAACTAGGCATGATCAATGGACGAGACTGAGTGTGACTTTATCTGCCTATGTTGAAATCTGCTTGAAGATCGTCGAACGATGATTGAAGATCGTCGAACGGATTAAGCCTATCGTCGACCTCTGGTTAATGATAGCTTATCTGTTTGAAGATCGTCGATCGACGTTCGACCATCGTCGAACAGGTTGAGCTCATCGTCGATCTCCGAACGACGACAGCTTGTTGCTGGTGAAGCCAGAATTAGCCGAACGATGGTTCGACTACTCTGCTTCTGAGCCGATCGTCGAACGACCGTTCGACTATCGGTTCAAGTATCTTTTTAATAGATCGACAATTCCCGGTCTAATATATAGCCGATAGTCGACCTAGGTTAAAAGATCGTGTGTTTTATCGTCGACGGAGCGTGCCCTTTCGCATTCTGCTTTCCCGCTTGCGATTTCCGGGCGTTTCGTCTTCTTCGTTCTCTGCAGCTTTCTCGAGCTTTCTCCAGCGAATCCATGGCGGTTTCCCCAGCAGTTCTAGCCGTCGTGAAGTTTGATGCAGGATTTAGCGTGGATTTCGACTCATTCAGCAGCTGCGATGCATGAATAGTAGAAGTTCTACAGCTATGCAGGGATCAGGGTTTAGAGAAATTAATGTCTGCAAGGAATAAGATCAATATTCCAGAAATCAAAGAATGGGCTTTCACGTCGTCTTCCACAGACGAATCGATGATCGGTACCATCGGCGGAGAAGAGGTAATCCTGACTCCGGCCGTTTTATCTGATGTTTTTGGATTAGTTATTGGTGATGAGGATTATGAGCAAGACGCTCTGGAATTTGGAAGAATGCTGGTTGAGCTGGGACATGCTGAGGGCATTCCCACGAAGCTGCTCAAGGTGAATTTTCCTTTCAAAATCAAGTTTCTGGCTGAGTTAGTAGGAAAAGTGCTCCTGGGTAAGCACTCTGCCCACGACAATATAACAAGGCAGTAATTCGCACTCATGTGTGCGATTGTTAATCGAAAAAGGATAGATTGGGCAACAGTTGTGTTTGATTTAATCAGGAAAAAGACTGGTAAGAAGGAAGTCACCCTAGGAAGGGTCATTGGAATCTTCCTTAAAGAAAAATACCCCCAGCTGCTAAGTTCAACTGCAACAACAATCAATGCGAGCAAGAAGATGGACCCCAATTTGTTCTCTAAGTGGAAGAGAACGTTTGTGAAACCTGCTCCAGCAACATCTGAGGACACAAGGACTGAATCAGTCGCTCCTCACCATGTTGAAGCTGGCTCAGCTCTTCCTTCCTCCTCCTCTGCATTGCTGTCTGCCTCAGTTGAAGTACCATCAACTTCAGCTGAGGTACGACCTTCTTCCTCTGCTGCTCCAGAAACAACTACGGTTGTTCCTCTTTCCCCTCCAGCTTCTCCTCTACCTGCTCATCTGGCTAGGATATCTGCTCCTAGCTTTGATTTGTTAGGATCATAGAGAATTCCTACTCCTCCTGTATCTCCCACTCATTCCCCAGATCATTCCCCAATTAACTCTCCTGCTCCATCACCTGCTCCATCTCCTGCTCGATCCCCTGTCCACATCGTTTCTCATCCCAGCACCACTACCATATCTGCTGCAGCTCCATCCACTTCACATCCTTCATCTATTGAGATCTCTCCTGAGCTTATCTCCCGTATTGTGGAGCTGATTACCCCCTCAATCAAAACCATGATTGAAGAGGCAATCGCTCCCCTTGCAGCCTCCATTGATCTCTTATCTGCCTCCATCAAATCCCTTTCAAAATCTGCTGAGCCATCTTCCTCAAGGGGCCTGGTTTCAGTATCTACTGAAATCAGGCAGGGGGAGATGTTCAATGAAGATGCCTCAGACCATCCTGCCTCCCCTCCAGCTATAAAAGATACAGTCATGTCTGCCTAGGAAGAATCTGCTCAAGCTGAGATAGAAATAGTTCCAGATGCTGTAATGACTGCCCAGGAAGAAATAGCTCCAGCCCAGGAAGAATCTGCTCCTGCTGAGGAAAAAATAGCTCCTGCTGAGAAAGAAATAGCTCCAGTTTTGTCTGATAAGGAAATAGCAGATGGAATCTTGTTATCTGAGATTGCAGTTAAAGTCTGCTTAGAAGATCTTACCTCTCCTATGATTGCTAGATTCCTAGAGGGAATTATAACTTCATATCTGAATGACTCATGGGAGATGGTTAAGTATGAAGGTAACTCTTTCATTCGTTTTATTGATGAGTCGATTAATTTGATAATTTGTGAATACCTTGAGGGAATGATTATCGCTTATTTAGCAGATATGTATTCATAATTTTACAGATGTTATTAAAGAAGATTTAGCTGCTCAGATCATAGCAGTTGTCTCTAAAGCTGATCCAAGTGTTTCTGATACTCAAGTAGATCCTGAATTAGAATTCTTTTTAGATAATAAAGAAGATGAGTCTGAGAAAGATGAAGTCAAAGTTGACTCTCCTGTTCTGAATTTGGAAGAAGTTCAAGCAAGAGCAGCCTGGGATTTAAGAGTACAATCTTTAAAAGAAAAGGAAAAAGATCTGCAAATTGAAAAGTCAACCATCTGGGATGACTCTCCAGGGTTGTACTTAGATTCCCTTCTGGCTCTGGATGCCATGGAAGAGGAAAAAGAAAAATCTGCTTCTAAGCTTAAAGAAAAGGCTGTTTCAGAAGCCTATGATCCGTATGAAAATCCTCCCTCATCTCATTCTGATGATGATGATGATTCTGATGTTTCTGAGAAGTCAAAGAGAAAGAAAGCTGCCTCAAAGAAAAGAAAAGCTGCTCCTCCTCCACCTCCCAGTAAGGATAATGATATTCCCTATTACATTCTGAAGGGCATTGACCCTAAATCCAAGGATTTTCAGCACTGGATGAGGTTTTCAAAGAATCAGCAGAAAGAAAGAAAAAGAACTAAGAGGTATGATAGTCCTGTCTCAAGATGGACTCCCAGAGGTCCTCCTCCTCCACCTCCTGGTGCAGGAGCCTCTGGGAACCTATCAGCTAATCCTGCTGCCTCTTCTGGAAGATCTGCTTCTTTTCAGCCCCAGCCAAGACAAGGTTATCAAAGCTCTCAAGGCAAATCATTTTCTGGCTCTCAAAGACAAATGAAGGAGACTGTGGTTCAAAGACCAACCTTTTCCCCACCTCCTTCTCCAAAGAAGAGAATTCCATCTCCATCTCCAGTTCAGTCTGAGGAAATTGTATCAAAAGGTAAATAGTTCACTTTATTTTAAGATTTCTAGCAAGAACCCCTTTTGCTAAGTATACTCTAATGTCTTATCTAGTTATTCAAGATAAAATAGCTGATGCTGCTTCTCCTGAGCCTGTGTATGAAAATCCTGAGCTCGATCCCAACTTTAGGATGGCTCACTTTCAAGAACTAGTTGGAGCAGCCCAAATAAGAAAAGCTAGAGCAGAAGGAAAAGATGCGACTGGTCTAACTACCATGTCTGCTTACAGAAAGAAAGAATTTGAGAAGTTCCAGGTTAATCCTGCGATTTTTGATCCATCAAAATATATGGAAAAACATCCTGAAGCAGTAGTCCCAAGAGCTACAGAGCTGAAGATCATTGGTGCGCAGGACCTGAAAATGTCAAAGAAAGAATCTGATGATCCCTTAAGGAAAATCTCTTTTGTTTCTAGTTCTTCTATTTCTAAGCCTGACTCTGTTGATCCATAGTTTGATTAACTGCTGTGCTATATTTGTTTATCTATTTGATAATCTGCTAGTTAATTGTTAACTATTTTCTGTATTATTTTATTGCTCTTTAGCTAGCTTTATGTTTTAAATGTTGAGAGACTTAACTCAAATAGGGGGAGATTGTTGGTACCCTAGTTTTGTTTTGAGTTCAGTCCTCTCCTTTGTGCCCCTTGACCCAAGAAATATCTATGGTCAATGGTTAGGAGTCTAGCTGTAGAGTTCTCACTTTTCCAGATTGAGAATTTGGTTAAGTACGTTTTTCGTTCGACGATAGTCGAACGCCGCTCGACTATCGTCTATCGGCTGATCGACGATCGTCTATCAGTTGGTCGACGCTTTGTCTGCGTTGATAGTTCGACTATCTGTTGATAGTTCGACTATCTGTTTTGCATTGATAGTTCGACTATCTGTTGATAGTTCGACTATCTGCTTGGCGAGGTAGTTCGACTATCTGTTCTGATAGATCGACTATCTGATAGTTCGACTATCTGTTGATAGGTCGACTATCTGTTCTGCTTTGATAGTTCGACTATCTGTTGATAGTTCGACTATCTGTTTCGTCTTGATAGTTCGACTATCTGTTGATAGTTCGACTATCTGTTGTCTTTGATAGTTCGACTATCTGTCCTGATAGTTCGACTATCTGATAGTTCAACTATCTGCTGATAGATCGACTATCTGGTTGTTTTGATAGTTCGACTATCTTTGATAGATCGACTATCTGTTTTCTGAGGTAGGTCGACTATCTGCTTGATAGGTCGACTATCTCTGTGCGCTTGATAGTTCGACTATCTGTCCTAGATAGATCGACTATCTGATAGTTCGACTATCTGTTCTGATAGTTCGACTATCTGCCGGGGTAGTTCGACTATCTTCTTCGATAGGTCGACTATCTGGATCGTTCGACTATCTGCCCGATAGTTCGACGATCTCCGTGCGTCGTTCGACGATCTTCGAGGGTCGTTCGACGTTTTCTGTCTGCCTTTGTATTTTGTATTTATTTATTATATTTAATTAATTAATACATTTTCTGGCACAGTATTTTAAGCTGTATGATAAAATTACCAGGCAATATTTGCTCCATCTCTTTTGCCTGAGTCAAATCTTTTTAAGATAAAGTTGTTTGTCTTATTAGCTGTCATTTTAATTTACTTTATCTATTGTCAGCCCTTTATAGCCGTTAGACTGAAAAGTCTTCTTTTGCTATAAAGAGATTATTTCTGATGTGACTTTATTTAGTCCTTCTGTTATTTGTTTTAAGCCTGCAGCTTCTTAGAAAGTGGTTTATTCCCTTTATAGAATGTTTTGCTGCAGAGATATTTCTGTCTTCTTGATATTTACAGCCCAGGTCTCAAGGCTCAGAAGAAGATAAATAATTCAAATGGAAGAGAGCCGTTGCTTGCTGATGATTATAAAAAGGACCCTTTGAAGAAGGATTCAAGCTAGCTAATAGCTAACCAGTGTTACACATATTCTCAAGCACTCAAGCCTTCATCAAGTTCAAGCTTCCTGCTCTCAGCAATTTCCATCTAACTGAGAAGTGTTAAGATCTTCATCTCTTCTTCACCTGAGTTCTCCTGCTTTCAGGAAGTTCAAGCTCAGAGTCCCTTTGAAGAAGAAGAAGAAGATAGCTGCTTGAAGATCTTTTGATTTTATTATTTATTTTCTTCCTGTAGCTTTTCCTTCAGAACTTTCTGAAGAGTTTTCTGCACTGAAGCAAGACTTCACCTGGACATCTTTGAGCCAGGGGGAGCCTTGATTCTTTAGAGCATTCTAGCTCAGTGCAAGCTTTTGTGCTTCTCTAATCTATTGTAAAATAGAGAAGACATCTTAACCTTCTTCCCCCTCCTGTACAGGGTTATTACTCCCTTCAAAAGTATCCCTTGGTGGCAGGGCACCTGATCAAAAACCTGTGCTTGGTTTTTAGACACCTGATCAAAATTCTAAAGGGTTTCTGGATCTACCTGAAGCAGATCCTGTTGGTGGCAGGGCACCTGATCAAAAACCTGAGTGGATTCCTACCGTGTGGGTAGAAGAGTGGACGTACCCAAGTTGTTTGGGGAACCACTATAAATTTCCTTGTGTCGTCTGGATTCCATTGTTTAATTCCTGTATTGTGGCTGTGATTAGATATAACTAGGTTGCTAGTTGCTGGTTAGGCTTTTCCAAGCTTAACTGTAATTACAGTTAGCTTGTGTTTGTACACATCACTTGTGTTAGGCTTTAAGGTTCAATCAATATCTATAATCTTTTCATTCCGCACTTCACTCCAAGGGAGTTGGGTAGACTATTAAATTTTGTCTGTGCAAAATTTGATAACTCTATTCACCCCCCCTCTAGAGTAGTATCTATCCCTTCACTTTCATACCCGGCTATACTCGCCGATCGTCGAGAATGGAAGCTGATTCCCGTCAAATTTGACTTGTACGTTTTTCCGCCCAGGCAGATTCGCTGGCTTGTACAGGCGGACTGAACCGGACTTCGAGATTCGTGTTGGATGATCCCTTGGATCGGTCATTTCAAATAAGACCTAATTTGGGCGGTCCAATCAAAGGTTGACACATGGAGAAGTGACATAACCCTAATGAGCTAATATAAATAAGAAGAAAACTAAACCCTAGCCGTCACTTCGATCTTTGCCGAGCCGCTACCCGCGCAATACCATTGGGAGAGAAACCGATCGCCAGAGTCAGAGCTCTGGAGGAGGAGAGGCTTGTTGGATCCAGCAAAACTTTGGAAGAGGAGAAACGCCATCGCTGTCAAGGAAGAAATGATGCCGCGGAGGAGGATGACTAGATCCATGGCCGGGATTGATGGTACCGCTGGAAATGAGGTGAGCTTCCTCCCTTCTCCCTTGGTGCTAGATCTGTAGTTAATATTCTTGGAGAGATATCGACTCCATAGAGTCTTGATGGTGAGGAGGAGATTTCTTAGGGAAAAGCCATGCCTAGGTCGTTTTCTAGGCTTAGTCTCCTCCAACCTCTTCATTCTTCAAAGTGAAGATGAGAGAGTGATTCGTGGAGAAGTATGGCTTTGTGATGGTGAATAAGGGTTGACGTAATTTCTGGAGAAGTTTTTGGGAGATCGAGGTAAGGAGGAATATGAACGGATGTCGGTCATCTCACCTTAAGATGCGTGCAGAAATCTGATTTCTGCGCGCAGCGATCTTCGTGGCCAATTTCGGGGGTGTTCTGGCCAGATTTGGGCTTTTGACTAAACACGAAAGTTGTAGCCCTTGAAATTATCTTTCCAACGAGTGGTTACACGCACTCGCCTAATTTCTGTAGCCACGGGAATCCTTGGTCGAATTGGCTTCCCGGATTAAGGCTGCACCTAAATTCTGGGTTGTGTAATGTGAAATTCGATTTGGTGGAATTTAATGTTGCGATCCAACTCGAGGTTTGGGTGAACTCTTTTGACATAATCATCATAGTGATATGATAAGTTGATGTTATAAATCTGAATTCGTATAACGAGTTGTGGACAAGATTAATTTAAGGAAAGAGCCTGATATAAATTGGTAGATGTATATTGGTGCCATTACCTATATCATGTTGAAATCATTTGGAAGGGCATATAAATGATTTAACTATGGACATGATGTATGTTGAATGGATAGAAGGAAATTAGTAATCCAATGCTTAGAGTTTCATCTCCCTACGGGTAGCGTTGTGGAAGTTAACAAGTGTGGTGTTGACAGTCACTAGTTGGAATGAGGTTGAGATGAGTAAAGTTGGATGGTTGGGCTTGGTCTTCGGTGTTCACGTCCCGAGGCTCCTTCCGTATTTGATGGATGGTTGGGCTTGGTCCTCGGTGTTCATGTCTCGAGGCTACTTCCATGCCACGATATTATGGAATTGCATGTGGTGTGAGTCGACACGCGGTGTCGTAATCCCGGGTTAAGGATAGTGTGGCAAGTCTACGGGCTCCCCAATCGGCACACCGATGGGAGTTGACAGTTAGACCTTGGGCGGTTGGGCTTGGTCCTCGGTGTTCACGTCCCGAGGCTCCTTCCGTGCCAAGTGAACGATTGGGCTTGGTCCTCGTGCTCACTTCCGAGGCTCCTTCCGTGTCATACCATAGGCCAGTTCGGGGCTAGGATCTTGGTGCACATTTACCCAAGAGAACCCGCTGAGCCGTAGTACGTATGTGAGCTCTGCTGTTGTGTTCTTAGCGTTGAGGCGTATGGGGGCCTAGGCCAGGTAGGGTGGAGACCAGCCTAGTAGTGGAGATGCCCGCTCTACTGTCACCGTTTGGCCACGACGGTTGACGCCTGAGAGGTTAGCTACCTGCTCGAATAGTGGGAACTATAAGTCTGTGTCGACATAGCGATTGCATGTGCTTGATCATGGGTGTGTCATTGCATTGTATACATAGCATTGCACTTCATTACATACACAAGACCCTCATCGTATAAGTGTTGCACGCTAGGGTTCGAAGAAAATAAACGCAACCGAACTAGCAACCCGATGAGGCAAGTATACCTATCGAATTGTAGCAAGGGGACACAAGTGTCGTATTGAAATCCGGGAACTGTTGGCTATGCTTACTCACACAAACACTATTATCTTATCGACGGAAAAACTAGGGTTTTAGAAAATCTAAGTGCAGGGGAGAAAGTAAAGCTATACTAGAAAGAGAAACACCGCAATTAAGTAAAGCTATTAAGTAAAACGATTACTACGAAGGGTAGAAAATATGAAATGGAAATGCACTCGATCAAGATTCACCTCGGCTAAAGACGATTAAGAAAATGCGATAAAAATCTAAACTTAATAGGATAAAGGTCCTTGACCGTGGAGGTTCCTAAAGCTTGAACACGCTTCTCTCGAAGTCATGCCCAACTGAGTTTAGGAAGGTCCGACCGACTCTCGTCTAAATCGGAGGCCTAAAACTCGCTTTACGCGGTGAACCCCACTATTGTATTTTACTCCAATCCGGGAGATTTGGACGTCTGCCTCTCTCGAGGGGTGCGTACAACTCCCTTTACTCTTGAATGCTCACTTCATTCTTTCGGCCTCTCGGCTAGCCCAGAATGAAAGCTAAGGCGGAGAGTATATATCGATAATATACCTCCAACCCGTGATTAATCAAGAGTAATTCAAGGCCCTAACCTAAAAAGAAAAGATTAGTTAAAACATCATAACATAATCACTCTAACCTCGGATCATCAAGATCGAGTACAAGGAGGATTAGTTAATCATAATGTAGTGGAGGAGGGGAGATGAGTAGAAAAGCATATAAAGGAATACAAGTAAAGGAAGAACACTTTTATTAATGAAAAAAGGCAAGTTACACTATTGAAATTACAAGTGCATGAAAATTAAATCCTATTCTAGCCCTACAATTAGCACTAAGCAAGAGCAAAGATTACAAAGAAAGCTAAAGCAACTAAATATTAAACCATGATTAAGCAAAAATTACAAAGGAAGAGAGAGAGAGAGAGAGAGAAAGAAAGCATAAAAAAAACTCAAGAACCAAAGGGGCAGCACCTCCCCCTCTCAGCCAAAGCTTATTGAAATGGAGAGGGGGGGTCTCAATTTATAGAATTTTTCTCGTGTTGGTCACGCCCTCTGACATGCTCTAGGGGGGGCATGTCATGGGGCGTGACAGTACTATGTTGACCTTGGGCTCTGGATTCTGGCGGGAGGGATGATTGCTTCGGTACGTCGGTGGTCATGCCCTAGGTCACGCCCGTGTAGGGGGGGCGTGACAGGCACGTCATGTCCAAATCATTGGTCGGAAATCCGTCAGTCACCTAAAAAGGAGGGTGTCACGCCCATGTCATGGGCGTGACATGGGGCGTGACAGTACATTTTGCGTCCTGTGGAGAAACGACATTTAATGCGGCGGCAGGCTTTGCGGCAGAGGGCGACATGCCCATAGCCACGCCTGGTGACACACCCAGGTGGGGTGTGTCAGGGGGGCGTGACAGCGGTTTTGTTCATTTTCCTGTCCCTTCCAGCAGAAGTCCTCGGGATCGGGTGACACGCCCTAGGTCACGCCCAGGGAGGGCGTGACAGGGGGGCGTGTCAGGTCATTTTGGCCAATTTTCTGGAAACCTGCAAAAAGACAAGAAAAAGTTAGCGGCAATAATATTTACATAAAAAGATAAAAATAAACTAATAATAGACATGATTTGTACACTATAAAATAGAAAATACGATAATAGTTTAGGCTACAAAACGTATTATCAAATTCCCCCAAGCTTAAGCTTTGCTTGTCCCCAAGCAAAAAATATAAAAACTAGATATTTATAAAAAGGACTAATCAAAAAGTTCTAATTATGCCTACACAAGTACTATGCGAAATTCTTAGTAGGGAAAAGTTGAAATGTAAGTCTAAAACAATTATTTAGGTATGGTAAAACTTTTATAAACTTTACTCAATAAAAACAAATCATCCAAAATTTTAACGAGATTTTTTAAATGGACTTAAGCAAAGCAACGAAAATGAAAAACACGCATTGAGTTGTTACTAGATCCAAGCAACGCATTATAATTATATCAATTTAATTAACAAAAATCTAGGTTTAAATCCAAAACTAAAACTGATTTACTTTTTTTCTTTTCTTAGTTGTTAAATAAAAAATCAAAAAGCGTGAATCAAAAGGACTTAAATAGGACAGAAACGTTTGGTTTAGGAAAATGATTAGGAGTGGAATTCAAGGATAAACGTGAAGGTTTTAAAATTACACTAAACCAAAGCAAAGAGTTTCAAAAACTTTCATAAAAATATATACACATTTTTTTCTTTTTCTTCTTTTTTTTTTCATTTTTTTTTTCATTTTTCAAAACAAAGGCCATAAATATTTTTATTTTCCTTTTTGAATTGGCCAAACAAAAATAAACATCACTTTTGAACATACTTCTTTTTTTTCGAAAACCTTTCTCCCACAAAAATCACAAAATACCCTATCAAAATCGTCAAAATAATTTATGAAACTCAAAAAGGCTAGTGCGATTCGATAGGTTGGAAATTTTTGGCTTTGGTGAAACTGAAATGAAGGGAGGAGCTATCAAATGAAATCGGAAAAAGGCTCAAAAACGGCTAACTAGCGGTAAAAGTTTTTTAGGTTGGCAGGAAAGCTCAAAAGAAAACAAAAACGGCCTAAATCATTTTCACGCTTTTGAATTTATTTAAAACAAAGGTTTGAAAATTTTCAAAAAGCGAGTCCTAGATAATAAAAGAAGATTGATGAAATTAACTTGAAAATAGAAATAATAGGTGACTTGGATCGTTCACATCTACTACGTTATTCAAAAGTTGACTTTACAAAAATTATTCAAAAATGAAAAAGAAAATAGTGGATGATGAATTTTTGAGAAAGTAAAGGAAATAAAAAACAAAAAACCATAATAGAAATGCGAGTTTTAGAAAAAATATTTCACCTTAACATGCTACCGTGAATTAGAAACACAGCATGACCAACATTTTACTTGTGAAACATAATTAAAAAGGACGATTAGAAATATTATAATTAACTAAGTTGTTTATAGAAGATTTTGAGTAAAACAAAAACAAAAACTAGGGGTACTATTGAAATACCAAAATGTATAAACTATTCAAAAACACATATATTTATTTTATTTTTTAATTTTTTTTTGGAATTTTAAGATATTCATTTTTTTTTATTTTGGAAATATTTAAAATATATACAAAAAAAAAAATTACACTAAGCAAAAATGAAGGAGGAAGTCCTCCCCCAAGCTTAAAACAGACATTGTCCTCAATGGCTAAAGAAGGGGATTGGAGAAGGAGAGAAAAGTAAAGTACAGAATTGAAAGATGGAATTGAAAGACAGGTACTTCCCCGGATTTATTTGCTGCGAAAGTTGAGTAATGTCGCTCCTCCGAATGTCTTCTTTGGACTTTGTGATGGATTCAGCAATGTTGGAGCAGGCGATCGCAGAAGCTTCAGCTTGTCGGAGCCGTCCGAGGCAAAAATTGTAAAATAAAGAAAACAGAAAAAGATAACTTGGGTTGCCTCCCAAGAGCACCCTTTGGTTAAAGCGTCGTTGAGCTCGACGCATCAAAAAAATAATTTTGTCGAAAAATATTGTTGTCCACAAATAAAATTGTTTTTTTAACAAAGTTAGAGTTCAAAGTTAGAGTTCGTGAAGCAGAAACTTAATAATGTTTGGACTGACATCATCATCACCAGAGAAATACAGTTTAAGACGCTGACCATTCACTTTGAAATTACCCTTATCAGGGTGAGAAATTAAAACAGTTCCATAAGGAAATACTTCTAAAACAGAAAACGGGCCAGACCAGCGAGATTTTAATTTGCCCGGAAATAAACGTAAACGAGAATTATATAAAAGGACTTGGTCGCCCGGCTTAAAGTTTTTATGGTGCCTTAAGTGTTTATCGTGTAAACGCTTCGTCCGCTCTTTATAAAGTTTATTATTTTCATAAGCATAAGAGCGCCACTCATCGAGTTCATTTAGTTGAAATTTTCGAAGGTCACCGACTGAGTGGGGATCGAAGTTTAAAAATTTTAAGGCCCAAAAGGCGCGGTGTTCTAACTCTACGGGCAGATGGCACGATTTTCCATAGACCAGCTGATATGGCATACATCCGAGGGCGGTTTTATACGCTGTTCGGTAGGCCCATAGAGCATCGTCAAGTTTGGCTGACTAGTCTTTTCTAGAAGTTGAAACAGTCTTTTCTAATATTCTTTTTATTTCTCTATTAACTACTTCGACTTGTCCGTTAGTTTGGGGGTGGTAGGCAGTGGACAGCTTATGCGTAACGCCGTATTTGGTAAGGATTTTTGAAAATTGTGCGTTACAGAAATGGGAACCCTTATAGCTAACGATTGCGCGAGGCGTACCGAATCTGGAAAATAATTTTTTTAAAACGTGACTACAACTCGGGAGTCATTCGTAGGAAGAGCTTGGGCCTCAGCCCATCGTGAAACATAATCAACAGCAACTAAAATATATTTGTTTCCGAAGCTAGAAGGAAGGGGGCCAACAAAATCAATTCCCCAGAGGTCAAAAATTTCGCACTCTAAGAAATAATTTTGCGGCATTTTATTTTTATTAGAAATATTGCCCGACCGTTGGCAACTATCACACCTGCTCACAAAGGCTTGCACGTCTTTAAACAGGCTAGGCCAGTAAAAACCCGCGCAAAGCACCTTGTGAGCGGTGCGAGCAGCTTGATAGTGCCCACCTGTCGGACCTTCATGCAAATGTTTTAGAATATCAATTCCTTCATCAAAAGAAACACATCTCCTTATCACTTGATCCACACAAATTTTGAAAAGATGCGGGTCTTCCCAAAAGTAGTTCTTCAGCTCAGAAAAGAATTTCTTCTTTTGCTGAGAGGAGAACTCTTTTGGGAGCACCCGGGCCACTAGATAGTTGGCGATGTGCGCGAACCAAGGAGAAGTAGATGTATTAACTAAAAGCAGCTTCTCATCAGGAAAATAGTCATTAAAAGATTTTTCATTTAATTTTTCTATAAAGGGGTTATCTAATCTGGATAGATGGTCGGCGGCCAAGTTCTCGGCTCCTCGCTTATCACGGATCTCTAAGTAAAACTCCTGGAGGAGTAAGACCCAGCGAATCAAGCGAGGCTTGGCATCCGTTTTGGCAAGAAGGTACTTGAGGGCCGAGTGGTTCGTAAAAACAATGATTTTTGAAAGTGTAATGTAAGGGCGGAATTTATCAAACGCAAATACTACAGCTAAGAGCTCCTTCTCGGTTGTGGTGTAAGTTTCTTGTGCAGATGTGAGGGTTTTACTAGCGTAATAGATGGGGTGGAAGTTTTTAGATATGCGTTGACCTAATACGACCCCCACCGCAAAACTACTCTCATCGCACAAAATCTCGAAAGGAAGGTCCCACACCGGAGCTATCATAATCGGTGCGTTAATTAACTTTTCTTTAATTGATTCAAAGGCAAAAATACAAGAGTCATCAAATATGAATGGAGCGTCTTTTTCTAAGAGATGGGTGAGGGGCTTTGTGATCTTGGAGAAGTCCTTTATAAAACGACGATAAAAACCAGCGTGGCCTAGGAAACTTCTTATAGCTTTTATGTTTGTAGGCGGAGGCAACTTCTCAATAACTTCTATCTTGGCAACGTCTACCTCAATACCTTTAGCAGAAATTTTATGACCCAAAACTAACCCTTCCCTCACCATAAAATGGCATTTTTCCCAATTTAGGGCAAGGTTAGTTTCTTCGCATCGTTCTAAGACTTTTTCGAGGTTTTCTAAACATCTATCGAAGGAATCGTCGAACACGGAGAAATCGTCCATGAATACCTCCATAATGCTTTCTACGTACTTGTCAAATATTGCGAGCATACATCGCTGGAATGTAGCTGGCGCATTGCACAATCCAAACGGCATTCTTCGGTAAGCGAAGGTGCCGAAGGGACAAGTCAACGTAGTTTTCTCTTGGTCCTCGGGAGAGATGGGTATTTGAAAGTACCCCGAGAGGCCATCGAGAAAGCAATAAAAGCTATGGCCGGAGAGACGTTCTAAAATCTGGTCGATAAACGGTAAAGGAAAGTGTTCCTTGCGGGTGGCGTCATTTAACTTACGGTAATCTATGCACATACGCAAACCCGTCACCGTCCGCGTCGGGATTAATTCATTATTCTCATTACTAACTACGGTTATCCCTCCCTTCTTTGGAACTACCTGAACGGGGCTAACCCACTTACTGTCCGAAATAGGGTAGATAATTCCTGCGTCTAATAGTTTCATAACCTCGCCCCTAACTACTTCTTTCATGTTCGGGTTTATACGGCGCTGAGGTTGGATAGAGTTACGCGAATTATCTTCCATTAAAATTTTATGGGTACAGAAAGATGGGCTTATGCCCTTGATATCAGAAATTTGCCAAGCAATAGCCCGGCGATGCTTACGTAGAACTAGAAGAAGTTTATTGTTTTGCGTCTCCGTGAGGTAGGCCGAAACGATAACTGGTAACTTGGAATCTTTTTCTAAGAAAGCATACTTAAGGTGTTCGGGAAGTTCTTTAAGTTCTAGGGTAGGGGGTTCTTCATAAGAGGATTTTGAGATTCTTTCTTTTTCAAAAATAATATCTTCATAAACTTTTTTATAAGGAACGTAATAAGGGGTGGGGCTAGTAGCCAAGACGGCTTCTTGTAGCGATTCAGTGGGAAGAACAGAGGAAGAACAAAAATAAGCAAATTCTTTTTCAAACTCAGAAAGACAATAAGAAGATTCATCACTTCCTTGTAGTGATTCCGTTGTAAGAGAAGAGGAGCAAAAAGTAGAAAATTCTTTTTCAAAGTCGGAGAGGCAGTAGGAAGAATCATCACTCACGGCGTCTACGAAAAAGCATGAGTCATCGTTTGCCAAGGTGTTCTTCATCGAAGGGGTGATAGAAAATGTGACTTCGTCGTCGCCTACTCGAAGAAAGAGCTTACCATTGCTTACGTCAATGATGGCTCGGGAGGTGGCAAGGAAGGGTCGGCCAAGGATCAGGGGAACCTCGACGTCTTCTTCGATGTCCAGAATGACAAAGTCCACCGGGAAGATGAACTTGTCGACTTTCACTAGAACGTCCTCCACTATTCCTAACGGGTACTTGACAGATCTATCGGCTAGCTGGATACTCATACGCATGGGGTTAAGGCTACCAATCTCTAACTTTTTGAACAACAAAAAGGGCATCAGGTTTATACTCGCGCCTAAGTCAGCTAACGCGTGTTTAACAAAAAGATCACCGAAGACACACGGGATAGAGAAACTACCCGGGTCACTGATTTTCTTCGGCAAACCATTTGTTAAAACGGCGGAGCACTCGGCGTTTAGCGTGACGTGCGAAAGATTCTCTAACTTCTTCTTGTTTGTGAGGAGGTCTTTAAGATATTTGGCGTATTTCGGCATCTGCGAAATAGCCTCGTGGAAGGGAAGATTAATGTGGATTTGTTTGAAGATTTCTAAGAAGCGGGAGTACTGATCATCTTGACGTTGTCTATTAAGTTCAGAGGGGTATGGAGGAGTTGAATTATTTTTGAAGATGGGTGGTGGAGTGAGATTATTTTCTAAAGCAGGGGTGATTACTTCTTCAGCAGAGGGTGGAAGTGGAGCGGAGCTTTGATTTTTAAAAGCGGGAGCGGAGCTTGCCTCGGGCTCTTCACTTACCATACCGGAGACTTGCTTCCCACTCCGAAGAGTTATAGCTTTCGCTTGCTCTCTCGGGTTGGGTTCGGTATTGGAAGGAAGAGACCCTGCGGGTCGCTCAGAAATTATTTTCGCGAGCTGTCCTACCTGATTTTCTAGACTTTTTACGCTTCCGGTTAAAGTTCTTATGGTAGCGTCATTTGTGGTGATATATTTGGAAAGTAATTCCTCCAAGCTTAGAGGTTTTGGGTAATTTTGAAGAGGTGGTGGTTGTGGTGGTGCAGAAAAATCATTTTGCGAGGGTGGGCGCATCGCATTCGATGGATTACTCCATGAAAAGTTCGGGTGATTTCTTAAAGCGGGGTTATAACTATTCGGAAAATTAAAACTAGGCGGATGAAAATTCGCAGTAGAAAAATTATTAAAAGCAGTTCTAGGCATATTATTAACATAATCTAAATGTTCTGGAGTAGGGGTTATAGATTCCCATACCTGCGGGGCGGAGGCAGCAGTCATCTCCGTTATCTTTTTGCTTAGGATTTCTACTTGCAGAGCGAGCTGGGAGACGTTGTCCACTTCATAGATACCTGCAGGCTTGTTCGGGCGGGACCTAGGCACATTCCACTGATAAGTGTTCATGGCCATGTCCTCAAAAAGCTCAAGAGCGGCTTCCGGGGTCTTATGATTTAAAGTACCGCCAGAAGCTGCGTCTATCATTTGCTTCGTGCTTTGAATTAGCCCGTTATAAAACGTCTGCACTTGTAACCATACAGGCAGCGCGTGATGTGGGCATCGTCTTAATAATTCTTTAAATCTCTCTCAGGTTTCATATAGGGTTTCAGAGTCTATTTGTCCGAAGGCAGAGATGTCGTTCCAAAGTTTTGCAGTTTTAGCTGGCGGGAAATACTTCGCCAAAAATTTTTCAGTTAATTCATTCCAAGTGGTTATGCTATTTTTGGGAAGTGTGTTAAGCCACTGCTTAGCTTTAGTTCTTAGAGAGAAGGGGAAGAGTCTCAGCCTGATCACATCATTTGTGACACCATTTATCTTGAAGGTGTCGCAAATTTCAAGAAAGCTAGCTATATGTGCGTTCGGATCTTCATCTTGAAGTCCGTCAAATTGCACATATTGCTGCACCATTTGAATTATGTTAGGCTTTAATTCGAAGTTATTATTTGCTATAGCAGGGCGGACTATACTTGATTTTGTTCCCTCGAGGTTCGGTCGTGCATAATAGGACATAGTCCTTTGCACGGCCTCATCTACGTTGGGTTCTTCCATTCTTAAAGTAGCAAATGATTCGGAGTCCTCAACCGGCACTTGGATAGTAGGACCTTGAAATCGCGATCTTCTCCAAAGAGTACGCTCAATTTCGTGGTCCAAGTCCAAAATAACCGACGGACTCCCGCGGGTCATGCACTAAAAGAACAGAAAAGAAGAAGAGGAAGAGAAAAAGGATAAACTAGAAAAAAGATTAGAATTTTTTTTCTTTTTGAAATAGATTTTTTTTTATAGATTAACTCCCGAACTTCCCAAGGACTATCCCGTGAAGGGTTCGTAAGGTACTAGACAAGACAATGGCGCTTAAAGCCCTTTGCCCTTTTCGAGAGAATTAGGTGGCGTAGAAAAATTGTGAGGTTGGTTTCTATTAAGAGCGGTGATAAATTTTTTTATTATTATTTTTAAAATTTAAAAAAGGAGGATGAGAAAGAGAAGAGATAAAATTAATAGGTTCGTGTTTTCAAAATATCAACGGAAGTTGGTTCCCCGGCAACGGTGCCAAAAACTTGTTGTGCTCTAGGGTTCGAAGAAAATAAACGCAACCGAACTAGCAACCCGATGAGGCAAGTATACCTATCGAATTGTAGCAAGGGGACACAAGTGTCGTATTGAAATCCGGGAACTGTTGGCTATGCTTACTCACACGAACGCTATTATCTTATCGACGGAAAAACTAGGGATTTAGAAAAACTAAGTGCAGGGGAGAAAGTAAAGCTATACTAGAAAGAGAAACACCGCAATTAAGTAAAGCTATTAAGTAAAATGATTACTACGAAGGGTAGAAAATATGAAATGGAAATGCACTCGATCAAGATTCACCTCGGCTAAAGACGATTAAGAAAATGCGATAAAAATCTAAACTTAATAGGATAAAGGTCCTTGACCGTGGAGGTTCCTAAAGCTTGAACACGCTTCTCTCGAAGTCGTGCCCAACTGAGTTTAGGAAGGTCCGACCGACTCTCGTCCAAATCGGAGGCCTAAAACTCGCTTTACGCGGTGAACCCCACTATTGGATTTTACTCCAATCCGGGAGATTTGGACGTCTGCCTCTCTCGAGGGGTACGTACAACTCCCTTTACTCTTGAATGCTCACTTCATTCTTTCGGCCTCTCGGCTAGCCAAGAATGAAAGCTAAGGCGGAGAGTATATATCGATAATATACCTCCAACCCGTGATTATTCAAGAGTAATTCATGGCCCTAACCTAAAAAAGAAAAGATTAGTTAAAGCATCATAACATAATCGCTCTAACCTCGGATCATCAAGATCGAGTACAAGGAGGATTAGTTAATCATAATGGAGTGGAGGAGGGGAGATGAGTAGAAAAGCAAATAAAGGAACACATGTAAAGGAAGAACACTTTTATTAATGAAAAAAGGCAAGTTACACTATTGAAATTACAAGTGCATGAAAATTAAATCCTATTCTAGCCCTACAATTAGCAATAAGCAAGAGCAAAGATTACAAAGAAAGTTAAAGCAACTAAATATTAAACCATGATAAAGCAAAAATTACAAAGGAAGAGAGAGAGAGAGAGAAAGAAAGCATAAAAAAAAAACTCAAGAACCAAAGGGGCAGCACCTCCCCCTCTCAACCAAAGCTTACTGAAATGGAGAGGGGGGGTCTCAATTTATAGAATTTTTCTCGGGTTGGTCACGCCCTCCGACACGCCCTAGGGGGGGCGTGTCATGGGGCGTGACAGTACTATGTTGACCTCGGGCTCTGGATTCTGGCGGGAGGGATGATTGCTTTGTTATGTCGGTGGTCACGCCCTAGGTCACGCCCGTGTAGGGGGGGCGTGACAGGCACGTCATGTCCAAATCATTGGTCGGAAATCCGTCAGTCACCGAAAAAGGAGGGTGTCACGCCCATGTCACGGGCGTGACATGGGGCGTGACAGTACATTTTGCATGCTGTGTAGAAACGACATTTAATGCGGCGGCAGGCTTTGCGGCAGAGGGCGACACGCCCATAGCCACGCCTGGTGACACGCCCAGGTAGGGCGTGTCAGGGGGGCGTGACAGCGGTTTTGTTCGTTTTCCTGTCCCTTCCAGCAGAAGTCCTCGGGATCGGGTGATACGCCCTAGGTCACGCCCAGGGAGGGCGTGACAGGGGGGCGTGTCAGGTCATTTTGGCCAATTTTCTGGAAACCTGCAAAAAGACAAGAAAAAGTCAGCGGCAATAATATTTACATAAAAAGGATAAAAATAAACTAATAATAGACATGATTTGTACACTATAAAATAGAAAATACGATAATAGTTTAGGCTACAAAACCTATTATCAATAAGTTTGTATGGGCACTCCTATACGATGAGTTACTTACTGCTGAACGACCCTCAACTTATATGCTTGTATGGGCATCCATATAAGTTGAGTTACTTACTGTTATAACATTATACTCTCTTACTGCTGTAGATGGTAGAATTATAGAATAATAGGTTGCTCATTTATACACTACTTCTATTGCTACTTATGACATGTATACTTACTTCACCTGCTTGTACTACTGTTATATATATATTGTACCTGTTCCTTTCTCTGCTCGGTTACGAGGAGTCTCCGGGGGAGCGAATGTGAAGCCACTTAGTCTTTATGATTAACAGTTGCTATGTCTTCCTTTTTAGGAGGAAACCCCGCAGGTGGAGCAGCAGGTCATGCAGCTGGAAAGCCAGGCCAGGACGATAGGGCCGGAGGGGATGGTACCATCGCTGCCGTCGGTTACAGATGTGAGTTAGAGAGATTTTATTGTAGCCCTTCGGGGAATTTCTATTTACGTACTCTGATTATGTAGAAGCTTGTTTAGCTTATCTTTTGCTGTACTTATGGACTTATGCTTAGTGTGGATTGACTTATTTATATTATTATGATTTGGTTGGCATTTATATGTTGATATTGGTTGTAGCCGGAAGCATAGGCGTCTTGTGGTACATGCTGACCCGAGTGTTAGTGTTACCGCAAGGCGGCTGTTCTGGGCATAAGACCCCTCTCGTGCCGTGTTTTGTGTTCCGGGAGGGGGGTCTTATAAATGGTATCAGCTTGCTACGATCCTCCAAGGAGAAATTCACTTAACACTGGGGCCACCCCCGTTTAATTAGTCAGTTTGGGGACAAACTGACTTAGCGGAAGCAGTGGTGTGCCCATATGTAATTCACACTAAGTTGTCAATCTTTGGCCTTAGATTAGCCAACCTAATCTTAGGTTTGTACCCTATGTGTAGATCCAAGCACATGCTGAGCCAGTGAGGTGCACCCCCACCCCGTCTGTGCCTACACAATTCAAACAATAAGAGCTGGGGCAGACGCTCACAGCTATTTTGGACGCCTTTAGGTCCCAATCTCAGCAGGCACCTATACAATAACAGGGTCTAAGATCTAGTTGGTTAGCCATTTTCCGAGCTCTCTCCCCTCCCGCTTATATTGGGACAGAGTCGGCGGTGCGTACGGAAGAGTGGCTCGACACTATACAAGAATTGTTGGCAGGAATAAGATGCCCAAATAATAAGGTCGTTACCCTTGTGGTGACACTCTTAGAGCTGCACGCCAAAAGGTGGTGGAAGTCCCTCATGGGCTCCACTTTTCATAGAAGAGTGTACACCGACATTAGTTGGAGCGAATTCTCTGTAGCCTTCTTAGAGCACTTCACCCCCTCGGCCGCTCGGGATGAACTTTGTAACATCCCATTTCCGGCTAGACCCCTAGGAGTCGGTTGGTTGTGGTAGAACCCTAGAGAGCCCAAAACTTGAAATAAATCGACTAAGAAATCGGGTCACGGGTTGGTCACGCCCGTGACCCGCCATGTCACGCCCGTGACAAAGGGCGTGACACGCTCGACGATCGTCGATCCCAATTCGACGATCGTCGAACCAAATTCGGCCACACAGGCCTGTCACGCCCGTGACCCGCCATGTCACGCCCGTGACAAAGGGCGTGACACGCTCGACGATCGTCGATCCCAATTCGACGATCGTCGAACCAAATTCGGCCACACGGGCCTGTCACGCCCGTGACCCGCCATGTCACGCCCGTGACATAGGGCGTGACACTCTCGACGATCGTCGATCCCAATTCGACGATCGTCGAACCAGAATTGGTCTCCAGACCTGTCACGCCCGTGACCCAAGTGACACGCCCGTGACCACCCTTCGACGATCGTCGATCTTAGTTCGACGATCGTCGAACCCAGAACTGCTAACCGGGCCTGTCACGCCCGTGACCTTTGTGTCACGCCCATGACCAAGGCCGAAACGTCAGCCAGACTGGAAGTTTCGGTAACCGACGCCTTAATAAATTCTGGCTGTGGGGATGAAAAATCAAGAGTATTTATGGGTCGTTCCCTACTTTAATTATGTTAATAATTAAGGAAAAGTGGGTCCAATAGGAAATTGCCACCTGGCAAGCACCTCTTCATTCTCAACTTTTCAACTGCCATTCGTCATAACCGAAACGTCATAAGAGTGTTATTAATGGCCGCCAACGTTTCATCTCCAACGTTTCACCCTTTCCCCTCCCCATTTGCTCATCTATAAAAGATTTCTGAGAGCAAGAGGAAAAGGTTACACTCCCTCAACTGTTCAGACTTTCTCCTTGCTGTTGAAGAATTTCCGGCGACGCCACCACCGCGCAAATGGCTTCCCGACGCTCTGCACGCCTTCAACCTGCGAACAAGGTCTTCCCCTCCCTCTTCTTCTGCGGATAGATCTTAGGAATCGTCAGGAGAGATATCGGGCTCAAAAGAGCCAGATCGGGTGAGCGTATTGGTGGTTTTCCGAAAGTTTCATGCTGGCGGGTTCGCCGGAAACCGCCTCTCCGGCGGCCGTGCCGCCGCCCGACGGTAGTCCTCACCTCAACAGAGGTGGTGGTGGTGGTGGCCGGCCAGGGAGATGGCTGGGTGGCCGGGAAATAGCTTGGAAAAGCTACAGGTTATTAGGTTTTAGGCCTCTGTTTCGGGCCGTTGAAGAAGATGAACAGTGGCATGAGAAATAAATTCTAGTTTTTTTTAAATCAATTTCTGAGTGAGATATCTGTCATGTTAAATAATTTGGGAAAAATACCTAGAGGCTCCTACGGGAAAAATGATCAACATAGCAAATGTAGCCCTTGAAGTCTACTTTAATTCAAAATTAATTTCACTCGATTTGGGATCCTGGTTAGACCACAGCACCCTTTTTGGTGAGGTCTATCCAGAGGGCTGCCATGACCTTAGAAAAATTCCCCACTCCAATCCATTCATCCAAATGACTTGAAATTTAAGGGGTGTGGTCTAATCTTACATATATCTAGGTGCTATCCAAAAATGAGAATTTTTAGAGAATATTTTTCTATAGTTTTTAGAAAAATTCAATAATCCTAGCCGATTTTAATTAGATTGTTAAATAATTTCCAAACCCTCCCAAATTTTGGTGAGTGGTCCCTGGGTTCACCATAAGGTTCTGTATAATTTTTCATCTCATTTGGAGATGGTTTGGATCAGAAATGATCAACCCAAAGTTTTGCCCTAATAAGAGGTCATAGGTTAAAAGTGCACTTTTGAAGTTTGAGTGGTGAGATCACCTCAAAAGAGGCTGAGATTTTTACCACTGGCTAGTAATATTCTCTAGCACCCCCTCATGGAGTTTGAGGTGGATCGGGGTAAGTTTGCCCTAAGGCCCAAGGCCCAACCCTAAGGATGGATCTTGGGGGTTTGTGAAGGTCATGTGGTCAAATGACCTCGGATTGACCCGAGATTGGGTGATGAGAACCCTAGGGCTAATATTGTTCTCTGGATGAAATCTTAGTAGATTTGGAGATCGTTGGAATATCTAAAAATCTAACCCTAGTTTAGGGCGCAAAACTTGTAGAGATAGTGTTGGAACAACCCCGGTTGTGGATTTGGGCAAGGATACACTTCATCAAAGAGAGCATGGATCTGACTAAAGATTACAAAAGAATCAGGCAATGATCAAACTGCGTTCAACGATAGTTGAACTGAGTTCGACGAACGTCGAACTCAGATCGACGATCTGCAGGCCAACTCAGCTCGACGTTCAAATATATCTAAACAAAGTCAGCTCAACGATTCTACAATAAAGTGAGCTCGACGACTCAAGCCTTGAACTCAGCTCGACGATCACCAAAGAATTGAAGAACAGCCAAGTCAGGTCGACGATCTCTGAACCCAGCTCGACGCATCGTCGAACCCAGTTCGACGATCGTCCATCTCAGGTCGACGATTTGCCAAGGAATTGATAAAAGCTAAAGTACTCTTCAACGGTCAGATTCCCTGACATTTATGTCAGCATTCAACCAAAGAGCCGTTGCCAGCTATCAATGCAAAGTCACTATGGGAAAGGAAAAGGATTAAAGGCTGAATAGTTGTCATGAGTTCCGAGAATGGAATAAAATAATGCTCACAAGATTTGAGAATTTAAATCAATTCATTATATATATGCATTCCTGCTTCCAGTCAAAAGATACACACAGGACAACAACATATTTTCATATATACAAGAACAACACAACAGCTCTCATCAATCCTCATCAGAGAGCCTTTTGTTCACAGCAAGAAGAAGAAGGAGTCTCCTCCTTCAGTCTCATACAGGCTTCAAGAGCAACAAACAATCTGAATCTTCAGATTTATCTGCTACCAGAAGACCTACCACACCCCAAGAACAAAGTTTCTTCATCCTGAACCAACTCCAAACTTCAGGGGGAGCTTTGACAATCAAGAATCCACTAGTCTTCTCTCAGAGCTTGAGAGAGAGAAGAACACTTTTCACCTTTTTGTTTTACTCTTTTTCCCACCTTGTACAGGGTTATAACTCCCTTCAAAAGTTAAGTGTTGGTGTTAGGGCACCTTATCAAAAACCCTTTGGTGTTAGGGCACCTTATCAAAAACCCTTTGGTGTGAGGGCACCTGATCAAAAACCTTATGGTGTGGGGAACCTGATCAAAAACCCATTGGTGCCCAGGACACCTGATCAACTATTCCTGCTAGTGGATTCCTACCAGGGGTGGTAGAAGAGTGGATGTACCCAGTTGAGGGGAACCACTATATTTTCTGTGTCTTCTGTGTTTTTAATTTCCTTTACTTTTGCTGCTTTATTTTCTGCATATTATGCTGTGTATGAAAAATATCTAGAATAAGGTGTAGGTCTCACTTTCAATTGGTATCAGAGGGAGGTTGGTTAAAACCACAGGCTAACACCTGAACCAAAAAGATCCAACAGATCTTACTTCATTCTAGAATTTTTTTCACTCATGGCAGAACTTCCTATGTGCAACCTCAATACATTTGCACTATGGCAGTCAAAGATAAAATGTTATATGAAGTTATTTGATGAAAGCATTTTTGATGTTATAATGACAGGTCCTATAGCACCCACAGCATCAAACAAAGATGCACAAAAGTTACTTAAGGATGCTGATGCTAGAGCAATGAACATCTTGGCACAATCCATGCCAGATGACATCTTTGAAGATCTGATGCACTGCACCACAGCCAAGGAGCTATGGCAATCCCTCATCAAGATGGCTGCAGAATCAAGTAAAGAAGAATCAGCATCTGAATCTTCACCAAAATCAAACACAGATGAACCACAATATGATTCATCTTATTTAAGTGATGAAGAAGATGTTGCTGATGAAGTAGCCTTCTGCTTAAAGGCCATAAATGCATCAAACAACAAGGAAAAGCCTGAATCAGAACTTAGAAAATATCAGGTGATATCCCATACTAACTACATTTCAAAATATCCTAAATCACTCTCTAACTTGGATGCAACTAAACCTAAAGAAAATATGAATTTCCTTAAAAGTCTACTCCCATTCGTCATCAATCCACATGCAGACCACACTCATTTTAAGGAAACAATAAGAAAACCTTCAAGAGAAATATTAAGAAAATTCAACAACATTGATTTTGTTTTTCAAAAGTTTTCTCAAATTTTTCAAACATACATAAAATATTTTTTGAAAAATTTATTTAATAAACCATTAAAACCTCATTACATTTATGGTCTGAAAATTTTCCTTTTTGATGAATCTTAGATCTCAAAGAGGCATAGTAAGATAATTCTACATCCTTACAGATTTTTCACAAAATTATCTACACTAAAACTCAACACAGACTTGATCCAGTGGATCATCACACCGTGTTGAAGTTTTTATTTGTGATAAAGTGATTCTATAGGAAGGGAATTATCAGACAGTGCCTTTCTGATTTTAAAGATTTTCTTCAAAATCCTTTTCAGATAATCCTAATGAGTGCTGTGCTCATTAAATTGCATTCCCCTGCCGTCCTCTCTGCCCTCACTCTTTTCTTCTTCAAGATTTGCTTCATTCATTTTTTCATGCACAAAAGCAAAAACTGCATCTCTTCTTGTTCCCTTTGCACTTGATCTGTTTTCTGTTTTGCAGGATCACAGACTCAAAATTTCCAACATGAAGAGATGATTGAGAACAGGGCCAAACTTTACAAAACATTCATAAAAGTATGAAGTGTACCCTAACCCAAATAGGGGGAGATTGTTGGAACAACCCCGGTTGTGGATTTGGGCAAGGATACACTTCATCAAAGAGAGCATGGATCTGACTAAAGATTACAAAAGAATCAGGCAATGATCAAACTGCGTTCAACGATAGTTGAACTGAGTTCGACGAACGTCGAACTCAGATCGACGATCTGCAGGCCAACTCAGCTCGACGTTCAAATATATCTAAACAAAGTCAGCTCAACGATTCTACAATAAAGTGAGCTCGACGACTCAAGCCTTGAACTCAGCTCGACGATCACCAAAGAATTGAAGAACAGCCAAGTCAGGTCGACGATCTCTGAACCCAGCTCGACGCATCGTCGAACCCAGTTCGACGATCGTCCATCTCAGGTCGACGATTTGCCAAGGAATTGATAAAAGCTAAAGTACTCTTCAACGGTCAGATTCCCTGACATTTATGTCAGCATTCAACCAAAGAGCCGTTGCCAGCTATCAATGCAAAGTCACTATGGGAAAGGAAAAGGATTAAAGGCTGAATAGTTGTCATGAGTTCCGAGAATGGAATAAAATAATGCTCACAAGATTTGAGAATTTAAATCAATTCATTATATATATGCATTCCTGCTTCCAGTCAAAAGATACACACAGGACAACAACATATTTTCATATATACAAGAACAACACAACAGCTCTCATCAATCCTCATCAGAGAGCCTTTTGTTCACAGCAAGAAGAAGAAGGAGTCTCCTCCTTCAGTCTCATACAGGCTTCAAGAGCAACAAACAATCTGAATCTTCAGATTTATCTGCTACCAGAAGACCTACCACACCCCAAGAACAAAGTTTCTTCATCCTGAACCAACTCCAAACTTCAGGGGGAGCTTTGACAATCAAGAATCCACTAGTCTTCTCTCAGAGCTTGAGAGAGAGAAGAACACTTTTCACCTTTTTGTTTTACTCTTTTTCCCACCTTGTACAGGGTTATAACTCTCTTCAAAAGTTAAGTGTTGGTGTTAGGGCACCTTATCAAAAACCCTTTGGTGTTAGGGCACCTTATCAAAAACCCTTTGGTGTGAGGGCACCTGATCAAAAACCTTATGGTGTGGGGCACCTGATCAAAAACCCATTGGTGCCCAGGACACCTGATCAACTATTCCTGCTAGTGGATTCCTACCAGGGGTGGTAGAAGAGTGGATGTACCCAGTTGAGGGGAACCACTATATTTTCTGTGTCTTCTGTGTTTTTAATTTCCTTTACTTTTGCTGCTTTATTTTCTGCATATTATGCTGTGTATGAAAAATATCTAGAATAAGGTGTAGGTCTCACTTTCAGATAGGAAATGACACCAAATCACATTAAAATGTGATGAGAAATGGGTAGAGTTGATTATAGGGGTAGTACAAGCTCTGGATATTTTTCTATGAATTTTATGATCACTATTTTGGGTACTTCCTTAATGATTTAGTAGTTGTATGATTTGCTTAGAAAATTTATTATGGAGTACAAACTTCCTGGAAATTGATGAAATTTAGACAGAGAACCTTTATTATGATTTTAAAACTCTGTGAATTTTTATGGGATTTTTAAAAGCTTAATTCTAAGGCTTGCTTCATTAAGTATTATTTATCATGGATATTGGATTAAATCTGTTTTAGTGCTTAGCAAGCTGGTAAAATTATGATTCTTTGCACAATGATCTTTTCTGTATCATACTATTAGTCAGTAATTTTTGTATAATTTTATGATGAGTAATTTCAGTACTTCCTTCTTTAAAGGGGAATAATGAGATTATAATGGATAAATTAATTAGAGGCTATATACCTTTTGTAAAATCCTGCAAATTAGTATTTGATGATACCTTACAGTTATTTAGTGATCACAATTTTTGGGTGGCCATAACTTAAGAATATCATGTAGTTCATGTTAAAAATTACCCATGGCCAATTTTTGAGAAAAATAAAATAAATATCAGATTAATTAGGAAAATTATAAATTTCTGGATTTAAGCTAATTAAGTCATGCTAGATCTCCAGTAAATTTTATAGGAGATTTGGAAGATAATTTGGAGTACCTCCCCTTGTGTACCTCATATAGTGTAGGATGGTCTGCATTTAGTAAAACCACGGAATTCTGATATTCGATGGTTGGTAGGGCAAGTTAAGGTTGAGTTCATTATTAGAAGTCAGGATAAGTAGAATGTGGGACTGGTTAGGGTAAGGGAGTACGGGGACGACGAAAGATCGTCCGTCCCGGGAAGAAGAGGAAGAGTCTTAATACTCTAGGGTTAGAACTAAAGCAACTAAAAGGGGATTGGGTAAAGGGTAGACAACCAATAATAATAAGTGCCTTGCGAAAGGGAACTTCGGGCCGTAATGCACCGTCTTGGTTCCTAGTGCCCCTTGAGAGCCCTTCACGGGGAATACCGGGGGCAGTCCTGGGCTAACGTAAACCATAGGAGTAATAAATTAAAAGAGCAACTAGTATAACTAGGATTGCACACACTCACTCCCCGGTAGCTAGGAAAGTAGAATTATAGGATTACTTGCCATCAAACAGTAGCTCTGAAGGTAGATGCACGGACAGTACTGTACGGGGGGCCGCGGGCTCGAGGGTTGGAGTACGGAGAAAAGTGGTGGGTCATCGGTACTAGGCGATCGATCACACCGACAGCGGTACGATGACTCGGCGAAAAGTCTGGAGGGTACATCCAGCAGCAGTACGCGGATACTCTAGGTTGTGTTCTTCTAGGGGCGTACGGAAGGGCTAGGCCTGGTAGTGTGGTTACCCGCCTAGGAGTGGGGGGCCCGACCCACTGTCTCCGTTTGCCACTACGGAGGTTCCTGGGGGTGAAGCTAGCCTCCCGAATAGGGGGAACTAAAGGTCTGTGTGCATAGAGTCGTGTGCGTGGGTTGCACTTGCATGAATCATGGCATAGCATATCACTACACTCATATTTGCATACAACCGACACCCCAACGTATAAATTGGTATGGGACTTTTTATACGATGGGAGCCTTGCAGAAGATCCCTTAACTTATAAGTTTGTATGGGCATTCATATAAGTTAAGGTTACTTACATACTTACTTACTTGTTGCTTTCTTACTATTCTCTAGCAGTCTTTAATACAATTTGCTATTTATTAATTGTTCTACTTATTACAACATTTATACTGTTCACCTGATATAACTTGCTAGTTAGGTCCACCGTCACTTGCTTGACTACTCTCCACTTTTGTAGCTTCCCTTTCCTCCTCTCCGCCCGGTGCTTAGGAGCCGTGGTGGGAGGGGTAGGGGATGATAGGGCTTAGTCTTTATGACTAATGGTTTTCGAACCAAACATTACAGGAGCTCCGGATGGGAGACAGGGACCAGCACCAGCGGAGTACGGTGCGCATGGAGGTGGGACAGTCTAGCACCGGTGCACCTGCGACCAGCTCCGTGAGTGATTAGCATTTTCTTAGCTTCCGCGATGAGCGACTTGTAGCGAGGACTATGATGTACCGGGCATGAGCCCTTTTATTTCCAGACTATTTATACTCTGATGATTTTCTGTGGACACTCCCTTCGTGGAGTTTTATTTTATGTGATATTCTCTTTTGGTGGACTTGCTTCTCTCTTGCTTGCTACATGTTGCGATCGAAAAGGCCGGCAGAATCAGCGCGTTGTAGTGGCAACCTTCCCGGGTGCGAAGGTGTCGCCGCAAAGCGGCGGTTCTAGGCATAAGACCCCGGTGGTTGAAAAAGAAAAAAAAAGGGGGTCTTACAAACTTGAAGAGAGATTTTTGCAACTAAAGCAAGGGTCCAAGTCGGTGATAGAGTACCAACGGGAGTTTCAGCACTTGGCTAGATTCGCTGACTCCTATGAGTTGGATGATAGAGGGTACGCCAAACAATTCTACAAAGGCTTGCGAGATCCCCTAAGGCAAGCTCTTTTGTTTATAGCGGACTCTAGTCTGGCAGAGATTATCGATATGGCGAAGAGATTGGAAGCTGACAACTTGGGAAGTGGTAAGAGGCTAGCGGAGGGCGTGATGGAAGCCGGCCCCAACAACAGAAGGAGATTTGACAATAGAAGAGGAAGATGATATTGGATAGGTGGCGGGCGTTTCCCCCAGAATTTTAGAGAGGAGCGCCCGATTCTGCAACCGCCAGCATTACCTCCACTTCAACAATTTCAGCAACACAGCAGAAGGCAGGAACGGGTGTGCTTTGAATGCAACAAAACGGGCCACATTCGACGCTACTATCCACAACTGTTTGGAGATGCTCCTTTTGCTTTCCCTCCAGCATCCCCTCGGGAGCGAGGCTTTGTGCGTGGTAGAGGACGCGGACCACGAGGAAGAAACCCCGGACCCGCTCGGGATCAGATGTATTCCTTGGATATGACTCAAGAGCGGAATCCTCAGGAGATGATTTCAAGTACGATTTGAATTAGCCATTTTGCTTCCATTAATATCCTCTAGTGGCTTAAGATTACTAGACGTCTAGCTTGAGTATTATTAATGACACTTAGGTACTGTGATGGTTGGCGGGAAACTGGCATATACGTTATTTGACACCGGTGCCTCACATTCTTTTGTGTCCGAAGACTTCATCAAGGACATACACGGAGCGCAATATTTCACTGGTATTGCTCGAAGAGTATGCCTCCCAGACGGATCCGAGATGACAGCAACCGCGAAGTGTGTGTTGGAGATAACCATTGGGGGAAAAACCTTTGATACCCCCGTCACAATTTTGAGAATACCAGAATTCGACCTCATTCTGGGCATGACGTCGCTGGATTGGAACCATGCAAGAATCGACTGTGCGGAGAAGCAAATCTATTTGAGACATGGAGATACTGATGTAATCTTCCAAGGTATAAAATTCACACAACGATTATTTTTATCCTTAATCCAGACCTTGAAAGCTCATATGAGAGGGGATGAAGTCTACATGATATGTTTCGAACTAAAGGAGGTGAGGGTAGATGTGAAGGATGCGCGGGTAGCACGGGATTTCCCTGAGGTATTTCCTGAGAAATTGCTAGGGTTACCCCCACATAGAGAAGTGGATTTCTAGATTAAGCTTGTATCAGGAGCTAAGACTGTCTCCAGGACCCCTTATCGAATGGCCCCAAAAGAACTCGCAGATTTTAGAGTTCAACTGCAGGAGTTGGTAGAATCAGGGTTTGTTCGCCCCAGTTCATCACCTTGGGGAGCCCCTATTCTATTCGTAAAGAAGAAAGATGGAACCCTGCGTTTATGTATAGACTATCGGGAGCTCAACCGGCTGACGGTACGAAACACCTATCCGTTACCTCGGATCGATGAGTTGTTCGATCAACTGGTGGGAGTGCATTTGTTCTCCAAGCTGGATTTGCGCTCGAGGTATTATCATTGAGAATACAAGAGGATGATATCCAGAAAACGGCTTTCAGCTCAAGGTATGACTTATATGAGTTTATGGTGATGCCGTTTGGGCTCACAAATGCCCCCATCAGCTTTCATGAGCTTGATGAATAAAGTTTTTGAGTCTTATCTAGATGTCTTCGTCATTGTGTTTATTGACGACATCTTAGTCTACTCGAAGACGGAGGAAGAGCAAGTCAGGCATCTGGCTTTAGTTCTGGAGAAGCTAAAAGAGCACGTCATGTTCGCCAAGTTTAGCAAGTGTTAATTCTAGCTTAGGGAAGTTGCTTTCTTAGGTCAGGTAATCAGTTGGGCTGGACTAGCTATGGATCCGGCCAAGGTGCGTGCCATGAAGGAGTGGTCGCCCTTGAAGTCGGCGGCCGATGTGAGGAGTTTTCTTGGACTTGCCGGATACTACCGCAAGTTCGTAAAAGGATTCTCCAAGATTGCCCTCCCGCTTACTTCTTTGGCAAAGAAAGGTGTGCCATTTGAGTGGACACCCCAATGTGAAGCGACATTCCAGGAATTGAAAGATAGACTCAACTCCGCCCAATCCTTGTCCTGCCGTCTGGGAAAGAAGGATTTCAAGTTTACACGGACGCGTCTTATCAGGGGTTGGGAGCGGTGTTGATGCAGCACGGGTACGTGATTGTTTATGCTTCAAGATAATTGAAGAAGCATGAAATCAATTACCCGGTGCATGATTTGGAGCTAGGAGCAGTGGTGTTCTCCTTGAAGGTATGGAGGCATTATTTATACGGCGTCCACTGCGAAATCTTCTCGGACCATAAAAACTTGAAGTACGTTTATACCCAGAAGGATTTGAACCTAAGACAACGGCAATGGTTAGAGTTTCTATGCGATTATGAGTTCACCTTGAACTACCACCCCGGAAAAGTAAACTCTGTAGCTGATGCGTTGAGCATGAAAGTACCTAGCTTGAGCCCGGAGTCTCGGTTGATGAGAATGGAGTTAGCGCGGATGATTGAGGAGATGGATATTACATTGGTATTTAAGGATCCTTCGGCAGAATATACGGAGTACTTGTCCAGCATGAGCATAGTTTGTGATATCCGGGACCGGATCCGAGTGGAGCAAGGATTGGATGTGGCTCTGGCCCCGACACTCAAGTTGATCAAAGGCGGGGCTACAGACGAGTACACACTAAAGGACGACCTCGTTTACTTTCGAGGCCTGCTCTACATTCCCAAAGGCGGTAAAATCCGGGAGGATGTCTTGAGAGAGGCACATTGCTCTCAATATTCAGTGCACCCGGGAATTTCAAAGATCTATGCCGGCTTACGGAAGACGATGTGTTTGCCAGGAATGAAGAAGGTTATCCGATACTTTGTCACGCATTGTGAAGCCTGCCAAAGAGTGAAGGCGGAGTGCAAGAGTCCCGGTGGCCTATTGCAGTCGTTGCCAATCCCTGAGTGGAAGTTTGAGGATATTTCCATGGACTTCGTACATGGGCTACCTCGCTCCCGCTCAGGAAATGATTCAGTGTGGGTGATCGTTGATCGCCTGACGAAAGTTGCCCGGTTCATTCCTATGAAGAAGGAGGCTCATGTGGTATTCTTAGTACGCCTTTTCGTGGAGCAGTTTGTACGGTATCACGGTGGACCTAAGACAATAGTTTTGGACCGTGATGGTCGCTTTACCTCCAAGGAGTGGAAGGCGGTGCAGGCGTATTTGGGCTCGCGCCTTACCTTCAGCACCGCATTTCATCCTCAGACGGACGGGCAGTCTGAGCAGACCATCTGAATATTGGAGGATATGTTGAGGTTGTGTGTGATAGATAGGGGAGAGCCGTGGGACAGACTCTTTCCTATAGTGGAATTCTCCTACAACAATAGCCATCAATCTAGCATTGGCATGGCACCCCATGAAGCCTTATATGGAAGGAGGTGTAGAACCCCCTTGTCTTGGGTGCAAGATAAAGACCCGAAGACTTTGGGTGTTGAATATATAGATGACACAGATACGGTGGTTAGGTTGATATGGGATCGTATGCTAGAGGCTCAAAGTAGGCAGGCGAAGTATTACAACGCAAGGCACCGTATGGTGGAATTTCAAGTAGGTGATAAAGTGTTCCTGAAAATTCGGTCGATGCATGGAGTGTCACGGGTGCGGGGAGTGAAGAAGCTAAGCCCACGGTATGTTGGGCCCTATGTCATATTGGAAAGGATTGACCCTTTTGCCTATATGCTGGAGCTACCGCCCGACCTAGAGAATCCCCTTATGTGTTCCATGTATGGTCGCTTCGGAAGGCGCTGTTGCGGCCCGAACAATACATCCCAACAATTGATGGTACTATGGCGTCTGACAGATTTGTGCGACTGGAGCCGGTGCGGATCGTTGATAAAGTGATAAGAGCCTTGCGCTGCAAAAGTTTTCCCTTGGTAAAAGTGCTATGGTCTAATCATGGGAAGGAGGAATTGTAACACCCCAAAAAGACCCCAAAAAGACTCAACATGAAGTTTGAGGTGTAGGTCATTTTACACGGCCTGGGACACGGGCGTGTCCCAGGGCGTGTCAGGGGGTACACGGCCTGGGACACGGGCGTGTCCCAGGGCGTGTCACTCAATAAAATTCGAAAATGGCCTGTTCGAGTCAGAAAATTACACGGCCTTGAACCAAGCCTTGAACACGGGCGTGTCAGGGTGGACACGGGCGTGTCCAATGCCGTGTGCCTACCCGTGTACTGCTTGCAGCTCGATGAGGCAGGGGTGACACGGGCGTGTCTCAGGAATGACACGGGCGTGTCAGGTTCGACACGGGCGTGTCGATGCCCGTGTTCTGGTAAATCTCAATCGGTTTGTATACCGCGTGTGCCGCTTAAGGGTACACGGCCTGTGACACGGGCATGTCACAGGCCGTGTCAGCCAAAAATTGGGTTTTTGGGCAAATTGTGGCCGTTCAGATTTCTCTCTTTTGATCCAAGGGCTCAGGTGGTTTCCTGGCTGGATTTAATTCGTGAAGGCTGATGAAGATTCATTCTTCATCAGCGAGAAAGAGATCAAGCCACCGGCGGAGTTCCCGTGGTCCGATTCGTGATTCGACGCCGGCGTTGTGAAGGCAAGGCTGCTGCGGTTCTTTCTCACCGGCTAGTTTTCGATGGCTCCCAAGAGATCGACAAGGGTAATGATCTCCCTTCTTGGACATGTGAAGTCCTTCTTTTCTGCATTGCATAGGGAAAACCCTTCCCTGCGAGTGTGCGGTGGGTTGTGGTGTCCCTTGGGGTAGATATGTGAAGTCCCCCTTATTAGAGGCCGGAATTGGAGTACGGCTCTAGGCATGCTATGTGAAGCCCATCTGGACATGGTCTGGATTGGTGATGCTTGTTTGCATATCGGAGAAGGCTCCGTGATTATGGCTTGTGTTGCCTTGTGCCTACCTGTTGCTTGGTGCAGCAGGAAGTACTGGATGATGTCCAGGAAATGAAGAGGGTTGGATGTAACTCTTGTGGCCGTGCGTTGCCACTTTATGAGCGGTTGAGCCGTTGGGCTGCAACTCGATGAAAAGGCAGATTGCCGAACAGGAAAGGTGAAACCGACCCGCGCCTATAAATAGCCATGGATACTTCCGTATTCGAGGTGGCACGGCGACTTGAGCAACGGGGGGTGGCTGATCCGTACCTGCGTTAGGTCCGTCCGACTTGGAAGCCTGGTTATAGGTTTTGTTGGAGCGCCTAATGAGAGTCTTAGGCCCGCGCGCTGGAAAGACTAGAATGCTCAAATACCGTGTAGACGGTGGTGTTGACCCTGGTATTCCGGTACACCAAGAATGTGCCCTGAGTGCACGGACTGTCGGGCCGTGTGGCCGATGGTTGTGATGGCTTGAATGTGCCTGCGCGCACATAGTTGCTATTTGTTGATGCCATGCTTTGCAGGGAAAGAATGCTAATGCCCCGAGAAAGGGGTAAGATTGTTATAATTGGGTCAGCTGAATGCTGACCGTTGCATTGTTTGCCACCGGTTGGGTGGATTGTTCCCATGCAGGTGCTAGAGAGCCAAGTGGTAAGTGAAGGGCTGAAGCCCTACTGCTGTTGCTGCTGCTGCTGCGGCTAGCCCTTGAAGGCTAAGCGAATGTTTTTGCTTATTTGCTTTTACTCATGTATGGCCGGCCTGCGCGCCGAGGTTTGTAAACCATACGTTGTGAAAAGAGGAACTGTAAGGTCTTAAGGCCAAACTCTATGAATTTGTGTACATTCCGATATATATATATAAAGGTGGTTTATATATTGGACATTCCTGGTTAGAGTTCAAATTACTACTTAAAGCTTCCGCTAGAATGCTCTGAGTTAGGATTCGTGTTTGGTTTGGTATTATCCTGTGACCTCACCGTCTGTTTGTGGCATATTGTGTGGGGCCCCGGCCGGACCTTCTACTATACGTCATTTAACGGATGGGGTCGTTACATTTTGGTATCAGCTTCGTTCGGTCTTTCTCTATCGAATTCGTGGACGAATTCTTTTATGGGGTGGCGAGCGCGTGTTTATGCGCCCTGTTGTAACGCTAATGAACTCTGGAATGTCCACTAAGGAATGTTCAAAATCTTGTTTGAGGAATCTGCGCATTCCTTTTTGTGTTGTTTTGCTTGCATACGTTCGCTAATGTGTGTCTTGTCCACCTATAGGTGACACGTAGTGGTGCTGGGTAGTCTGAGCCCCAGCGCTCTGATGAGAGTGCGGCACCAGCTGAGGTGCCAACACCTCCTCCATCTGCGGAAACTGTTCGCTTAGTTGCTGAGGCGCTATTTGCCATGATTCAGTCGACCGGGCAAGCACAACCGGCAGTAGTGCCAGTTCGTGTTGATGTAAGACCCGAGCCGGTTGAGGCTGTAGATCCATGAGCAGCTGACCGACAGTTGAAGCAATTCATGAGCTTCAGTCCTCCTACGTTTACGGGAATGGGATCCCCAACGCAGGCAGAGGATTGGTTGTCGCGTGTCAAGTGGATAATGACAGCGATCAGGGCGGAGGAAACTCTAAAGGTCACCTTGGCCACCTTCATGCTTGAAGGAGAGGTGCGGTTGTGGTGGTACGAGGTTGAGGTACACCATTTGGCGGGCAGGCAATTAACGCAAGTGTCGATTGAGGAGTTCTCTCAGATATTTCTGGCAAAACATGTCCCAGCGGCGCAACGCATTGCTATGGAAAATGAGTTCCAACGGTTAACGCAAGGGGAAGATAGTGTGGATATCTACTTGCATGAGTTTACCAGGTTGGGACGGTATGCGGGCACAATCTTCGCGGATGACCAAAGGAAAACGAATCGGTTCTATGAAGGATTGCGGGATGAGTTGCGATTCCTGCTTTCGAGTTCAGTGAACCAAGGGTTTCAGGCGTTCGTTGATACTGCGTGTGCATTGGAGAAGGACATGCAGCGGGTGCAAGGGAATAAGGGCTTAGTTATGTCAAAGCCAGAGGTTCAAGCACCACGCCCGAGCAAATCGTTTTACCAGAAGAAAGGGGGCAAGAGGTCCAAGCCGTCTGGGCAAGTGACTACGACCGTTGTGTCGGGAGCGACATCAAGGCCGGATTCTCGTACATGCTATAACTGTGGCCGGGTGAGGCATATCGCTCGTGACTGTCGGGTTGTTCAGCCCAAAGGGTACAAGAAGACGGGTGTGTCTTATGCTGAGAAGGGCAAAGCGGTGGTTGATTCATCTGTGTCTCAGGCACAGCCCCGAATCTATCATCTTGGCCAACAGGAAGCGATTAAGCAAAGTGACGTCGTCACAGGTACGAGTTGATTTAGCTTACTTGCTTGTGCTATTGTTTTTGGTTATGTATAGCTTGTGCATGATGTGTGTGCTGCAGGCTTTGTCCTGATTCGGAATAATTTGGCGAGAGCCCTGTTTGATACGGGTGCTTCGCATTCTTTTCTGTCTGAGGATTTCGTATCTCGAATTGGGGTACCGAGTCATGTGACGGTGGATAGTACAAGGGTGCTATTGCCGAATGGCTGTGTGATGCTTGCGGATAGGGCTTGCGATGTGGATGTGCAAATAGGAAGTCGGGATTTCGGTTTGAGTGCAGCTGTGCTACCGTTATCGGAGTTTGATGTGATCTTTGGTATGGACTGGCTCTCGAAGCAGCGTGCCTTTATTGATTGCAACTCCAAGGAGATTACACTGGGCCAGAATACCGGACTTGTGACGAAGTTCGCTGGTATGCGAGGAGTTGGCGGGACTCTGTTGTCTGCACTCCAAGTCGTCAATGCTGTTCGGAAGGGCGCGGAGTTATTCTTCACGCTAATTCAGGCTGTTGAGCCAAAGGCCAGTGTCGGTGAAGTACTAGTTGTGTCAGAGTTTGCCGATGTGTTTCCAAAAGATCTTCCTGAGTTACCACCCCAGCAGGAGATTGACTTCTCTATTGAGTTGGTGCCAGGTGCGCAACCTGTGGCCCGCTCTCCATATCGCGTCGCGCCAAAAGAGATGGCTGAGTTGAAAGTCCAATTGCAAGAGTTGTTGGAGCAGGGATATATACGCCCAAGTATGTCACCTTGGAGTGCGCCTGTTCTATTTGTGAAAAAGAAAGACGGTAGCTTACGGTTGTGTATTGACTACCGCGAATTGAATAAGCTGACAGAGAAAAATAAATATCTGATCCCGCGGATTGATGACCTCTTTGATCAGCTGGCAGGATCAACGGTCTATTCCAAATTGGATTTGAAATCAGGATATTATCAGCTGCGGATTAGGGAAGGTGACATTCCCAAGACGGCGTTTGGAACACGCTACGGTCATTATGAGTTCACGGTAATGCCGTTTGGCCTATGTAATATGCCTTCGGTATTTATGAACCTAATGCATCGAACGTTCTGAGAGTACTTGGATTTGTTCGTTATTGTGTTTATCGATGACATCTTAGTATACTCTCAGTCGGAAGAGGATCATGCAAACCATTTGCGGTTGGTCTTGCATACCCTGCGGAGGAATAAGCTTTATGCCAAGTTCTCAAAGTGTGAGTTCTGGCTCTCTTCAGTAGCCTTTTTAGGCCATGTGGTAAGCGGAGAGGGTATCGCGGTGGATCCGTTGAAGATAAGTGTCATCCGAGATTGGCTAGTGATGTCTTTAGTGGCCGAGGTCAGGAGCTTCCTTGGACTTGCGGGCTACTATAGACGGTTTGTGGAAAATTTATCACGGATTACTTTACCTCTGACCACGCTGACGAGAAAAGATCAAAAGTTCATTTGGACGCCGGAGTGCGCGCGAGCTTTTGAAGACTTGAAGAGTCGTTTGACCACGGCGCCTGTGTTGACATCGCCATGTGGTACCGATGGGTATGAGATCTATAGTGATGCTTTCGGGAGCGGCTTAGGCTGCGTTCTTCTGCAGTTTGGTAAAGTGATTGCTTATGGCTCGCGCCAGTTGAAAGTGCATGAGCGGAATTACCCCGTGCATGATTTGGAGTTGGCGGCGGTAATCTTTGCGCTCAAGTTGTGGCGGCACTATCTATATGGCGTTAAAGTGGATATCTATACAGATCATAAAAGCCTAAAGTATTTGTTGGATCAGAAGGATCTGAATATGCGACAACGAAGATGGATGGAGTTCCTTGGGGACTACACCTTCGAGATTCACTATACTCCCGGGAAGGGAAATGTGGTCGCTGATGCTTTGAGTCGAAAGACTCCGGTACAGGCAAGCTGGTTGCAGAGGCATGATCAGCGTTTAATCCAGGAATTGGAAGCATTGGAGATATCTTGTGTTGACAAGGGTTCGTCAACCGATGCGTGCTTGAACTGGACGGAGGTGCAATATGACCTTACGGACAGAGTACGGCGAGCAACGGAGTTTGATGAAAGTCTCCAGCGCTATGCAAAAGATGGGCCGGATGACCAATTCTCTTGGGATAACGGTTTGTTAAGAAGAAATGGTCGAGTGTGCGTCCCGAGTGTGGGTAAATTGAGGGAAGAGTTGATGTACGAAGCTCACTTTGCAAAGTACTCAGTTCACCCAGGGAGCACAAAGATGTACAGAGATTTGAAAAAGCTGTTCTGGTGGCCCGGACTAAAGAAAGATGTCGCACGTTATGTGGCTGAATGCAATAACTGTGCGTTAGTGCAAGCAGAATGCCAGAAGCCTGGCGGTTTCCTGAAGTCGTTACCTATTCCGGAGTGGAAGTTCGATGATATTTCGATGGATTTCGTGCACGGGTTGCCGAGATCTCAACGCGGTCATGATTCAATCTGGGTGATTGTGGACCGGTTGACGAAAGTGGCGCACTTCCTTCCAAACAGAAGAGACGATTCAGTGGAAACCTTGGCCAAGCTTTATGTGGAGCAAGTTGTTCGACTGCACGGTGTTCCTCGGAGCATCGTTAGTGACCGTGATGGGCGGTTCACATCGAATGATTCGTTCATCAAATGTTGGGTACAAAGTTAGCGTTTAGTACGGCCTTTCATCCCCAAACGGATGGCCAGACTGAACGAACCAACAGAACGATGGAGGATATGCTCCGCATGTGCGCCCTAGACTTTGGTAAGAGATGGGAAGATTATATATTTCTTGTCGAATTTGCCTATAATAATAGCTACCAAGCGAGTATTGGTATGGCGCCATTTGAAGCTTTATATGGTCGGAAATGCCTTACACCGTTAGCTTGGGCAGAAGCAGGCGAATCTAAGCTGAGTGGGAAAAAGGAAGTCGAAGAAGCTACCTCGCTCATACGCTCTATTCGGGAGAGGCTATTGATAGCCCAAGATCGTCAAGCAAAGTACTACAATGCCAAACATCGGAACGTGGAGTTCGCGGTGGGTGATTGGGTATATTTGAAGATCAAACCCTTCAAAGGCGTGTCCAGGATTCGGCGTTTGAAAAAGCTAAGTCCGAGATATCTTGGTCCGTTTGAGGTGGTGGAGCGAGTTGGGGAAGCTGCTTATCGACTAGCACTTTCAGTAGACTTGGGTGGATTACATGATGTATTTCACATCTCAGTCCTGCGTAAGGCGGTGAAGGATCCAGCTCAAGTGGTGGAGAATGATCGGGTACCGGTCGAGTATGGGCTAACGACGAGGGTTAGACCCATTCAGATCGAGGATCGAGCCGAGAAACAGTTGCGGAACAAAGTGATCGGGATGGTCAAGGTCCGATGGGACAATTGTGGCCGTGAAGAGCTAACATGGGAGCGAGAGCAGACCATGCGACCTGAATTTCCCGAGTTATTTGTATAAACTGTAGACCATGTACTTTTTGTTATAACATAGTTATCAAGTTATAGCATTGCTGGTTCTTGTTTCCTTACCGTGCAAATTTCGGGACGAAATTTTGTTAAGGGGGGGAGGGTTGTAACACCCCAAAAAGACCCCAAAAAGACTCAACATGAAGTTTGAGGTGCAGGTCATTTTACACGGCCTGGGACACGGGCGTGTCCCAGGGCGTATCAGGGGGTACACGGCCTGGGACACGGGCGTGTCCCAGGGCGTGTCACTCAATAAAATTCGAAAATGGCCTGTTCGAGTCAGAAAATTACACGGCCTTGAACCAAGCCTTGAACACGGGCGTGTCAGGGTGGACACGGGCGTGTCCAATGCCGTGTGCCTACCCGTGTACTGCTTGCAGCTCGATGAGGCAGGGGTGACACGGACATGTCTCAGGAATGACACGGGCGTGTCAGGTTCGACACGGGCGTGTCGATGCCCGTGTTCTGGTAAATCTCAATCGGTTCGTATACCGCGTGTGCTGCTTAAGGGTACACGGCCTGTGACACGGGCGTGTCACAGGCCGTGTCAGCCAAAAATTGGGTTTTTGGGCAAATTGTGGCCGTTCAGATTTCTCTCTTTTGATCCAAGGGCTCAGGTGGTTTCCTGGCTGGATTTAATTCGTGAAGGGTGATGAAGATTCATTCATCATGTGCTTAAGGAAGAGAGAAAGAGAGAGGAGGAAGAAGAAGGAGGAGGAGATCAAGCCACCAGCGGAGTTCCCGTGGTCCGATTCGTGATTCGACGCCGGCGTTGTGAAGGCAAGGCTGCTGCGGTTCTTTCTCACCGGCTAGTTTTCGATGGCTCCCAAGAGATCGACAAGGGTAACGATCTCCCTTCTTGGACATGTGAAGTCCTTCTTTTCTGCATTGCATAGGGAAAACCCTTCCCCGCGAGTGTGCGGTGGGTTGTGGTGTCCCTTGGGGTAGATATGTGAAGTCCCCCTTGTTAGAGGCCGGAATTGGAGTACGGCTCTAGGAATGCTGTGTGAAGCCCATCTGGACATGGTCTGGATTGGTGATGCTTGTTTGCATATCGGAGAAGGCTCCATGATTATGGCTTGTGTTGCCTTGTGTCTACCTGTTGCTTGGTGTAGCAGGAAGTACTGGATGATGTCCAGGAAATGAAGAGGGTTAGATGCAACTCTTGTGGCCGTGCGTTGCCACTTTATGAGCGGTTGAGCCGTTGGGCTGCAACTCGATGAAAAGGCAGATTGCCGAACAGGAAAGGTGAAACCGACCCGCGCCTATAAATAGCCATGGATACTTCCGTATTCGAGGTGGCACGATGACTTGAGCAACGGGGGGTGGCTGATCCGCACCTGCGTTAGGTCCGTCCAACTTGGAAGCCTGGTTATAGGTTTTGTTGGAGCGCCTAATGAGAGTCTTAGGCCCGCGCGCCGGAAAGACTAGAATGCTCAAATACCGTGTAGACGGTGGTGTTGACCCTGGTATTCCGGTACACCAAGAATGTGCCCTGAGTGCACGGACTGTCGGGCCGTGTGGCCGATGGTTGTGATGGCTTGAATATGCCTGCACGCACATAGTTGCTATTTGTTGATGCCATGCTTTGCAGGGAAAGAATGCTAATGCCCCAAGAAAGGGGTAAGATTGTTATAATTGGGTCAGCTGAATGCTGACCGTTGCATTGTTTGCCACCGGTTGGGTGGATTGTTCCCATGCAGGTGCTGGAGAGCCAAGTGGTAAGTGAAGGGCTGAAGCCCTACTGCTGTTGCTGCTGCTGCTGCGGCTAGCCCTTGAAGGCTAAGCGAATGTTTTCGCTTATTTGCTTTTACTCATGTATGGCCGGCCTGCGCGCCGAGGTTTGTAAACCATACGTTGTGAAAAGAGGAAATGTAAGGCCTTAAGGCCAAACTCTATGTATTTGTGTACATTCCGATATATATATAAAGGTGGTTTATATATTGGACATTCCTGGTTAGAGTTCAAATTACTACTTAAAGCTTCCGCTAGAATGCTCTGAGTTAGGATTCGTGTTTGGTTTGGTATTATCCTGTGACCTCACCGTCTGTTTGTGGCATATAGTGTGGGGCCCCCGCCGGACCTTCTACTATACGTCATTTAACGGATGGGGTCGTTACAGGAATTCACATGGGAGCCGATGGATTTGATGCAAGGACGCTAGCCGAAGTTGTTTTCTTCAGGTAGTTTTATTTAAAAGCATATGTTATTTTTGTATGCTTTACTCCCCATAGCCTCAGCCTGATTTCGGGGACGAAATCTTTTATTTTGTTGATAGGATTTGTAACGTCCCAATTCGCGCTAGGCCCCTCGCACGAGTTCTGAGTCAAGAGACTTGACTCGGGCTCGGGGCGCACTGGCAAAAGGCGTCAAGTGTCTTGAACGAAGTGATAGGTTGAGTGATATCTGATGAATTCATCGAGAATGCCTGAATATACCCACCGATTGTCGAGAATGATGACCGGTCGTCGAGTATTGCCTACTGATACTCAACACACTCAACGCCAGGATTTCCGATAAAATGGTTAAGGAAAATTTGTCGGGAATCATTGTTGATACCCGACGAATTTGTCGAGAATGCCCGGACATACCCACCGATCGTCGAGTATCGTTTACTGATACTCAACGCACTCAATGCCAGGATTTCCGATAAACTGGTTAAGGGAAATTCGTCGGGAATCATTGTTGATACCCGATGAATTCATCGAGAACTATGGCCAATTGTCGAGTATCGTTGACTGATACTCAACGCACTCAATGCCAGAATTTCCGATAAAAGGGTTAAGGGACATTCGTCGGGAATCATTGTTGAAACCCGACGAATTCGTCGAGAATACCCGGCTATACTCGCCGATCGTCGAGAATGGAAGCTAATTCCCGCCGAATTTGACTTGTGCGTTTTTCTGCCCAGGCAGATTCGCTGGCTTGTACAGGCGGACTGAACCAGACTTCGTGATTCGTGCTGGATGATCCCTTGGACCGATCATTTCAAAAAAGACCTAATTTTGGCGGTCCAATCAGAGGTTGACACATGGCGAAGTGACATAACCCTAATGAGCTAATATAAATAAGAAGAAAACTAAACCCTAGCCGTCACTTCGATCTTTGTCGAGCCGCTACCCGCGCAATAACATCGGGAGAGAAGCCGATCGCCGGAGTCGGAGCTCTGGAGGAGGAGAGGCTTGCTGGAGCCAGCCAAACTTTGGAAGAGGAGAAACGTCATCGCTGTCAAGGAAGAAATGATGTCGCGGAGGACGATGACTAGATCCATGGCTGGGATTGATGGTACCGCTGGAAATGAGGTTAGCTTCCTCCCCTCTCCCTTGGTGCTCGATCTGTAGTTAATATTCTAGGAGAGATATTGACTTCATAGAGTCTTGATGGTGAGGAGGAGATTTCTTAGGGAAAAGCCATGCCTATGTCGTTTTCTAGGCTTAGTCTCCTACAACCTCTTCATTCTTCAAAGTGAAGATGAGAGAGTGATTCGTGAAGAAGTATGGCTTTGTGAGGGTGAATAAGGGTGGACGTAATTTCTGGAGAAGTTTTTGGGAGATCGATGTAAGGAGGAAGATGAACGGATGCCGTTCATCTCACCTTAAGATGCATGCAGAAATCTGATTTCTGCGCGCAACGATCTTCGTGGCAAATTTCGGGGATGTTATGGGCGGATCTGGTCTTTTTACTAAACACAAAAGTTGTAGCTCTTGAAATTATCTTTCCAACGAGTGGTTACACGCACTCGCCGGATTTCTGTAGCCACGGGAATCCTTGGTCAAAGTTGCTTCCCGGATTAAGGCTGCACCAAAATTCTGGGCTGTGTAATGTGAAATTCGATTTGGTGAAATTTAATGTTGCGATCCAACTCGAGGTTTGGGTGAACTCTTTTGACATAATCATCATAGTGATATGATAAGTTGATGTTATAAATCTGAATTCGTATTACGAGTTGTGGACAAGCTTAATTTAAGGAAAGAGCCTGATATAAATTGGTAGATGTATATTGGTGCCATTATCTATATATGTTGAAATCATTTGGAAGTGCATATAAATGATTTAACAATGGTCAAGATGTATGTTGAATGGATAGAAGGGAATTAGTAATCCAATGCTTAGAGTGTCGTCTCCCTACGGGTAGCATTGTGGAAGTTAACAAGTGCGGTGTTGACCGTCACTAGTTGGAATGAGGTTGAGATGAGTAAAGTTGGACGGTTGGGCTTGGTCCTCGGTGTTCACGTCCCGAGGCTCCTTCCGTATTTGATGGATGGTTGAGCTTCTTCCTCAGTGTTCACGTCCCGAGGCTCCTTCCATGCCACGATATTGTGGAATTATATGTGGTGTGTGCCGACACGCGGTGTCGTAATCCCGGGTTAAGGATAGTGTGGTAGGTCTATGGGCTCGCCAATCGTCACACCGATAGGAGTTGACAGTTAGACCTTTGGCGGATGGGCTTGGTCCTCAGTGTTCACGTCCCGAGGCTCCTTTCATGCCAAGTGAATGGTTGGGCTTGGTCCTCGTACTCACTTCCGAGGCTCCTTCCGTGTCATACCATAGGCCAGTTCGGGGCTAGGATCTTGGTGCACATTTACACAAGAGAACCCGCTTAGTCGTAGTACGCATGTGAGCTCCGCTGTTGTGTTTTTAGCGTTGAGGCGTACGGGGGCCTAGGCCAGGTAGGGTGGAGACCAGCCTAGTAGTGGAGATGCCCGCTCTACTGCCACCATTTGGCCACGACGGTTGATGCATGAGAGGTTAGCTACCTGCTCGAATAGTGGGAACTATAAGTCTGTGTCGACATAGCGATTGCATGTGCTTGATCATGGGTGTGTCATTGCATTGCATACATAGCATTGCACTTCATTACATACACAAGACCCTCATCGTATAAGTTTGTATGGGCACTCCTATACGATGAGTTACTTACTGCTGAACGACCCTCAACTTAGATGCTTGTATGGGCATCCATATAAGTTTAGTTACTTGCTGTTATAAAATTATACTTTCTTGTTGTTGTAGATGGTAGAATTGTAGAATAATAGGTTGCTCATTTATACACTACTTCTATTGCTACTTTTGACATGTATACTTACTTCACCTGCTTGTACTACTGTTATATATATATTGTACATGTTTCTTTCTCCGCCCGGTGCCGAGGAGTCGCCGGGGGAGCGGATGTGAAGCCACTTAGTATTTAGGACTAACGGTTGCTACGTCTTCCTTTTTAGGAGTAAACACCGTAGGTGGAGCAGCAGGTCATGCAGCTGGACAGCCATGCTAGGACGACAGGGCCTAAGGGGACGGTACCATCACTACCGTCGGTTACAGATGTGAGTGAGAGAGATTTTATTGTAACCCTTCGGGGTAATTCTATTTACGTACTCTGATTATGTAGAAGCCTGTTTAGCTTCTCTTTTGTTGTACTTATGGACTTATTCTTAGTGTGGATTGACTTATTTATATTATTATGGTTGGGTTGGCATTTATATGTTAATATTGGTTGTAGCCGACAGGATAGGCGTCTTGTGGTACAGGCTGACCCGAGTGTTAGTGTTACCGCAAGGCGGCTATTCTGGGCATAAGACCCCTCTCGTGCTGTTTTTTGTGTTCCGGGAGGGGTGTCTTATAAATGGTATCAGCTTGCTACGATCCTCCAAGGAGAAAGTCACTTAACACTGGTGCCACCCCCGTTTGATTAGTCAGTTTGGGGACAAACTGACTTAGCGGAAGCAGTGGTGTGCCCATATATAATTCACACTAAGTTGTCCATCTTTGGCCTTAGATTAGCCAACCTAACCTTAGGTTTGTACCCTATGTGTAGATCCCAGCACATGCTGAGCCAGTGAGGGGCACCACTACCCCGTCCGTGCCTACACAATTCCAACAATCAGAGCTGGGGCAGACGCTCACAGCTATTTTGGATGCCTTTAGGTCCCAATCTCAGCAGGCACCTGTACAACAACAGGGTCCGGGATCTAGTTGGTTAAGCATTTTCCGAGCTCACTCCCCTTCCGCTTATATTGGGACAGAGTCGGCGGTGCATACGGAAGAGTGGCTCGACACTATACAAGAATTGTTGGCAGGAATAAGATGCCCAAACAACATGGCAGTGACCTTTATTGTGACACTCTTAGAGCTGCACGCCAAAAGGTGGTGGAAGTCCCTCATGGGCTCCACTTTTCATGGAAGAGTGTACACGGACATTAGTTGGAGCGAATTCTCTGAAGCCTTCTTAGAGCACTTCATCCCCTCGGTCGCTCGGGATGATCTTGAAGAGAGATTTTTGCAACTAAAGCAAGGGTCCAAGTCGGTGACAGAGTACCAACGGGAGTTTCAGCACTTGGCTAGATTAGCTGACTCCTATGAGTTGGATGATAGAGGGTACGCCAAACGATTCTACAAAGGCTTGTGAGATCCCCTAAGGTAAGCCCTTTTGTTTATAGCGGACTCTAGTCTGGCGGAGATTATTGATATGGCGAAGAGATTGGAAGCGGACCACTGGGGAAGTGGTAACAGGCCAGCGGAGGGCGTGATGGAAGCTGGCCCCAGTAACAAAAAGAGATTTGACAATTGAAGAGGAAGAGGATATCGGAGAGGTAGCGGGCGTTTCCCCCAGAATTTTAGAGAGGAGCGCCCGGTTTCGCAACCGGCAGCATTACCTCCACCTCAACAATTTCAGCAACACGGCGGAAGACAGGAATAGGTCTGCTTTGAATGCAACCAACCGGGCACCATTCGACGCTACTGTCCGCAATTGTTTGGAGATGCGCCTTTTGCTTTCCATCCAGCATCCCCTCGGGAGCGAGGGTATGTGCGTGGTCGAGGATGTTGACCATGAGGAAGAAACCCCGGACCCGCTCGCGATCAGATGTATGCCTTGGATATTACTCAAGAGCGGAATCCTCAGGAGATGATTGCAGGTACGATTTGAATTAGCCATTTTGCTTCCATTAATATACTCTAGTGGCTTAAGATATACTCGACGTCTAGCTTGAGTATTATTAATGACACTTAGGCACTGTGATGGTCGGCGGGAAACCGGCTTGTACGTTATTTGACACCGATGCCTCACATTCTTTTGTGTCTGAAGACTTCATCAAGGACATACACAGAGCGCAATATTTCATTTGTATTGCTCGAAGAGTATGCCTCCCAGACGGATCTGAGTTGACGACAACCGCGAAGTGTGAGTTGGAGATAACCATTGGGGGAAAGACCTTTGATACCCCCTCCACAATTTTGAGAATACAAGAATTCGACCTCATTCTAAGCATGGCGTGACTGGATTGGCACCATGCAAGAATCGACTGTGCGGAGAATCAAATCTATTGGCGTTATGGAGATACTGTTGTAATCTTCCAAGGTATAAATTTTGCACCACGATTATTGTTGTCCTAAATCCAGACCTTGAAAGATCATATGAGAGGGGATGAAGTCTACATGATATGTTTCGAACTGAAGGAGGTGAGGGTAGATGTGAAGGATGTGCGGGTAGCACGGGATTTCCCTGAGGTATTTCCTGAGAAATTGCCAGGGTTACCCCCGCATAGAGAAGTGGATTTCCAGATTAAGCTTGTATCAGGAGCTAAGCCTGTCTCCAGGACCCCTTATCGAATGGCCCCAAAAGAACTCGCAGAGTTTAGAGTTCCACTGCAGGAGTTGGTAGAATCAGGGTTTGTTCGCCCCAGTTCATCACCTTGGGGAGCCCCTATTCTATTCGTTAATAAGAAAGATGGAACCCTGCGTTTATGTATAGACTATCGGGAGCTCAACCGACTGATGGTACAGAACATCTATCTGTTACCTCGGATCGATGAGTTGTTCAATCAACTAGTGGGAGCGCATTGGTTCTCCAAGCTGGATTTGCTCTCGGGGTATTATCAATTGAGAATACAAGAGGATGATATCCAGAAAACGGCTTTCAGCTCAAGGTACGACTTATATGAGTTTACGGTGATGCCGTTTGGGCTCACAAATGCCCCATCAGCTTTCATGAGCTTGATTAATAAAGTGTTTGAGGCCTATCTAGATGTCTTCATCATTGTGTTTATTGATGACATCTTAGTCTACTCGAAGACGGAGGAAGAGCATGCCGGGCATCTGGCTTTAGTTCTGGAGAAGCTAAAAGAGCACGCCCTGTTCGCCAAGTTTAGCAAGTGTGAATTCTGGCTTAGGGAAGTGGCTTTATTGGGTCATGTAATCAGTGCGGTTGGACTAGCTGTGGATCCGGACAAGGGGCGTGCCATAAAGGAGTGGTCACCCTTGAAGTCGGCGGCCGATGTGAGGAGTTTTCTTGGACTTGCCGGATACTATAGCAAGTTCGTAAAAGGATTCTCCAAGATTGCCCTCTCGCTTACTTCTTTGACAAAGAAAGGTGTGCCATTTGAGTAAACACCCCAATGTGAAGCGGCATTCCAGGAATTGAAAGATAGACTCACCTCTACCCCAATCCTTATCCTGCCGTCTGGGAAGGAAGGATTTCAAGTTTACACGGACGCGTCTTATCAAGGGTTGGGAGAGGTGTTGATGCAGCACGGGAACGTGATTGCTTATGCTTCAAGACAATTGAAGAAGCAAGAAATCAATTACCCGGTGCATGATTTAGAGCTAGGAGCAGTGGTGTTTGCCTTGAAAGTATGGAGGCATTATCTATACGGCGTCCACTGCGAAATCTTCTCGGACCATAAAAACTTGAAGTACGTTTATACCCAGAAGGAGTTGAACCTAATACAACGGCGGTGGTTAGAGTTTCTATGCGATTATGAGTTAACCTTGAACTACCACCCCGGAAAAGCAAACTCTGTAGCCGATGCGTTGAGCAGGAAAGTACCCGGCTCGAGCCCGGAGTCTCGGTTGATGAGCATGGAGTTGGCGCTGATGATTGAGGAGATGGATATTACATTGGTATTTAAGGCTCCTTCGGCAGAATATACGGAGTTCTTGTCCAGTATGAACATAGTTTGTGATATCCGATACCGGATCCGAGTGGAGCAAGGATTGGATGTGGCTCTGGCCCCGACACTCAAGTTGATCGAATACGGGTCTACAGACGAGTACACACTAAAGTACGGCCTCGTTTACTTTCGCGACCTGCTCTACATTCCCAAAGGCTGTAAAATCCGGGAGGTTGTCTTGAGAGAGGCACATTGCTTTCAATATTCAGTGCACCCGGGAATTTCAAAGATGTATGCCGGCTTATGGAAGACGATGTGTTTGCCAGGAATGAAGAAGGTTGTCCGATACTTTGTCATGCATTGTGAAGCCTGCCAAAGAGTGAAGGCGGAGTGCAGGAGTCCCGGTGGCCTGTTGCAGTCGTTGCCAATCCCCGAGTGGAAGTTCGAGGATATTTCCATGGACTTCGTACATGAACTACCTCGCTCCCGCTCAGGAAATGATTCAGTGTGGGTGTTCGTTGATCGCTTGACGAAAGTTGCCCGGTTCATTCCTATGAAGAAGGAGGCTCATGTGGTATTCTTAGTACTCCTTTTCGTGGAGCTGTTTGTACGGTATCACGGCGTACCTAAGACGATAGTTTCAGACCGTGATGGTCGCTTTACCTCCAAGGAGTGGAAGGCGGTGCAGGCGTATTTGGGCTCGCGCCTTACCTTCAGCACCGCATTTCATCCTCAGACGGACGGACAGTCTGAGCAGACCATCCGAATATTGGAGGATCTGTTGAGGTTGTTTGTGATAGATAGGGGAGAGCCGTAGGAAAGACTCATTCCCTTAGTGGAATTCTCCTACAACAATAACCATCAAGCTAGCATTGGCATGACACCATATGAAGCCCTATATGGAAGGAGGTGTAGAACCCCCGTGTCTTGGGTGCAAGATGAAGACCCGAAGACTTTGGGTGTTGAATATATAGATGACACGGATGCGGTGGTTAGGTTGATACGGGATCGTATGCTAGAGGCTCAAAGTCGGCAGGCGAAGTATTACAACGCAAAGGCACCGTATGGTGGAATTTCAAGTGGGTGATAAAGTGTTCCTGAAAATTCGGCCGATGCATGGAGTTTCACGGGTGCAGGGAGTGAAGAAGCTCAGCCCACGGTATGTTGGGCCTATATCATATTAGAAAGGATTGGCCCTTTTGCCTATCGGCTGGAGCTACCTCCCGAGCTAGGGAATCTCCACGATGTGTTCCATGTATCGTCGCTTCGTAAGGCGCTGTTGCGGCCCGAACAATACATCCCCACAACTGATGGTACTGTGGCGTCTGACAGATCTGTGCGACTGGAGCATGTGCGGATCGTTGATAAAGAGATAAGAGCCTTGCGGCGCAAAAGTGTTCCCTTGGTAAAAGTGCTATGTTCTAATCATGGGAAGGAGGAATTCATATGGGAGTCGATGGATTTAATGCAAGGACGCTACCCAGAGTTATTTGCTTCAGGTAGTTTTATTTAAAAGCATATGTTATTTTTGTATGCTTTACTCCCCATAGCCTCAGCTTGATTTCGGGGATGAAATCTTTTATTTTGTTTATAGGATTTATAACATCCCAATTCGCGCTAGGCCCCTCACACGAGTTCTGAGTCAAGAGACTTGACTCGGGCTCGGGGCGCACTAGCAAAAGGCATCAAGTGTCTTGAACAGAGTGATGGGTTGAGTGATATCTGATGAATTCGTCGAGAATGCCCGGATATACCCACTGATCATCGAGAATGATGACCGGTCGTCGAGTATCGCTGACTGATACTCAACACACTCAATGCCAGGATTTTCGATAAAATGGTTAAGGGAAATTCGTCGGGAATCATTGTTGATACCCGACGAATTCGTCGAGAATGCCCGGACATACCCACTGATCGTCGAGTATCGTTGAATGATACTCAACACACTCAACGCCAGAATTTCCAATAAACTGGTTAAGGGAAATTCGTCGGGAATCATTGTTGATACCCGACGAATTCGTCGAGAATGATGGTCGATCGTTGAGTATCGTTGACTGATACTCAACGCACTCAATGCCAGAATTTCAGATAAAAGGGTTAAGGGACATTCGTCGGGAATCATTGTTGATATGATAATACGTTTTGTAGCCTAAACTATTATCGTATTTTATATTTTATATTGTACAAATTATGTCTATTATTAGTTTATTTTTATCCTTTTTATGTAAATTTTATTGCCACTAACTTTTTCCTGTCTTTTTGCAGGTTTTCAGAAAAATCGCCAAAATGGCCTGTCACGCCCCCCTGTCACGCCCTCCCTGGGCGTGACCTAGGGCGTGCCACCCGATCCCGAGGACACCTGCTGGAGTGGACAGAAAACGGTCAAAACCGCTGTCACGCCCCCCTGTCACGCCCTCCCTGGGCGTGTCACCGGGCGTGACATGGGCGTGTCGCCCTCTGCCGCAAAGCCTGCCGCCGCATTAAATGCCCTTCCGCCTCAGCACGCAAATAGTACTGTCACGCCCCATGTCACGCCCGTGACATGGGCGTGACACCCTCCTTTTTCGGCGACTGACGGATTTCCGACCAATGATTTGGACATGACATGCCTGTCACGCCCCCCTGTCACGGGCGTGACCCAGGGCGTGACCACCGACGTACCGAAGCAATCATCCCTCCCGCCAGAATCCAGAGCCCGAGGTCAACATAGTACTGTCACGCCCCCCTGACACGCCCCCCTAGGGCGTGTCGGAGGGCGTGACCAACCCGAGATTTTTTCCTATAAATTGAGCCCCCCCCCCTCTCCATTTCAGCAAGCTTTGGTTGAGTGGGGGAGGTGCTGCCCCTTTGTTTCTTGATCCTTTTTCATGCTTTTTCTCTCTCTCTCTCCCCCTCTCTTTGTACTTGTTGGTTAACCCTAGTTTAACCATAGTTTGTGCTAGCTTTTAATGTAATTTTCTTCTTGCTTAGTGCTTAATGTAGGGCTAGAATAGGGTTTAATTTTCATGCACTTGTAACTTTAATTTTCAATAGTGTAACTTGCCCTTTTTATTAATAAAATTGTTCTTCCCTTAGCTTGTGTTCTTCTTATGTTTTTCTACTCATCTCCCCCCCCTCCACTCCATTATGATTAACTAATCCTCCTTGTACTCGATCTTGATGATCCGAGGTTAGAGCGATTATGTTATGATGTTTTAATTAATCTTTTCTTTTTAGGTTAGGGCCTTGAATTACTCTTGATTTATCACGGGTCGGAGGTATATTTTCGATATATACTCTCCGCCTTTGCTTTCATTCTGGGCTAGCCGAGAGGCCGAAAGAATGAAGTGAGCATTCAAGAGTAAAGGGAGTTGTACGCACCCCTCGAGAGAGGCAGACGTCCAAATCTCCCGGATTGGAGTAAAATCCAATAGTGGGGTTCACCGCGTAAAGCGAGTTTTAGGCCTCCGATTTAGACGAGAGTCGGTCGGACCTTCCTAAACTCAGTTGGGCACGACTTCGAGAGAAGCGTGTTCAAGCTTTAGGAACCTCCACGGTCAAGGACCCTTATCCTATTAAGTTTAGATTTTTATCGCATTTTCTTAATCGTCTTTAGCCGAGGTGAATCTCGATCGGGTGCATTTCCATTTCATATTGTTCTACCTTTTGTAGTAATCTCATATATTGTGCTCTTTTATTAACTGCAGTAGTTTCCTTTCTAGCTTAGTTGTTTACTTAATAGCCCTCTTAATTGCAGTGTTTCTTTTTCTAGAATAGCTTTACTTTCTCCCCTGCACTTAGATTTTCTAAAACCCTAGTTTTTCCGTCGATAAGATAATAGCGTTCGTGTGAGTAAGCTTAGCCAACAGTTCTCGGATCTTAATACGACACTTGTGTCCCTTTGCTACAATTCGATAGGTATACTTGCCTCATCGGGTTGCTAGTTCGGTTGCGTTTATTTCTTCGAACCCTAGCGCGCAACAAGTTTTTGGCGCCGTTGCCGGGGACCCAACTTCCGTTGATATTTTGAAAACACGAACCTATTAATTTTATCTCTTCTCTTTCTCATCCCCTTTCTTTAAAAGTTTTAAAAAAAAATTCAAAAAAATTATCACCGCTCTTAATAGAAACCAACCTCACAATTTTTCTACGCCACCTAATTCTCTCGAAAAGGGCAAAGGGCTTTAAGCGCCACTGTCTTGTCTAGTACCTTGCGAACCCTTCACGGGGTAGTCCTTGGGAAGTTCGGGAGTTAATCTATAAAAAAAATCTATTTCAAAAAGAAAAAAAAATTTTAATTTAATTTTCTAAATCTAGTTTTTCTTTCTAGTTTATCCTTTTTCTCTTTCTCTTCTTCTTTTCTGTTCTTTTAGTGCATGACCCGCGGGAGTCCGTCGGTTATTTTGGACTTGGACCACGAAATTGAGCGTACTCTTCGGAGAAGATCGCGATTTCAAGGTCCTACCATCCAAGTGCCGGTTGAGGACTCCGAGTCATTTAATACTTTAAGAATGGAAGAACCCAACGTAGATGAGGCCGTGCAAAGGACTATGTCCTATTATGCACGACCGAACCTCGAGGGAACAGAATCGATTATAGTCCGCCCTACTATAGCAAATAATAACTTTGAACTAAAGCCTAGCATAATTCAAATGGTGCAGCAATATGTGCAATTTGACGGACTTCAAGATGAAGATCCGAACGCACATATAGCTAGCTTTCTTGAAATTTGCGACACCTTCAAGATAAATGGTGTCACAAATGATGCGATAAGGCTAAGACTCTTCCCCTTCTCTCTAAGAACTAAAGCTAAGCAGTGGCTTAACACACTTCCGAAAAATAGCATAACCACTTGGAATGAATTAACTGAAAAATTTTTGGCGAAGTATTTTCCGCCAGCTAAAACTGCAAAACTTAGGAATGACATCTCTGCCTTTGGACAAATAGACTCTGAAACCCTTTACGAAACCTGGGAGAGATTTAAAGAATTATTAAGACGATGCCCACATCACGCGCTGCCTGTATGGTTACAAGTGCAGACGTTTTATAACGGGCTAAATCAAAGCACGAAGCAAATGATAGACGCAGCTTCTGGCGGTACTTTAAATCATAAGACCCCGGAAGCCGCTCTTGAGCTTTTTGAGGATATGGCCATGAACACTTATCAGTGGAATGTGCCTAGGTCCCGCCCGAACAAGCCTGCAGGTATCTATGAAGTGGACAACGTCTCCCAGCTCGCTCTGCAAGTAGAAATCCTAAGCAAAAAAATCACGGAGATGACTGCTGCCTCCGCCCCTCAGGTATGGGAATCTGCAACCCCTACTCCAGAACATTTAGATTATGTTAATAATTTGCCTAGAACTGCTTTTAATAATTTTTCTGCTGCGAATTTTCATCCGCCTGGTTTTAATTTTCCGAATAGTTATAACCCCGCTTTAAGAAATCACCCGAACTTTTCATGGAGTAATCCATCGAATGCGATGCGCCCACCTCCGCAAAATAATTTTTCTGCACAACCACCACCACCACCACCACTTCTTCAAAATTACCCAAAACCTCCAAGCTTGGAGGAATTACTTTCTAAATATATCACCACAAATGACGCCACTATAAGAACGTTAACCGGAAGCGTAAAAAGTCTAGAAAACCAGGTAGGACAGCTCGCGAAAATAATTTCTGAGCGACCCGCAGGGTCTCTTCCTTCCAATACCGAACCCAACCCGAGAGAGCAAGCGAAAGCTATAACTCTTCGGAGTGGGAAGCAAGTCTCCGGTATGGTAAGTGAAGAGCCCGAGGCAAGCTCCGCTCTTGCTTTTAAAAATCAAAGCTCCGCTCCCGCTTTTAAAAATCAAAGCTCTGCTCCGCTTCCACCCTCTGCTGAAGAAGTAATCACCCCCGCTTTAGAAAATAATCTCACTCCACCACCCATCTTCAAAAATAATTCAACTCCTCCATACCCCTCTGAACTTAATAGACAACGTCAAGATGATCAGTACTCCCGCTTCTTAGAAATCTTCAAACAAATCCACATTAATCTTCCCTTCCACGAGGCTATTTCGCAAATGCCGAAATACGCCAAATATCTTAAAGACCTCCTCACAAACAAGAAGAAGTTAGAGAATCTTTCGCACGTCACGCTAAACGCCGAGTGCTCTGCCGTTTTAACAAACGGTTTGCCGAAGAAAATCAGTGACCCGGGTAGTTTCTCTATCCCGTGTGTTTTCGGTGATCTCTTTGTTAAACACGCGTTAGCCGACTTAGGCGCAAGTATAAACCTGATGCCCTTTTCGTTGTTCAAAAAGTTAGGGATTGGTAGCCTTAACCCCACGCGTATGAGTATCCAGCTAGCCGATAGATCCGTCAAGTACCCGTTAGGAATAGTGGAGGACGTTCTAGTGAAAGTCGACAAGTTCATCTTCCCGGTGGACTTTGTCATTTTGGACATCGAAGAAGACGTCGAGGTTCCCCTGATCCTTGGCCGACCCTTCCTTGCCACCTCCCGAGCCATCATTGACGTAAGCAATGGTAAGCTCTTTCTTCGAGTAGGCGACGACGAAGTCACATTTCCGATCACCCCTTCGATGAAGAACACCTTAGCGAACGATGACTCATGTTTTTTCATAGACGCCGTGAGTGATGATTCTTCCTACTGCCTCGCCGACTTTGAAAAAGAATTTTCTACTTTTTGCTCCTCTTCTCTTACAACAGAATCACTGCAAGGAAGTGATGAATCTTCTTATTCTCTTTCTGAGTTTGAAAAAGAGTTTTCTGATTTTTGTTCTTCCTCTTTCCTTACCACTGAATCTGTACAAGAAGCCGTCTTGGCTGCTAGCCCCACCCCTTATTACGTTCCTTATAAAAAAGTTTATGAAGATATTATTTTTGAAAAAGAAAGAATCTCAAAATCCTCTTATGAAGAACCCCCTACCCTAGAACTTAAAGAACTTCCCGAACACCTTAAGTATGCTTTCTTAGAAAAAGACTCCAAGTTACCAGTTATCGTTTCGGCCTACCTCACGGATACGCAGAACGATAAACTTCTTCTAGTTCTACGTAAGCATCGCCGGGCTATTGCTTGGCAAATTTCTGATATCAAGGGCATAAGCCCATCTTTCTGTACACATAAAATTTTAATGGAAGATAATTCGCGTAACTCTATCCAACCTCAGCGCCGTATAAACCCGAATATGAAAGAAGTAGTTAAGGGCGAGGTTATGAAACTATTAGACGCAGGAATTATCTACCCTATATCGGACAGTAAGTGGGTTAGCCCCGTTCAGGTAGTTCCAAAAAAGGGAGGGATAACCGTAGTTAGTAATGAGAATAATGAATTAACCCCGACACGGACGGTGACGGGTTGGCGTATGTGCATAGATTACCGTAAGTTAAATGACGCCACCCGTAAGGACCACTTTCCTCTACCGTTTATCGACCAGATTTTAGAACGTCTCTCCGGCCATAGCTTTTATTGTTTCCTCGATGGCCTCTCGGGGTACTTTCAAATACCCATCTCTCCCGAGGACCAAGAGAAAACTACGTTTACTTGTCCCTTCGGCACCTTCGCGTACCGAAGAATGCCGTTTGGATTATGCAATGCGCCGGCTACATTCCAACGATGTATGCTCGCAATATTTGACAAGTACGTAGAAAGCATTATGGAGGTATTCATGGACGATTTCTCCGTGTTCGGCGATACCTTCGATAGATGTTTAGAAAACCTCGAAAAAGTCTTAGAACGATGCGAAGAAACTAACCTTGCCCTAAATTGGGAAAAATACCATTTTATGGTGAGGGAAGGGTTAGTTTTGGGTCATAAAATTTCTGCTAAAGGTATTGAGGTAGACGTTGCCAAGATAGAAGTTATTGAGAAGTTGCCGCCACCTACAAACATAAAAGCTATAAGAAGTTTCCTAGGCCACGCTGGTTTTTATCGTCGTTTTATAAAGGACTTCTCCAAGATCACTAAGCCCCTCACCCATCTCTTAGAAAAAGACGCTCCATTCATTTTTGATGACTCTTGTATTTCTGCCTTTGAATTAATTAAAGAAAAGTTAATTAACGCGCCAATTATGATAGCTCCGGTGTGGGACCTTCCTTTCGAGATTATGTGCGATGCGAGTAGTTTTGCGGTGGGAGCCGTATTAGGTCAACGCATATCTAAGAACTTCCACCCCATCTATTACGCTAGTAAAACCCTCACATCTGCACAAGAAAATTACACCACAACCGAGAAGGAGCTCTTAGCCGTAGTATTTGCGTTTGATAAATTTCGCTCTTACATTACACTTTCAAAAATCATTGTTTTTACGGACCACTCGGCCCTCAAGTACCTTCTTGCCAAAACGGATGCCAAGCCTCGCTTGATTCGCTGGGTCTTACTCCTCCAGGAGTTTGACTTAGAGATCCGTGATAAGCGAGGAGCCGAGAACTTGGCCGCCGATCATTTATCAAGATTAGATAACCCCTTTATAGAAAAATTAAATGAAAAATCATTTAATGACTATTTTCCTGATGAGAAGCTGCTTTTAGTTAATACATCTACTTCTCCTTGGTTCGCGCACATCGCCAACTATCTAGTGGCCCGGGTGCTCCCAAAAGAGTTCTCCTCTCAGCAGAAGAAGAAATTCTTTTCTGAGCTGAAGAACTACTTTTGGGAAGACCCGCATCTTTTCAAAATTTGTGCGGATCAAGTGATAAGGAGATGTGTTTCTTTTGATGAAGGAATTGATATTCTAAAACATTTGCATGAAGGTCCGACAGGTGGGCACTATCAAGCTGCTCGCACCGCTCATAAGGTGCTTTGCGCGGGTTTTTACTGGCCTAGCCTGTTTAAAGACGCGCAAGCCTTTGTGAGCAGGTGTGATAGTTGCCAACGGTCGGGCAATATTTCTAATAAAAATGAAATGCCGCAAAATTATTTCTTAGAGTGCGAAATTTTCGACCTCTGGGGAATTGATTTTGTTGGCCCCCTTCCTTCTAGCTTCGGAAACAAATATATTTTAGTTGCTGTTGATTATGTTTCACGATGGGCTGAGGCCCAAGCTCTTCCTACGAACGACTCCCGAGTTGTAGTCACGTTTTTAAAAAAATTATTTTCTAGATTCGGTACGCCACGCGCAATCGTTAGCGATAGGGGTTCCCATTTCTGTAACGCGCAATTTTCAAAAATCCTTACTAAATACGGCGTTACGCATAAACTGTCCACTGCCTACCACCCCCAAACTAACGGTCAAGTCGAAGTAGTAAATAGAGAAATAAAAAGAATATTAGAAAAGACTGTTTCAACTTCTAGAAAAGACTGGTCAACCAAACTAGACGATGCTCTATGGGCCTACCGAACAGCGTACAAAACCGCTCTCGGATGTACGCCGTATCGGCTGGTCTATGGAAAATCGTGCCATCTGCCCGTAGAGTTAGAACACCGCGCCTTTTGGGCCTTAAAATTTTTAAACTTCGATCCCCACTCAGTCGGTGACCTTCGAAAATTTCAACTAAATGAACTCGATGAGTGGCGCTCTTATGCTTATGAAAATAATAAACTTTATAAAGAGCGGACGAAGCGTTTACACGATAAACACTTAAGGCACCCTAAAAACTTTAAGCCGGGCGACCAAGTCCTGTTATATAACAGTCGTTTACGGTTATTTCCGGGCAAATTAAAATCTCGCTGGTCTGGCCCGTTTTCTGTTTTAGAAGTATTTCCTTATGGAACTGTTTTAATTTCTCACCCTGATAAGGGTAATTTCAAAGTGAATGGTCAGCGTCTTAAACTGTATTTTTCTGGTGATGATGATGTCAGTCCAAACACTATTAAGTTTCTGCTTCACGAACTTTAATCTTGAAATTTTTATTTTTTATTTTTGCTAAAAACAATTTTATTTCGGGACAACAATATTTTTGGACAATATTATTTTTGATGCGTCGAGCTCAACGACGCTTTAACCAAAGGGCGCTCTTGGGAGGCAACCCAAGTTATCTTTTTCTGTTTTCTTTATTTTACAATTTTTGCCTCGGACGGCTCCGACAAGCTGAAGCTTCTGCGATCGCCTGCTCCAACATTGCTGAATCCATCACGAAGTCCAAAGAAGACATTCGGGGAGCGGCATCACTCAGTTTTCGCAGCAAATAAATCCGGGGAAGTACCTGTATTTCAATTCTGTCTTTCAATTCTGCAATTTATTTTTCTCTCCTTCTCCAATCCCCTTCTTTAGCCATTGAGGACAATGTCTGTTTTAAGCTTGGGGGAGGATTTCCTCCTTCATTTTTGCTTAGTGTAAATAATTTCCTTTTTTGTAAATAGTTCCATAAATTAAAAAAAAAATGAATATCTTAAAATTCCAAAAAAGAGAAAAATTTTCCAAAATCCAAAAAAAAAGAGAATATTCCTCAAAATAAAAAAATATATGTGTGTTTTTGAATAGTTTAGACATTTTGGTATTTCAATAGTACCCCTAGTTTTTAGTTTTGTTTTACTCAAAATCTCCTATAAACAACTTAGTTAATTATAATATTTCTAATCGTCCTTTTTAATTATGTTTCACAAGTAAAATGTTGGCCATACTGTGTTTCTAATTCGCGGTAGCATGTTAAGGTGAAATATTTTTCTAAAACTCGCATTTCTATTATGGTTTTTTGTTTTTTTTATTTCCTTTACTTTCTCAAAAATTCATCATCCACTATTTTCTTTTTCGTTTTTGAATAATTTTTGTAAAGTCAACTGTTGAATAACGTAGTAGATGTGAACAATCCAAGTCACCTATTATTTCTATTTTCGAGTTAATTTCATCAATCTTCTTTTATTATCTAGGACTCGCTTTTTGAAATTTTTCAAACCTTTGTTTTAAATAAATTCAAAAGCGTGAAAATGATTTAGGCCGTTTTTGTTTTCGTTTGAGCTTTCCTGCCAACCTAAAAACTTGTACCACTAGTTAGCCGTTTTTGAGCCTTTTTCCGATTTCATTTGATAGCTCCTCCTTTCATTTCAGTTTCACCAAAGCCAAAATTTCCAACCTATCGAATCACACTAGCCTTTTTGAGTTTCATAAATTATTTTGACGATTTTGATAGGGTATTTTGTGATTTTTGTGGAGAAAGGTTTTCGAAAAAAAAAAGAAGTATGTTCAAAAGTGATGTTTATTTTTGTTTGGCCAACTCAAAAAGGAAAATAAAAATATTTATGGCCTTTGTTTTGAAAAAAAAAAAATGAAAAAGAAAAATGAAAAAGAAAAATGAAAAAAAAAAAGAAAAAGAAAAAAATGTGTACATATTTTTATGAAAGTTTTTGAAACTCTTTGCTTTGGTTTAGTGTGATTTTAAACCGTCACGTTTATCTTTGAATTCCACTCCTAATCATTTTCCTAAACCAAACGTTTCTGTCCTATTTAAGTCCTTTTGATTCACGCTTTTTGTTTTTTATTTAACAACTAAGAAAAGAAAAACAGTAAATCAGTTTTAGTTTTGGATTTAAACCTAGATTTTTGATAATTAAATTGATATAATTATAATGCGTTGCTTGGATCTAGTAACAACTCAATGCGTGTTTTTCATTTTCGTTGCTTTACTTAAGTCCATTTAAAAAAATCTCGTTAAAATTTTGGATGATTTGTTTTTATTAAGTAAAGTTTATAAAAGTTTTATCATACCTAAATAATTGTTTTAGACTTACATTTCACCTTTTCCCTACTAAGAATTTCGCATAGTACTTGTGTAGGCATAATTAGAACTTTTTGATTAGTCCTTTTTATAAATATCTAGTTTTTATATTTTTGCTTGGGGACAAGCAAGGCTTAAGCTTGGGGGAATTTGATAATACGTTTTGTAGCCTAAACTATTATCGTATTTTATATTTTATATTGTACAAATTATGTCTATTATTAGTTTATTTTTATCCTTTTTATGTAAATTTTATTGCCACTAACTTTTTCCTGTCTTTTTGCAGGTTTTCAGAAAAATCGCCAAAATGGCCTGTCACGCCCCCCTGTCACGCCCTCCCTGGGCGTGACCTAGGGCGTGCCACCCGATCCCGAGGACACCTGCTGGAGTGGACAGAAAACGGTCAAAACCGCTGTCACGCCCCCCTGTCACGCCCTCCCTGGGCGTGTCACCGGGCGTGACATGGGCGTGTCGCCCTCTGCCGCAAAGCCTGCCGCCGCATTAAATGCCCTTCCGCCTCAGCACGCAAATAGTACTGTCACGCCCCATGTCACGCCCGTGACATGGGCGTGACACCCTCCTTTTTCGGCGACTGACGGATTTCCGACCAATGATTTGGACATGACATGCCTGTCACGCCCCCCTGTCACGGGCGTGACCCAGGGCGTGACCACCGACGTACCGAAGCAATCATCCCTCCCGCCAGAATCCAGAGCCCGAGGTCAACATAGTACTGTCACGCCCCCCTGACACGCCCCCCCTAGGGCGTGTCGGAGGGCGTGACCAACCCGAGATTTTTTCCTATAAATTGAGCCCCCCCCCCCCTCTCCATTTCAGCAAGCTTTGGTTGAGTGGGGGAGGTGCTGCCCCTTTGTTTCTTGATCCTTTTTCATGCTTTTTCTCTCTCTCTCTCCCCCTCTCTTTGTACTTGTTGGTTAACCCTAGTTTAACCATAGTTTGTGCTAGCTTTTAATGTAATTTTCTTCTTGCTTAGTGCTTAATGTAGGGCTAGAATAGGGTTTAATTTTCATGCACTTGTAACTTTAATTTTCAATAGTGTAACTTGCCCTTTTTATTAATAAAATTGTTCTTCCCTTAGCTTGTGTTCTTCTTATGTTTTTCTACTCATCTCCCCCCCTCCACTCCATTATGATTAACTAATCCTCCTTGTACTCGATCTTGATGATCCGAGGTTAGAGCGATTATGTTATGATGTTTTAATTAATCTTTTCTTTTTAGGTTAGGGCCTTGAATTACTCTTGATTTATCACGGGTCGGAGGTATATTTTCGATATATACTCTCCGCCTTTGCTTTCATTCTGGGCTAGCCGAGAGGCCGAAAGAATGAAGTGAGCATTCAAGAGTAAAGGGAGTTGTACGCACCCCTCGAGAGAGGCAGACGTCCAAATCTCCCGGATTGGAGTAAAATCCAATAGTGGGGTTCACCGCGTAAAGCGAGTTTTAGGCCTCCGATTTAGACGAGAGTCGGTCGGACCTTCCTAAACTCAGTTGGGCACGACTTCGAGAGAAGCGTGTTCAAGCTTTAGGAACCTCCACGGTCAAGGACCCTTATCCTATTAAGTTTAGATTTTTATCGCATTTTCTTAATCGTCTTTAGCCGAGGTGAATCTCGATCGGGTGCATTTCCATTTCATATTGTTCTACCTTTTGTAGTAATCTCATATATTGTGCTCTTTTATTAACTGCAGTAGTTTCCTTTCTAGCTTAGTTGTTTACTTAATAGCCCTCTTAATTGCAGTGTTTCTTTTTCTAGAATAGCTTTACTTTCTCCCCTGCACTTAGATTTTCTAAAACCCTAGTTTTTCCGTCGATAAGATAATAGCGTTCGTGTGAGTAAGCTTAGCCAACAGTTCCCGGATCTTAATACGACACTTGTGTCCCTTTGCTACAATTCGATAGGTATACTTGCCTCATCGGGTTGCTAGTTCGGTTGCGTTTATTTCTTCGAACCCTAGCGCGCAACATGATACCCGACGAATTCGTCGAGAATACCCGGCTATACTCTCCGATCGTCGAGAATGGGAGCTGATTCCCGCCGAATTTGACTTGTGCGTTTTTCCGCCCAGGCAGATTCGCTGGCTTGTACACGCTGACTGAACCAGACTTCGGGATTCATGCTGGATGATCCCTTGGACCGGTCATTTCAAATAAGACCTAATTTGGGCGGTCCAATCAGAGGTTGACAAATGGCAAAGTGACATAACCCTAATGAGCTAATATAAATAAGAAGAAAACTTTGGAAGAGGAGAGGCTTGCTGGAGCCAGCCAAACTTTGGAAGAGGAGAGGCTTGCTGGAGCCAGCCAAACTTTGGAAGAGGAGAGGCTTGCTGGAGCCAGCCAAACTTTGGAAGAGGAGAAACGCCATCGCTGTTAAGGAAGAAATGATGCCGCGGAGGACGATGACTAGATCCATGGCTGGGATTGATGGTACCGCTGGAAATGAGGTTAGCTTCCTCCCCTCTCCCTTGGTGCTCGATCTGTAGTTTATATTCTAGGAGAGATATCGACTTCATAGAGTCTTGATGGTGAGGAGGAGATTTCTTAGGGAAAAGCCATGCCTTGGTCGTTTTCTAGGCTTAGTCTCCTCCAACCTCTTCATTCTTCAAAGTGAAGATGAGAGAGTGATTCGTGGAGAAGTATGGCTTTGTGAGGGTGAATAAGGGTGGACGTAATTTCTAGAGGAGTTTTTGGGAGATCGATGTAAGGAGGAAGATGAACGGATTCCGTTCATCTCACCTTAAGATGAGTGCAGAAATCTTATTTCTGCGCAAAGCGATCTTCGTGGCCAATTTCGGGGGTGTTCTGGCCCGATCAGGGCTTTCAACTAAACACGAAAGTTGTATCCCTTGAAATTATATTTCCAACGAGTGGTTACACGCACTCGCCGGATTTCTGTAGCCACAGGAATCCTTGGTCGAAGTTGCTGCCCGGATTAAGGCTGCACCTAAATTCTGGGTTGTGTAATGTGAAATTCGATTTGGTGGAATTTAATGTTGCGATCCAACTCGAGGTTTGGGTGAACTCTTTTGACATAATCATCATAGTGATATGATAAGTTGATGTTATAAATCTGAATTCGTATAACGAGTTGTGGACAAGCTTAATTTAAGGAAAGAACCTGATATAAATTGGTAGATGTATATTGATATCATTATCTATATCATGTTGAAATCATTTGGAAGGGCATATAAATGATTTAACTATGGCCATGATGTATGTTGAATGGATAGAAGGGAATTAGTAATCCAATGCTTAGAGTGTCATCTCCCTACGGGTAGCATTGTGGAAGTTAACAAGTGCCGTGTTTACCGTCACTAGTTGGAATGAGGTTGAGATAAGTAAAGTTGGACAGTTGGGTTTGGTCCTCGGTGTTCACGTCCCGAGGCTCCTTCCGTATTTGATGGATGGTTGGGCATTTTCCTCGGTGTTCACGTCCCGAGGCTCCTTCCATGCCACTATATTGTGGAATTGCATGTGGTGTGATTCGACACACGGTGTCGTAATCCCGGGTTAAGGATAGTGTGGCAGGTCTACGTGTTCGCCAATCGTCACACCGATGGGAGTTGACAGTTAGACCTTGGGCGGTTGGGCTTGGTCCTCGGTGTTCACGTCTCGAGGCTCCTTCTGTGCCAAGTGAACGGTTGGGCTTTGCCTCATGCTCACTTCCGAGGCTCCTTTCGTGTCATACCATAGGCCAGTTCGGGGCTAGGATCTTGGTGCACATTTACCCAAGAGAACCCGCTAAGTCGTAGTACGCATGTGAGCTCCGTTGTTGTGTTCATAGCGTTGAGGCGTACGGGGGCCTAGGCCAGATAGGGTGGAGACCAGCCTAGTAGTGGAGATGCCCGCTCTACTGTCACCGTTTGGCCACGAAGGTTGACGCCTGAGAGGTTGGTTACCTGCTCGAATAGTGGGAACTATAAGTCTGTGTCGACATAGCGAATGCATGTGCTTGATCATGGGTGTGTCATTGCATTGCACTTCATTACATACACAAGACCCTCATCGTATAAGTTTGTATGGGCACTCCTATACAATGAGTTACTTACTGCTGAATGACCCTCAACTTATATGCTTGTATGGGCATCCATATAAGTTGAGTTACTTACTGTTATAACATTATACTCTCTTGCTGCTGTAGATGGTAGAATTGTAGAATAATAGGTTGCTCATTTATACACTACTTCTATTACTACTTATGACATGTATACTTACTTCACCTGCTTGTACTACTGTTATATATATATTGTACCTGTTCCTTTCTCCGCCCGGTGCCGAGGAGTCGCCGGGGGAGCGGATGTGAAGCCACTTAGTCTTTATGACTAACGGTTGCTACGTCTTCCTTTTAGGAGGAAACCCCGCAGGTGGAGCAGAAGGTCATGCAGCTGGACAGCTAGGCCAGGACGACAGGGCCTAAGGGGACGGTACCGTCACTACCGTCGGTTACAGATGTGAGTGAGAGAGATTTTATTGTAGCCCTTCGGGGCAATTCTATTTACGTACTCTGATTATGTAGAAGCTTGTTTAGCTTCTCTTTTGCTATACTTATGGACTTATGCTTTGTGTGGATTGACTTCTTTATATTATTATGGTTGGGTTGGCATTTATATGTTGATATTGGTTGTAGCCGACAGGATATGTGTCTTGTGGTACAGGATGACCCGAGTGTTAGTGTTACCGCAAGGCGGCTGTTCTGGGCATAAGACCCCTCTCGTGCCGTTTTTTGTGTTCCGGGAGGGGGGGGTCTTACAATCTATGCCCGCGATTTCTTCGAGGCAGCCTCCGTAGTATTCGATATCGAGGGGGAACTTGAAGAAGAACTTCACTATTTCATTCTCCACTCCTTTGATCGGCGATTTCGTGAACACCGCCTCCTCCTGTAGATTAGAGATTGTTTCTAATCCTCTAAAGTCTGCTTCGAACATGACGAACTAACTCTTCCATCTGTAAACCTTGTTGGGTAGGTTCAACACCCGCAACATGCAAAAACTTATATACGCTTGCCCACACAAATTGCATGCATATGTGGAATAGATTTTGGAACACCGCGAGGCTGAATCAGACCCTTTAAAGTCGTAAGAATTTGAAGAATATGGTTACAACCACGATTGAGTTGGGAGAGAGTTTGGTGGTCACTAGCCCATAGAAATTCAGAATCTCCACCATCTCGTAGAAGATGGGGAAGGTCCAACCCACATTAAAATGCTTGAAGGAGAGGACCAGTTCGCGGTCAAACATGCTATGGAGTTGTTCACCGGGGCTGTGAGACAAGATATGTAAGTCACAGGATCAAAGCGGATCCTCTCCAGGTGTGTGGTGAACTCTTCATATAAGAGCACGGGCCTCCGCGATGCATGCATCAAGAAAGTAACCGCGCAGCCTGATCAAGTAGCCTCCGATGCTGGAGCTTGCTCGCCCTCTAAATCATTCATTCTCTTATTCTGAAAAGGCGGAGAGTTTCTGGCCTATTTATAAACTGCGCCAACTTTTTACTTGAAAGGAGAAACGTCGGTAGAGTCTTGTGCTTGCCGTAGGTGTCCGCAGCATTTACTTCATGATATTTGTTCAATGCAAAATTACGGCAATGGCCAGCAAGCGTTCTCGAGCAGATATTATATTTGCAATGGCATGAGGTAAGCAGAAAAATAAGCGTGAAAAGAAAAAAACACATTTACAAGCATGAGTTTGGGAGGACACAAAGAATGTTTGACCAGGTTGTTCGAATTATTATTACAAATTAAATAAATTTTGGGGTATGGTCCTCTTGGCCTCCTCTCCAGGAGTTTGCTCTGCACTTATGAATGCCAAGCTACAAGGAATTTCAATAAGTGTGCTCGTGACACCTATGAGGTTCTTGTTCAGCTTGGTGCCTAGAGTGTGTGTGGTGCAAAAAAACGTCTCTCACTTTTCGAGCATATCTCTAGACTATCTCTCCTGGCGTCAATGAGCCTTACTAAGCCATCACACTTGTCCGCCAAGCAGGGAGACAACCCCTCTGTAGCAGCCCGCCGAAGCGCTGTCATATCCTCATTCAGATGGACGATGTGTACGTGGGCATCCCATAATTCCTATTGCAATGTGGTGATTGCTTGGGCATTCTCTGGAAGCAAGGAAAGGGCATTAGAAAAAAATTTAGCAACTATTCAGTGGTTCGCAGGAAAGAAGTTGATAGATATACCTTCGAGAAGCTCCTCCGCCTGTGTTCGGCGAAAGTTCGCCTCTTGCTAATCATTCCTCTTCCTCTTCTTGACCAACCTAGTCGGCTCTTGAGGCTTCTAAGATTACCGAAGGTTCTCCTGCAGTTGCGATTGCTTTCCCTTTGGAGATTCCGCTGAAGGTGTCCTTCTGGTTTCCAAACTCTCTTTTGTAGTCACTAGTGTCGACATCCTGGTCTTCATTGTCACAACCCGCATTTTCTCCGAATTAAAAAATTATCAGAGTATGAGAAAACGCGCATCATGATGCCACGTCAAGCAGGGGATTACTGCTGACTCTCAGGCAAAACCATCTACTACACTTTATGAAAGAAATTTATGAGTTTAATGATTAGAAAATCAGTTATACTTTAGAGGCCGTATCCCTCGGCTCGATGGATCACCTAGTCCACAGTTAAAAACTATACATAAGCGCTGCGGGAAAATATTTTTATTCAGGTTTGACATCCTAAGAAGTGCATAAGAGCCCTAAGAGGACCACTTATGCAATGCAAGACTCTACATTTAATTTATATTATATATAAGGAAACGATCTTTATACGTTGTTTGGAAAATAGTGATTTACCTTTATAAAACATGCTGGTCATGCGATATACTTATAATAGTAATAATTGTAGTTTTAAAATAACTAGCCACCTACCATAAATCCTCCCCAGAGCAAGTTAACTATCTCCAGAAAATGGTAGCAAAAAAAGTAATATATCTAGTACAAAGGTAAAAACTACCAGTGGGCTCCAACAACCTGACACGAACCCACAGGAAAATACGTATGTCTGTAAGAAAAGTACAGAAAAACTACCTCACTAACAAAGCAACAGGATCTCCAAAGTCCAAGAGACCACAAGCAACACCACCACAACCTAGCCACCAAACTGGCTACTGCTCAGAGCCCGAGGCATTCAAAAGAAGAAAGAATACCTCAGCAAGCAAAACAATGAAAAACTGCATGGAAGTGTCAACCAGGGAATAAATAAAAGAGGAAAACACACAGCAGAAAAAGACACAACTGCCCAAGGCAAGACAACAAGGAATGCACTACGTGCGAGGAATCAGCACCAACCCTGCACAGAAACTACATCCTGCAGGGTCTACTAGGCTACTAAGAGCCCAAAGTGCTGCAATCTACCAAGGAAAAAACTTATAACACCCTAAGCTGTGGGAGATGGTAGTAGCAAAAACAAACAACATGGATCCGGGTTGGAGGCAAACTCAGTCCCCCAACCACCATTTCCAAGCCAACAAGCTCAAGGGTCTACATGTGAAAGCATAAGGGACCTTCCACCCCCTTGCCCAGCAGACAGCGTTCACTCGCTCGTTATCTAACTTATGCGGGTAGGGCAACGCCTTGTTTAAAATAGTTTTGTCGTTAAAAATCGGTAAGGGTTGCGTAATCGAAGAAGAGGGAAGAGGGGTCGGAGGTGAAATATGTACCTGAGGATCGATCCGTTTTGGATCGACCACCTCCTTACTGCTACGGAGGGTTATAGCATTGGCGGTTTCCCTTGGATTGGGCTCCGTGTTCCCTGGCAGTGCCCCCAGGGCGCGTTCCGACATAAGTCGCGCCAGCTGTCCAACCTGGAGTTCTAAATTTTTTAGCGATCCGGTGATGTTCCGGATATTGGACTCGTTGGACGCGACATAACGATTAAAATTTTCCTCCACCGGGGATGGCTTCATAGGAGGGGGAGGAGGAAACGTTGGCGTAAAAGGAGGGGGAGGGGGACGTTGCGCGTTGTTCGGGTTGCTCCAAGAGAAATTCGGATGGTTCCTCCAACCCGAATTATAGTGGCTACTATAAGGGTTGTTTTGAAAGGAGGGACGCACCGGATTTCCCATGTAGTCCACGAACTCGTCGACTACGCAGACGTTAGAGGGGGGAAGAAAACAAGGCGGAGTGGAGGAGGCAACAGACATCTCCGCCACCTGCTTAGTTAGCCTTTCCACTTGGAGGGCTAGCTGAGCAGTGGCATCCACTTCAAAAATGCCCGCCTGCTTAGGGCGCGCCCGCGGGACATTCCACTGGTAGGCGTTCACCGCCATTTCCTCGAAAAGGGCATGGGCGGCCTCGGGGGTCTTATTGTTCAGAGTGCCCCCGGCAGCCGCGTCAATCATTTGACGCGTCTGACTGTTAAGTCCATTATAAAAAATATATACCTGCAACCACGTTGGCAGAGCGTGGTGCGGGCACCGGCAGAGAAACTCCTTAAAGCATTCCCAAGTCTCGTAAAGAGACTCGGAGTCGTTTTAGACGAACGAAGATATGTCCGCCCGCAATCTTGCAGTTTTCGCGGGCGGAAAATACTTCGTAAGGAATTTCTCTGCCAACTCCGCCCAGGACGTGATGGATCCCCGCGGGAGGGAGAGTAACCACGCCTTAGCCTTGGACTTAAGAGAGAAGGGAAAAAGGCGCAAACGAATGGCGTCATTAGTGACGCCATTAATTTTAAAAGTATCGCAAATCTCAAGAAAACTAGACAAGTGGTTATTGGGGTCCTCATCCAGCAGTCCGTCGAACTGCATGGCATTTTGGATCATTTGAATAACACTCGACTTAATTTCAAAATTATTGTTGGCCACAGCGGGCCGAACAATACTCGACCCCATATCATCCAAGTTGGGCCGAGCGTAGTAAGACGTAGTACGCTCGGCCGGTTGGGCATTATTTGGGTCGGCCATAGAAGAAGAAGAGGGTTCTCCGATAGATTCTGCGGGGTCTAAAAAGGGAATTCGACGGAGAGATCGGATACGTGCAAGAGAGCAGTCGATCTCGGGGTCGAATTCAAGATTTTCAGAACTCGAAGGTTGTCCACGGGTCATACACCCTAAAAAAAACGAAAGGGGGAAGGATTTTTTGTTTGTATAAATATTTTTTTGAAAATAAAGTAAAATTAATAGAGTCCCGGATTCAATATAACAACCAGAATCTCCGGCAACGACGCCAAAAACTTGATGGCCGCGGAACAGAGACCGACTGTGGTTGGTTCGAAATGGTTAGATTCTGTGGGCCGGTTAGAAGATCGAGTTTTCTAACGAGAGGAGGCAAGTGCACCTATCGCAAGTAGTACTCGGTATTCGGGAAAATACCGAGGTCGTATTATTCTCGGGGACGCGTTGATTATATCTACTCTTCCAGGAACACTATTATCTTGCAATCAGTAAGGTGAGATTTTTTAGTCTAATTAAAACGGAAAGAAAGAGAGCTGAATTTTGCTAAGTTAGTTCGATGACGGGTTAACGCTCGGCATCGAATCGGATTAAGACTAAAATAATTCTTAACAATTATTGAACTTTGTTTTTAATTTAATAAAAGGCACTTGGCCGTGGAGGTTCCAAGAACATGAGCTCACCTTGGTCTAGGGATATCGCTCTCCTGGGCGCTAAGGCTATTCGACCGAACGTTAGTCCGACGAAGGATTCCCCTTAACGTCCGCATTACGCTAAGAACCCCGGTATTGGGTGGGGAACCCAATCCGGCAGAACTACGTTTCTCCTCTTTCGAGGGGGCGTACACAGTTCTCTTTACCCAAGGGGGATCGGTCCATACGTGCGGCCTCTCGGCGTTGCGTATGGATAACGGAAATAGAGCCCACAAATCGATTATGTGGTCCTATGCGTCGTTAACCCGGGGCAAACCATAACTCCTTAAATTAAAATAAAAATAAAGTTCTTTAATTATTTCAAATCATTTTATATGTCCCAATGCTCTTCGATGCCGAAGGCTAATAGAGATTAGCCACTCATCGGTATGGGGACGGCTTTATGTTTTTAGGGGAAGCGTGAGTGTTAAACTAAGCACTGAACAATTATAAGAGAAAACACAAAAAAATAGGACAATTAGATAAATTGAAGGCTAATTGATGCAGGCACTCACGCACACTTCAAAACCATAAAGAAAATTAAATAAAGCAAGCCCTACTCAAATAAGTAGGCGGAAATAAATGCACACACGCACACACACACTTCTTAATTGAATAAAGCGATAAATAAAGCGTCGAAATTATCTCCTACACGCACGCACTCTACATAATTGAGAAGGAGATAAAATTGCAAGTCCCGGCTCAAATGAGTGGGCGGGGGTAAATTTTATCTCATACATGCACGCACTCTACTTGAAAGTAAAACACACACACGCACTCTACAGAAAAGTAAACACACGCACACACACAAAGTTTTCCTACTCAAGTGAGTAGGAAGAAAATGAAAGCAGTAAAAAGACAAGTCCCACTCAAACGAGTGGGCGGAAGATGAAAGCAGAGCGTCATTTAACTCTTAACGAGTAGGAGAAAATAAATGCATACGCACACACTCTATAGAAATTAAAACAAAGCTAAAAATTCTAACTTGTACACGCACGCATCCTTGCAAAAAAATAAGAAAAGCGAAGTGCTCAGAAAATTAAAACGACTGCATTTCTACCGCTAGAATGCGGTAGAAATGCATAAAAAGTGAAAATAAAAATTAACCGGAGCGAAAAGTTTTGCAAATAAACGCAAAATGAAAGTTGGTGAAAAATTAGAACAACTGCATTTCCACCGCTAGAATGCGGTAGAAATGCATAAAAAGTGAAAATAAAATTTAAAGGGACTAAAAAGTTTTGAAATTAAAAAGCTAAAATGAAGTTGACGAAAAAATTATAACAATGATTTTTTCATTCTTAAGTATTTATAAAAGCTCCTAAAAAGTGAAAATAAAACTTAAAAAGGACGAAAAGGTTTACAATCCTAAAGAGCCTAAGTTAAATAAAATCAAAATGAGCACCTTTTTTAGTTGTTTTTATAAACCCTTAAGAATGAAAAATAAGGAAAAAAGGAAAAGCTAAACCTAAACAAGTGCGGATTATGAAAAAAAACGGACATTACAATGGCTAGAAATGCCGATAAATCCTAAATCTAACTAAGTTATCAAAGCTATAAAAATGAAAACATAAAAGAAACACAAAAAGATGAACGAAAAATTGCTTAAGTAGGCGCATTGAAATGGATTTTTCATACTAAGGAAGAGAGAAAATTTCAAATTTTATTAAAGCAAACACCCTAATACAAACTAAGAGAGAGGGGGGGGGGGGAGAAATTCTCCTTACATAAGTATGGAATCCAAATGGGCAGCACCTCCCCTAAGCAAAGTGGTCAAAAAAGTGGACAAGAAAAGCTTCCTGGAAGCTCTTATTTATAAGCAAATTTTCGGGTGGGTCACGCCCGTGACTAGGGCGTGACAGGGGGGCGTGTCGATACTGTACATGAGCTGATCAGGTGACTTGATTGGAAAGTTGACTTCGGCTGAAAACGTTGCGGTCACGCCCTAGGTCACGGGCGTGACATGTGTCAGTCACGGGCGTGACTGGGGCGTGTCGGGGAGGTCGATCTGGGCGCGGTCCGGCCGCAAAGTCGCGGGCGTCATGTCGGGCCAGGTGGCTAAGTCACGCCCGTGTCACACCTTGACACGGGCGTGTCTAGGGGCGTGTCGAGGAGGTTTGATGATCGTCGATCGTCGAGTTGGCACCTGTGGTCGGCGATCGTCGAGGGCGTGACATGGGCGTGTCGGTCATGTGACACGGGCGTGTCAGTCAACATTTTGACTTTTTCTGGAATTTTTCTGAATTTTTCTGGAATAAAAATAAAGCTAAGTTAGAAATTATATTTACAAAAACAAGAAATTTATTGAATAAAACTAATAAAAAAGACAAAAAATAAACAAAATTGACTTAAATAAAATACTAAAATATAGGTATATTTACAACTCATCAAACACCCCCATACTTAAGCTTTTGCTATTCTAGAGCAAAAGTTTGAGGTGAACTTATAAGGAATTATAAAAAACCCTAAGTTCTGTTACCGCTAAATTAATTAGAAAGCCAAAAGACTTCTTGATGTAATCAAATAGAAAGCAATATTTGTATTGGTTAGATTTAACAGAAAATAGTTTGGAGTTATACGAACTTTAGCTTTTAGGAGTTTTACCGGAAATAATGCAATTTACGAATTATGCTCTCAAAAAGATTTTTGAATTAATTCTAGAGTCATGAAATTGGCTAAGGGGGGTTGATGTTGGTTTATGAAGATGCTTGGATTTTGAGGCGAGGTTATTATTTTTTTCTCGAACCTCCATTTTTTTTTTATTTGGATGTTAAAGGAAAACAAAATCTTATTTTCCTTAACATAAAATTTTTTTCTTCTTCATAAAAATAACCCAATGTATATGTGTTGGAGTAATGAATTTTATCCTCTTACTCCATAACGTATAATCTTTTAAATTATTGGGTGCCTATGTTTACGGAATGAAATCTTATTCCCATTGACATAAGATCTTTTTTCTTTTTGGGAAAATATTTTTATCATACCAAGTAGGTTATGATAGGTAAGGGGAGAAAAGAGAAGTAGATTTTTAATTGAAAAATAATTGAGAGCAACCTTTATAAATTGTACGTTCCAATTTTTCAGAAAGCTAAAAGCAAGCATAATTGAATTCTATAGTTGTTATTTTCTAGCATGGTACACATGCTCCTATCTATGAAAAATTAGAAGTAGTGCCTAAAGCGAGTACCCTATTTTTAACAAAGTATAATAAATTCTTTAAAACCTAACCCCGACTATTTAGATTTTTCAATCTATAATTAACAAACGAATAGTGAACAAAGAATTGATCAAATTCGCATATAAATAAACTCAAAACGAAAGCTTTGGATAGCAAGAAACTTAAGAATGAAATGTTTGATTTATTTGTTTCATAACTTACAAAAATTGTTTTTTTTTGAATTTTTTTTTTTTTGAAGTTATGCTATTTTTTTGTATTTTTGTATTTATCTCTTTAATATATACATACTAAAAAGAAAAAAAATGCGAAAATAAAATTTTTTTTTGGATTTTTAAGTTTTGTGAATTTTTTGGTATTTTTATGTTTTGTGAATTTTTTTGTATTTTTAATGACATTTTCATTCTATTTACAAAAAATTGGGAAAAAGAAAAAATATTTACAAGGATGAGAGGGAAAAAGGGAGAGGAGAAAGAGAAAGAATATTTACAGAAAGTACTTATAAAAATTATTTACAAAATATTTACAAGAATATTTACAAAAATATAAACTAGGTTGCCACGAGATGACTCGTTATGTGGATGGCTCGATGAGCTGGATCTCGCGGACAAAGTCAAAAATAAGTCAAAGTTTCAAAAATGAAACTTCAAAATTTTTAATTAAATTTTTTTTTTTTTTGTGTTATATATATATATATATATATTTTATATATATATATATATATATTTGTATTTTTTTTTGTTTTTGAAGTTTTTTTTTAAAATTTAATTTTTTTGTTTTGTTTTGTTTTGTTTTTGTAAGTAAAAAAAAAGAAAGTACGAAAATACGAAAACACCCCCATACTTAGATCCAACATTGTCCCCAATGTTGTATGCTAAGCATGAGAAACAAGACAGCAGGTATATGTACAAAAAAGGAAAAAGAGGGGGGCAGGAAACGTCCCTGATCCGCGCTCGGCGAAGCCCATTAGAAACCCTGCATTTATTAGAAAAATAGAAAACATAATAAATAAAGACGTAAAAAAGATAGACGTGTGGTGCCTCCCAGGAGCACTTTGTTTATAGTCGCGTATCTTGACTATATTGGCGGGTTTATATATGGAGAAGGGTTATGGTTTCGCTCCTACTGATCACAGGGTCGCCCGCTATATAAGACTTTAACCGATTACGGTTCACCTAAAAAGTGCCTTTTTCGGGGTGGGAGATGAGTATGGTCCCATATGGCCAAACCTCTTCAACCTTGAAGGGGCCGAACCATCGCGATTTTAGCTTACCCGGGAAAAGCCTAAGACGTGAATTGTAAAGAAGGACTAGATCGCCCGGAGAAAATTTTTTGGGGGTTTTAATTTTTCGATCGTGATAAAACTTAGAACGCTCCTTATAGAACTTATTGATCTCGTAAGCATTCGCACGCCATTCATCGAGCTCGTTTAGTTGTAGCTTTCTATTCTGAGCGGCTAAGTTAGAGTCGAGGTTTAAGAGTTTTAATGCCCAAAGTGCGCGGTGCTCCAATTCTACGGGTAAATGGCACGCTTTGCCATAGACTAATCGAAACGGGGTACAACCAGTAGCGGTTTTGTACGCTGTACGATACGCCCATAACGCTTCGTCAAGCTTAACGGACCAATCTTTCCTATTAAGTGAAACGGTTTTTTCTAATATGCGTTTTATCTCTCGATTTACTACCTCAACTTGGCCACTTGTTTGCGGGTGGTAGGGGGTGGCAAGTTTGTGCGTGACTCCGTATTTAACTAACGTCTTAGCCATTAGAGCGTTACAGAAATGCGTTCCCCTATCACTAACAATAGCGCGAGGCATGCCGAAGCGAGAAAATAATTTTTTAAAAAATTAACGACGACTCGCGCATCGTTGGTTGGGAGAGCTTGCGCTTCCGCCCACCGTGATACGTAGTCGACCGCCACTAAAATATACGTATTTTTATAAGAAGGAGGTAGGGGGCCAACAAAATCTATGCCCTATAAATCGAAGACTTCGCATTCTAAAAACAAATTTTGGGGCATCTCGTCTCGACGTGAGATGTTACCCGACCGCTGACAGCTATCGCATGCACGCACAAAATTGTGCGCGTCTTTGAAGAGAGTGGGCCAAAAGTAGCCCGCCTCTAGCGCCTTCCTAGCGGTCCGGTTGGCTTGATAGTGCCCCCCGGCTGGACCCTCGTGGCAGTGCCTCAATATTTGTGTGCACTCCACTCCCACGACGCATCTTCGAACCGCTTGGTCCGCGCAGATACGGAAAAGAAATGGGTCATCCCAAGAGAAATTTTTCAAGTCGGAAAAGAATTTCTTCTTTTGATGACTTGAAAAATCTTTTGGAAGTACCCGCGCGACTAAGTAGTTCGCAAAATCTGTGAACCAAGGCGAAGATGTCGAAGACGAACGAATGGCGAGAAGGCGTTCCTCGGGGAATCTGTCATTTATTTCAGATTCGACGAGCGCTTCCGCACCCGGATTTTCTAAACGGGAGAGGTGGTCTGCCGCTAGATTCTCCGCGCCCTTCTTATCCCGGATCTCCAAGTCAAACTCTTGTAGGAGGAGAATCCATCGAAGAAGGCGGGGCTTCGCGTCGGTTTTGGCTAGTAAATACTTAAGGGCGGAGTGATCGGTGAAAATGATAACTTTAGATAGCGTAAGGTACGAGCGAAACTTATCGAAAGCGAAAACGACGGCTAAGAGTTCCTTTTCCGTCGTCGTGTAATTCACTTGTACGGAAGTGAGCGTCTTGCTAGCGTAATAAATAGGATGAAAATGTTTTTCTACGCGTTGGCCAAGAACGGCGCCTAAGGCAATATCACTCGCGTCGCACATGATTTCGAACGGAAGGGACCAATTAGGGGCCACTAGAATTGGAGAATTGATAAGTCTTTGTTTTATAAAATTAAAAGCAGACTCGCAATCGCTACTAAAGACAAAAGGTGATTCCTTTTCCAAGAGGTGAGTAAGCGGCTTTGTTATTTTTGAAAAATCTTGAATGAAGCGCCTATAAAAGCCCGCGTGGCCTAAGAAACTCCTAATGGATTTTATGTTTGTCGGCTGAGGAAGTTTTTCTATGATTTCAACTTTGGCCTTATCGACCTCTATCCCCTTAATCGAAATCTTATGGCCGAGGACCAAACCTCCTCGAACCATAAAGTTACACTTTTCCCAATTTAAAACAAGATGCGTGTCCTCGCATCGTTGGAGGACACGATCAAGATTACGAAGACAATCCGGGAATGAGCATTAGAATACAGAAAAGTCTTCGATAAATATTTCCATAATATCTTCTACTAGCTCACCAAAAATTGCTAGCATACATCTTTGGAATGTAGCCGGCGCATTGTAGAGGCCAAATGGCATTCTTCGATAGGCGAAAGTGCCAAAGGGGCAAGTAAAAGTTGTTTTCTCTTGGTCTTCGGGGGAAATGGGGATTTGGAAAAACCCCGATAAACCGTCGAGAAAACAATAAAAAGGATGACCGGAAAGACGCTCAAGAATTTGGTCAAGGAACGGTAGTGGAAAATGGTCTTTGCGGGTGGCATCATTAAGTTTGCGATAATCGATGACCATACGCCAACCCGTAACAGTACGAGTTGGGACGAGCTCGTTGTGCTCATTCGCCACTACGGTTAGACCGCCCTTCTTGGGCACGACATGAATGGGACTAATCCATGCACTATCAGAAATGGGATAAATAATCCCCGCATCTAATAATTTATTTATCTCAGCTTTCACGATGTCTTTCATGTTTGGGTTAAGACGCCGCTGCGGCTGAATGGTTTTGCGGAAATTATCGTTTAAGAAAATTTTGTGAGTGCAGAAAGAAGGGTTAATCCACTTTAGGTCAGAAATTTGCCACGCAATTGCGTGGCGATGTTTATGCAAAACCTCCAATAAATCGGAGGTCTCCGAATCGCTTAAATACGAAGAAATGATTACCGGGAGTGTATCATTTTTCCCCAAAAAGGCGTATTTTAGGGATTCGGGTAATGGTTTGAGTTCTAGGGTGGGCGGTTCTTCTAGTGAGGTTTTAGTGCTAATGTCTTTTGAACCAATTGGTTCAAAAGGCATATTCGTAGACACATCCTCATCGCAATAAAATTTTTCGAGTGAAAAAATATTTTCGTTTAAAAACTCGGACTCGAAAACCGGAGAAGAACAATCTCCATAAAAAGAATCTAAAGAGTAGCAAAAATCGTCGCTCGGCGTCGAGTCTTCCATAGAGGAGTTAATAGAAAAAGTAACTTGGTCGTCTCCTACCCGAAGGAGAAGCTGACCATTACTTACATCGATTAACGCACGTGAGGTCGCGAGGAAAGGGCGACCAAGTATTATTGGTACGTGGGCGTCTTCCTCGATGTCCAAGATGACGAAATCCACCGGGAAGGTGAACTTGTCTACTCGGACAAGGACATCCTCAACAACCCCGATGGGGAACCTAACTGAGCGATCCGCTAGTTGGATGCGCATATTGGTAGGAGCAGGAGTACCCAAACCTAAACGCAGGAAGAGCGAGAACATCATCAAATTAATGCTCGCGCCTAAGTCTGCTAAGGCGTATTTTACCAATACATCGCCAAAAAGGCACGGGATGGAAAACCGTCCCGGGTCGTTTTGTTTTGAGGGCAATTTACTAGTAAGAGCCGCCGAGCAGACAGCGTTGAGAGATATATGCGAAATATCCTCGAGTTTGCGTTTATTAGAAAGTAGTTCTTTTAAAAATTTCGCATATTTAGGCATTTGCGAGATAGCCTCGCAAAATGGAACATTAATATGAATTTGTTTAAGTAATAAAATAAATTTTTCATATTGCGCGTTCACTCGCTCGTTATCTAACTTATGCGGGTACGGCAACGCCTTGTTTAAAATAGTTTTGTCGTTAAAAATCGGTAAGGGTTGCGTAATCGAAGAAGAGGGAAGAGGGGTCGGAGGTGAAATATGTACCTGAGGATCGATCCGTTTTGGATCGACCACCTCCTTACCGCTACGGAGGATTATAGCATTGGCGGTTTCCCTTGGATTGGGCTCCGTGTTCCCTGGCAGTGCCCCCAGGGTGCGTTCCGACATAAGTCGCGCCAGCTGTCCAACCTGGAGTTCTAAATTTTTTAGCGATCCGGTGAAGTTCCGGATATTGGACTCGTTGGACACGACATAACGATTAAATTTTTCCTCCACCGGGGATGGCTTCATAGGAGGGGGAGGAGGAAACGTTGGCGCAAAAGGAGGGGGAGGGGAACGCTGCGCGTTGTTCGGGTTGCTCCAGGAGAAATTCGGATGGTTCCTCCAACCCGGATTATAGTGGCTACTATAAGGGTTGTTTTGAAAGGAGGGACGCACTGGATTTCCCATGTAGTCCACGAACTCGTCGACTACGCAGACGTTAGAGGGGGGAAGAAAACAAGGCGTAGTGGAGGAGGCAACAGACATCTCCGCCACCTGCTTAGTTAGCCTTTCCACTTGGAGGGCTAGCTGAGCAATGGCATCCACTTCAAAAATGCCCGCCTGCTTAGGGCGCGCCTGCGGGACATTCCACTGGTAGGCGTTCACCGCCATTTCCTCGAAAAGGGCCTGGGCGGCCTCAGGGGTCTTATTGTTCAGAGTTCCCCCGGAAGCCGCGTCAATCATTTGACCCGTCTGACTGTTCAGTCCATTATAAAAAAATTTTACCTGCAACCACGTTGGCAGAGCGTGGTGCGGGCACCGGCGGAGAAACTCCTTAAAGCGTTCCCAAGTCTCGTAAAGAGACTCGGAGTCATTTTGGACGAACGAAGATATGTCCGCCCGCAATCTTGCAGTTTTCGCGGGCGAAAAATACTTCGTAAGGAATTTCTCTGCCAACTCCGCCCAGGACGTGATGGATCCCCGCGGGAGGGAGAGTAACCACGCCTTAGCCTTGGACTTAAGAGAGAAGGGAAAAAGGCGCAAATGAATGGCGTCATCAGTGACGCCATTAATTTTAAAAGTATCGCAAATCTCAAGAAAATTAGACAAGTGGTTATTGGGGTCCTCATCCAGCAGTCCGTCGAACTGCACGACATTTTGGATCATTTGAATAACACTCGACTTAATTTCAAAATTATTGTTGGCCACAGCAGGCCGAACAATACTCGACCCCATATCATCCAAGTTGGGCCGAGCGTAGTAAGACATAGTACGCTCGGCCGGTTGGGCATTATTTGGGTCGGCCATAGAAGAAGAAGAGGGTTCTCCGATAGATTCTGCGGGGTCTAAAAAGGGAATTCGACGGAGAGATCGGATATGCGCAAGAGAGCGGTAGATCTCGGGGTCGAATTCAAGATTTTCAGAACTCGAAGGTTGTCCACGGGTCATACACCCTAAAAAAACGAAAAGGGGAAGGATTTTTTTTTGTATAAATTTTTTTTTGAAAATAAAGTAAAATTAATAGAGTCCCGGATTCAATATAACAACCAGAATCCCCGGCAACGGCGCCAAAAACTTGATGGCCGCGGAACAGAGACCGACTGTGGTTGGTTCGAAATGGTCAGATTCCGCGGGCCGGTTAGAAGATCGAGTTTTCTAACGAGAGGAGGCAAGTGCACCTATCGCAAGTAGTACTCGGTATTCGGGAAAATACCGAGGTCGTATTATTCTCGGGGACGCGTTGATTATATCTACTCTTCCAGGAACACTATTATCTTACTATCAGTAAGGTGGGATTTTTTAGTCTAATTAAAACGGAAAGAAAGAGAGCTGAATTTTGCTAAGTTAGTTCGATGACGGGTTAACGCTCGGCATCGAATCGGATTAAGACTAAAATAATTCTTAACAATTATTGAACTTTGTTTTTAATTTAATAAAAGGCACTTGGCCGTGGAGGTTCCAAGAACATGAGCTCACCTTGGTCTAGGGATATCGCTCACCTGGGCGCTAAGGCTATTCGACCGAACGTTAGTCCGATGAAGGATTCCCCTTAACGTCCGCATTACGCTAAGAACCTCCGGCCGAACTACGTTTCTCCTCTTTCGAGGGGGCGTACGCAGTTCTCTTTACCCAAGGGGGATCGGTCCATACGTGCGGCCTCTCGGCGTTGCGGATGGATAACGGAAATAGAGCCCACAAATCGATTATGTGGCCCTATGCGTCGTTAACCCGGGGCAAACCATAAGTCCTTAAATTAAAATAAAAATAAAGTTCTTTAATTATTTCAAATCATTTTATAAGTCTCAATGCTCTTCGATGCTGAAGGCTAATAGAGATTAGCCACTCATCGGTATGGGGACGGCTTTATGTTTTTAGGTGAAGCTTGAGTGTTAAACTAAGCACTAAACAATTATAAGAGAAAACACAAAAAAATAGGACAATTAGATAAATTGAAGGCTAATTGATGCAGTCACTCACGCACACTTCAAAACCATAAAGAAAATTAAATAAAGCAAGCCCTACTCAAATGAGTAGGTTGAAATAAATGCACACACGCACACACTCTTCTTAATTGAAGAAAGCGATAAATAAAGCGTCGAAATTATCTCCTACACGCACGCACTCTACATAATTGAGAAAGCGATAAAATTGCAAGTCCCGGCTCAAATGAGTGGGCGGGGGTAAATTTATCTCATACACGCACGCACTCTACTTGAAAGTAAAACACACACACACACTCTACAGAAAAGTAAACACACGCACACACACAAAGTTTTCCTACTCAAGTGAGTAGAAAGAAAATGAATGCAGTAAAAAGACAAGTCCCACTCAAACGAGTGGGCGGAAGATGAAAGCAGGGCGCCATTTAACTCTTAACGAGTAGGCAAAAATAAATGCATATGCACACACTCTACAGAAATTAAAACAAAGCTGTAAATTCTAACTCGTACACGCACGCACCCTTACAAAAAAATAAGAAAAGCGAAGTGCTCAGAAAATTAAAACGATTGCATTTCTACCGCTAGAATGCAGTAGAAATGCATAAAAAGTGAAAATAAAAATTAACTGGAACGAAAAGTTATTCAAATAAACGCAAAATGAAAGTTGACGAAAAATTAGAACAACTGCATTTCTACCGCTAGAATGCGGTAGAAATGCATAAAAAGTGAAAATAAAAATTAAAGGGACTAAAAAGTTTTGAAATTAAAAAGCTAAAATGAAGTTGACGAAAAAATTATAACAATGATTTTTTCATTCTTAAGTTTTTATAAAAGCTCCTAAAAAGTGAAAATAAAACTAAAAAAGGACGAAAGGGTTTACAATCCTAAAGAGCCTAAGTTAAATAAAATCAAAATGAGCACCTTTTTTAGTTGTTTTTATAAACCCTTAAGAATGAAAAATTAGGAAAAAAGGAAAACCTAAACCTAAACAAGTGCGGATTATGAAAATAAAACGGACATTACAACGGTTAGAAATGCCGATAAATCCTAAATCTAACTAAGTTATCAAAGCTATAAAAATGAAAACATAAAAGAAACACAAAAAGATGAACGAAAAATTGCTTAAGTAGGCGCATTCAAATGGATTTTTCATACTAAGGAAGAGAGAAAATTACAAATTTTATTAAAGCAAACACCCTAATACAAACTAAGAGAGAGAGAGGGGGGAGAAATTCTCCTTACATAAGTATGGAATCCAAATGGGCAGCAACTCCCCTAAGCAAAGTGGTCAAAAAAGTGGAGAAGAAAAGCTTCCTGGAAGCTCTTATTTATAGGCAAATTTTCGTGTGGGTCACGCCCGTGACTAGGGCGTGACTGGGGGGCGTGTCGATACTGTACATGAGTTGATCGAGTGACTTGACTGGAAAGTTGACTTCGGCTGAAAACATGGCGGTCACGCCCTAGGTCATGGGCGTGACATGTGTCAGTCACGGGCGTGACTGGGGCGTGTCGGGGAGGTCGATCTGGGCACGGTCCGGCCGCAAAGTCGCGCGCGTCACGTCGGGCTAGGTGGCTAAGTCACGCCCGTATCACACCTTTACACGGGCGTGTCTTGGGGCGTGTCGAGGAGGTTTGATGATCGCCGATCGTCGAGCTGGCACCTGTTGTCGGCGATCGTCGAGGGCATGACACGGGCGTGTCGGTCATGTGACACGGGCGTGTCAGTCAACATTTTGACTTTTTCTGGAATTTTTCTAAATTTTTCTGGAATAAAAATAAAGCTAAGTTAGAAATAATATTTACAAAAACAAGCAATTTATTGAATAAAACTAATAAAAAAGACAAAAAATAAACAAAATTGACTTAAATTAAATACGAAAATATAGGTATATTTACAACTCATCAAAAACAAACCAAACTAATCAAGGAAACAGCTGAGGGTAAGCCTCCCTCATAGCCGACTTTAACTCCCAAGTCGAACTCTCCAAATCCTGATTCCTCCAAAGAACTTTCACCATCGGAATAGACTTCTTTCGCAGCACCCGTTCCTGAGTATCCAAAATACGGACCGGCACTTCAACAAAAGAGAGGTTGGGCTCCAACTGGGGCACAACGTCCAAGACTTGCCCACTGCTGTGCACGCACTTCCGCAATTGGCTAACATGGAAAATATTATGAACACCTGGGAAGTTTGCTGGCAAATCCAACATGTAAGCTGACACACCAATTCGCTCCAAAATCTTCAACGGGCCCACATACCTTGGGTCTAATTTTCGATTCTTACAAAACCTCTTTACACCCACCATCGGGGAAACTTTAAGAAATACAAGGTCCCCTACAGAAAACTCCAAGGCAGACCTACGCCGATTGGCATTCTTCTCGTACCTCTCCTGAGCTATACGAAGCTTCTCTCGAACAAGCTTCACTGCGACTTCCATTTCCTCGAGTGCATCAGGACCCAACAATGGCCTCTCACCAGCCTCAGCCCAAAACAACGGAGTTCTGCAGCGCCTCCCATATAAGTCTTCGAACGGAGCAATCTACAAGCTATCCTGATAACTATTATTGTATGCAAATTTCATAAGTCATAGCCACTCGTCCCACGCTCCACCGTGGTCTAAAATATAGCATCGGATCATATCCTCAACTATCTGATTCACCCGCTCCATCTGCCCATTAGTCTGTGGGTGGTACGCAGTAGAATACCACAGATCCGTACCCAAACCCTCCTGCAGACTCTGCCAAAAACGAGAAGTAAACCGGGAGTCTCGATCAGAAATGATGCTAACCGGCACACCGTGCAGTCGGATGACTTCATTCAAGTACAACTCTGCTATCTTCTTCATCGGGTAATCAATCTTATATGGCATGAAGTGAGCACACTTCGTCAGTCTATCCACTATGACCCAAATAGAATCAAATCCCCTCGGGGATCGCGGTAAACCCGTGATGAAATCCATAGATATACTTTCCCACTTCCAAGTCGAGATCTCTAACGGAGTCAACTTGCCACCAGGCCTTCCATGATCGGCCTTCACCCGCTTGGAAGTGTGGCACTCCGCAACAAATCAGGCTATATCTCCTTTCATGCCATACCACCAGGCAATTTGCTTTAAGTCACAATACATCTTTGTAGATCCTGGATGGTAGGCAACGCTGGATCCATGAGCCTCTCTGCAAACCATACCCCGAATGTCCCCAACCGCGGGGATGCAAAATATGTCGTGGTAATTCAAAGTTCCCGCATCATCGATGGAATAATCCGGCTACTCTCCTCTCTCAGTCCTGGAGTATAAGTGTAGAAGATCCGGGTCGTCCTTCTGGTGAAGTCTGGTCAAAGAAATCCAAGATGACTCTGCCACTGACAAACTACTCTACAGTCCACAGCATCCCACTGATATATCCATAAGGAGGAACTCCTCCACTAAACGATCGGTGGTGATATTAAAGATCTTTCCCGTCTTACGGCTCAGGGCGTCGGCCACCACATTGGCCTTGCCTGGATGATACTGGATCTCTACATCATAATCGACCACATACTCTAGCCACCGATGCTGGCGCAGATTTAACTCCTGCGTGAACATGTACTTCAGGATCTTATGGTCGGTGAAGATCTTGCACTGAGCCCCATAAAGTAGGTGTCTCCACAGTTTGAACGCATAAATAACCGCTGCGAACTCGAGGTCATGCGTAGGATAATTCTTCTCATGAGTCTTCAGTTGCCTTGACCCATAGGCAATCACCTTACCAACCTACATTAATACGCATCCCATACCTACATGCGAAGCATCCACGTATACATCATAATCCACACCCTCAACAGGCAGGGTAAGAACGGGAGCAGTGCACAATCTCCTCTTTAACTCTAGGAAGGCTTCTTCGCACATCTCGCTCCAAACAAAAGCCACGTTCTTCTGAGTCAGCTTAGTCAAAGGTGCATCTAGGGTAGAGAAACCCTCCACAAACCTCCTGTAGTAGCCGGCCAATCCTAGAAAGCTCCTGATCTCCTCTGGCGTGCCCGGCCTACTCCAATCCATCACTGCTGCGATCTTTTCCGGGTTAACTGAGATCCCATTCTTATTCACCACGTGGCCCAGAAATGAGACCTGAGGCAACCAAAATTCGCACTTGCTTAACTTGGTGAATAACTTATGGTTCCTCAATTCCGATAGAACCAAGCGCAGATGCTGCTCATGCTCCTCAGCACTGCGAGAATAGACCAACACGTCATCGATGAAGACCACCACGAACTTATCTAAGAAATCCTTGAACACCTAGTTCATCATATCCATGAACGCTGATGGAGCGTTGGTCAATCCAAATGACATCACTAAGAACTAAAAATGTCCATGCCTTGATCTAAACGCAGTCCGTGGAATATCTGCCTCACGGATCCTAAGCTGATGATAGCCTGAACGAAGGTCAATCTTGGAGAAGACCGTACTACCGCGCAACTGGTCAAATAAATCATCGATCCTCGGCAGAGGGTACATGTTCTTAATTGTGACTTTGTTCAACTCCCTATAGTCGATGCAAAGCCGCATTGACCCATCTTTCTTCTTTACAAATAGAATAGGAGCACCCCAAGGCGACGAACTCTGCCTGATAAGCCCTTTCGCCAACAACTCATCTGACTAGACTCGCAACTCCTCTAGCTCTCGAGGGGCCATCAGGTACGGCGCCTAAGCAATAGGACACGTACCCGGCTCCAAATCGATCACAAACTCAACATCCCGCTTGGGAGGAAGACCAGGTAGCTCATCAGGAAAAACATCAGCGAAATCACGAACAACTGTAATCTCCTCTAAGCGCGGAACACTAACATTGGTCCCAACCATCGAGACCAAACAAGCAAAAAAATCCGAAAGAAAAAACTTCTGAGCACATACCGCAGAGATGACAGGGGAATCCTGGCTCAGATCTGCATACACGCTTCCGGGCCGACCGTCGTCCCTGATGAAGTCCAAGCGCTTCCCTTTGCACTGAATGACTGCATCATACCTAGATAGCCAGTCAATGCCCAAAATAACATCGAAGTCCTCCAGATCAATCATCTTCAGGTCTGCCTTCGCAAGGAAGTCCCCCAACAAAATAGGGCAATCTAACATGCCCAAATCTGACAACACAGATTAACTAGAGGGGAACTTGACACAAAAGGTATCCCGAACTCGATCTAAAGTCAACCGATGTCGCTCTACAAAGGCTCTAGCCACGAACGAGTGGGTAGCGCCGGAGTCAAACAGAACCCGCGCCCAGTGGTTCTTCACCTTAAACTTCCCTATAGCAACATATATAACTAAGGAACTACCACAACAATACTACAAACATTCTAGCAAGACAAGAACAAAACATTCAGGCTGGAAAGACAACAAACCTGAGATGACCTGAGTCGAAGCTTCAGCCTCCTCGGAAGAGATCACGTTCAGCTTTTCCTTTCCCTTGTCCACACGCTGAGGTGGAGGTAATGCCTGAAGAGGAACTGCATGAAGAGCAGGATGGACCTGAGGACACCTAGACTTGATGTGTCCCTTCTGCCGACACTGAAAACAGACATTATCCTTGGACCAACACTAGGCAGCATCATGCCCGGGTCGCTTGCAAATAGAACAGGAGACATCTCTCCTAGGAGCACCCTGAATTGCATGAACCTGCTCCTTCCTCTGAGCTGCTGCCCTCTTGAAACATCTCTCGATAGGGTGGCCTGACCGGCCACCGAAACTGCACACCACTTTGCTCTTCTTTCCAGGAACCGTACCGGGTATCTGGGGTTTCTTTTCCTCCACAGACTTCCTCTTATCCTTCCTACTTTGCTGTCCTCTGCTCTTCGCAGTCTCAATAGCCTCCACCTTTAGAGCAGCCTCCACTACTCCTACATAAGTCTCTGGCCTATAAGCACTGGTCAACTGCTGCACCTCACTCCTCAAACCACCGAGAAATCGCTTAACTCGATCAGCCTCAATACTGACCAATCCAGGGGCAAAACGGCTCAGCTTGATGAACTCTATCTCATACTCACCCACCGTGAGTTGCCTTTGCTTCAGGTGGAGGAAGTCGTTCATGAGGCGGTCACGCTCGACCGAGGGTAAGAACTTCCTCAATAGCATCTCCTTGAACACCTCCCAAGAGCATCCAGCAACCAAGCTCTCCTTCTCTCTCAGCCACCAACTCTTAGCCAAACCTTTAAGCTGATAGGCGGCTATCATCACCCTCTGATCGTCTGCAATCCCTGAGTACGAGAACATCTCCTCCATGGAGATCAGCCAGTCATCTATCACCATGAAATCTGCCTTCTCGTCATAAGTGGGAGGGCTCAGCCTCTGAAACTGCGAGATGAAGTCCATCTCCGCTGGCACCACCACTGGAGGTCTTAAGGGTACAGGAGGGGGAGGAACAGCAATCCCCCCTGCAAGGCCTTGCACTCCCTGAGTCTGTCCTGCCACAACTGCTACCAAAGACTGGATCTGGGCTCGCACCTCCACCAACTGCCTACTCAAGGAATCGCTACTCTGCTACAAGCTTTCGATTACCGCATCATTCTGAGCTCCAGATGACTCACCCTCAGACAGGGGAGTCGATCTAGTTGAAGGACGTCTCGCCATCCTAAAGTCAAAGCTACACTAGTTAGATCTTAGTACAACGGCTAGACCCAACTACAAGTACAGACAATACATATATAGATATGAACTTAAAGCTGCTAAACTTGCTTTGGGACTTTATTATTTTTTTTACAAAAAATTGATGTTATGCCCTAACCTAGGATGGTTAACCACCACCATACTAGTTCTTGTGCCTAGATCGGGAATGCATGACTTTATATTATTTTTGACACGAAAACTTATGTGTGTACATATGTCATCCTGCCAGTCTTTAGCTTGGCACGTTGTGCTTATGCAATGTTATGCTATGCATGTTTGTGCTATGCATTCTAAAAAAGGCCCTAATGCATGTTATGAGCGGCGTACGCATGAAAGTGTTATGCATCCCATACTATATAACATTCGCATGCAACGAAGAAAAGAAAATGTGCTAGTCGCAGCCATGTGGTGAGGTTATGCATCCCATACTACATAACCCTCACATGTTGCCCCTATGGTGGATCCATATACGAACACATATTATGCATCCCATACTACATAATATGCCCCATATACTTTATGTTATGCTATGAGTGTAGTGTTCGTGCTTTTGCCAAGACGTGCTGATGACATATTGGTGTGTGCATGACATGATGCTGAACTACTGAAGCAATCAAAGGAAGGTTGCCCGACTAACTTGTCAGCAACCTCCCTCTGATACCAACTGTCATAACCCACATTTTCTCCGAATTAAAGAATTATAAGAGTATGAGAAAACGCGCGTCATGATGCCACGTCAAGCAGGGGATAACTGCTGACTCTCAGGGAAAACCATCTACTACACTTTATGAAAGAAATTTATGAGTTTAATAATTAGAAAATCAGTTATAATTTAGAGGTCGTATCCCTCGGCTCGGTGGATCACCTAGTCCACAGTTAAAAACTATACTTAAGCGCTGCGGAAAAATATTTTTATTCAGGTTTGACATCCTAAGAAGTGCATAAGAGCCCTAAGAGGACCACTTATGCCATGCAAGACTCTACATTTAATTTATATTATATATAAGGAAACGATCTTTATACGTTGTTTGGAAAATAGTGATTTACCTTTATAAAACATGCTGGTCATGCGATATACTTATAATAGTAATAATTGTAGTTTTAAAATAACTAGCAACCTAGCATAAATCCTCCCCAGAGCAAGTAGACTATCTCCAGAAAATGGTAGCAGCAAAAGTAATATATCTAGTACAAAGGTAAAAACTAACAGTCGGCGCAAACAACCTGACACGAACCCACAGGCAAATACGTATGTCTGTAAGAAAAGTATGGAAAAACTACCTCACTAACAAAGCAACAGGATCTCCAAAGTCTAAGAGACCACCAGCAACACCACCGCAACCTAGCCACAAAACTGGCTACTACTCAGAGCATGAGGCATTCAAAAGAAGAAACAATACCTCAGCAAGCAAAACAAGGAAAAACTGCATGGAAGTGTTAACCAGGGAATAAATAAAAGAGGAAAACACACAGCAGAAAAAGTCACAACTGCCCAAGGCAAGACAACAAGGAATGCATTACGTGCGCACCCTGCACAGAAACTACATCTTGTAGGGTCTACTAGGCTACTAAGAGCCCAAAGTGCTGCAATCTACCAAGGGAGAAACTTATAACACCCAAAGCTGTGGGAGATGGTAGTAGAAAAAACAAACAACATGGATCTGGGTTGGAGGCAAACTCAGTCCCCAAACAACCATTTCTAAGCCAACAAGCTCAAGGGTCTACATGTGAAAGCACAAGGGACCTTCCACCCCCTTTCCCAGCCCGTACCTGGAGCAAGATAGAAGAATAAGGGTGGGCTTGGCTAAATTACACAACACCTCCCCCATGAAGAGCTTCAAACCACCACTACTAACCACGACCCACGATTCGGCCCTTAGGAAAGAAAAACATGGCCGACAAGGAAACTCAAAATAAAATCAAGGAATTCACTCCGGAACGAAAATCGAGGAAAGAGAAACAGTGTTGAAGTTACTCAACACGGCTTGGCATTGAGTGGAACCCACTAAGCGCCTAACCAGACCTTGGCGTTGAGTGAGTTAGCCTCACTCAGCGCCAGAACAGCCATGGCGTTGAGTGAGAATCACTTACCCAACGCCCTCCACAAGAACAGCTCTAGCGTTGAGTGAGCTATCCTCACTCAATGCCAAAACATCCATGGCGTTGAGTGAGGTCCACTCCCTCAACGCCTTTAGCAAAAGAGGCAGCGGCGTTGAGTGAGCTAACCTTACACAACGCCAAAACAGCTATGGCGTTGAGTGAGGTCCACTCCCTCAATGCCTTTAGCAAAACCACAAAACCCAACGGTGGCGTTGAGTGAGTCCACCTCCCTCGACGTCCAAGCAGCTTTGGCATTGAGTGAGGTCAACTCACTCTGCGCCAAAGTTCACTCCCGTAGGAAAACCCTAAACCATCGCCAACTAGAAGAGGTCGGCGGGAATGCCGACTGATTCTCGTCGAATCGGCGGGAATGCAGGATGATTCTCGCCGAATCGGCGAGAATCCACGATGATTCTCGCCGATCGGCGGTAATCCAGAATGATTCTCGCCGAATCGGCAGGAATCAAGGATGATTCTCGCCGATCGGTGGGAATCACAGACGATACACGTCGAAATCGGCGGGAATCACTTGTTGATTCCCATCGATTTTGACTTAGACGAAAAATCTCACTCAATCACCCCACCACTCAGCCGCAAGGAACAGACCAAACTATGGCTTTGAGTGTGTCCACCACACTATATGCCAAGTCCGGGTGGCTTTTGTCTTTGATTGTGTGCACCACACTCAACACCAAAACCCGAGAGTCTACTAAGACTGGTTCTAACCAGAGCCCTACCACAACTTCCTCCCTCACTCTCTCTCTCGGCCCCACTCGCAAAAGCACCCAACTAGAAATACAAATCTGGAGTCTAAATGGTGAACACAACTAGCAGGTTGAGCAAACAGCACAAGGAGGGGGCTCATAGGAGAATCTAAGCCCTAAAATTTAGCAAGATAAAAGAGAATATGCTTGGTTTCTACCCTAGGGCTAACCGGGAAACATTCCAAAATTCAAAAGAACAACAATGGCAAGGGCAAGAATACCACTTGCCTCGATTTCCGGCGAAGCTTGGTCGGCTTTCCCTCCTCCTAACTCTGCACTAGAAGGAGCAGCACCTAATAAGAAAACCCGCACTTTAATGGCGGAAAACCACAAGAAACCGAAAATCCAAGCCTACTAATACTCCATGAAAATCAAATCTCTTACCGTAGAAAAGAAGGTCTGAGCGAGAGCAAGACAATGCCGCTTTCGGAATCGAAATCCATCCACGAACACTCCCGAAATCGCCGTCCGAAGGAGAAGTAGGTCCGGCGGTTTCCTCTGTTTTCCGCGAACAGGAGCAGCGGTTTCGGTCTTGGGGAGAAGAAGAGAGGAGAAGTGGGCCCGCCACTTCTTACTAAGGCTTTTATACAAGCTTTAAAGCATCGGTTCAGCAAAACCGAACCCAACCGCCTGCTCCTTAAATAAAAAAAAGAGAATTTCTTCTAGTCTTTACTAATGGCACACCCAAAGCGACGCGAAAACCAAACTATCTCGGAATTCGACGAAATTCGCATCGTAGCTAAATATCCATGCTACAAACACAACGACGAAGTCGAAACTAACTTTCGACGAACAGAACTCGAGTTATACCCTCCCAAAGCCAAAACACAAGCATCCCCCGAGAGGCCACACCGGGTCACCCAAAATAACTCGGCTTGCTAGGGAGATCTTGACAATAGGCTATAAAATAGGGAACCCAGTTCTAAGGAGTTAAGACCACACTCCACAGATGGCGCAAGCCAAGAAAATGCGTTGACGTAACGCCAAACGAGAATTTAAATAATCGCAGAAAAAATCGGGGGCGTTACATTCAGCCACGCCGCCCTCATGGTATTCTGATTGATCACCTCCGTTTGGTTCCTTGGGCAAATGAGTTTCTACCGGCTAGTTCTTTACTTTGACAGATTCATTTTTCAAGATCTGTTAGCGGAACGGGTACAGATCTCTGTGGGCGGTTTTCTCCTCATCAAATATCAACACCATTTTCTCTTGGGGCGACTTGTATTTGCACGAGGCTCATCTAGGTCCTTCGTCAGGGTCATCTTTTTAGTGCAAATCTTCTGTGTCGTTGACTCTTTTGGCTTTGGGGAAATGCTCGACAAAAGATAAGAAGTTCTTGCGGAAAGTTTCCCTATGGTGTCCAACACCAAGCCACCTCCGAATTTGGAAAACTTTGTCATGAGGTCGTCAACCTCGCCCATGGTTGGGATATGCCCGCTACAAGCGATGGCTTCTTTTGCAAAGGCTCTTGTTTCTTTTTAGAGCCGCTCAACAAACCGTTCAATGTCTTATTTGACTGCGGGGGAAATATCTTCTTCACAATATCACCTGTGATTCCCAGCTAGGAGAGGACGGCGGTGCTCAGGCTTGAAATCGTTTAAGGAGTTTGCGAAAGTGATTTAAAGCTTCAGAAGACAGTTCTATTCAGAGGTTGACTTGCAATATTTATAGACCATGTGGCTCGGGATTTGGGTCATAAGATTTGCGGTTACCTGTATACTTTTTTTGAACCCGCGTGAGATCAAAAAAGTGCGGCGGTTATGTTAACCCAAATCTCGCGGCAAGGGGATATTAACAAACAGAGGCAGATATAACTGGCGGGCAGACATTCCAAGCATCTTCAAACACACTTCTAGAGATCGTACGCATAGTCGTGGACATCCGACAAGGTTGTGGAGGAATCGCCCCAGGAATATCAACAGACTTTCTAACCCATTAGCCACGTATGCAGTCTCTTCTCTCAACTCCCTGCCGACTGACCCTTCATGTACCTCAAGAGGTTGCGCATTTAATGATGAAATAAGTAGGGCATTAAATGCCTGGCTTTTTGGTAACCATTTGGGAGGCCAACTCTCCAGTATAAATAGAGGGTCAAGTGCGCACGAAGGGGGACTACGAAATTAGGCCAGAACATGCCCAGTCGTAGGTGCAAACATTAAGTTCAGTTTTCATCAATATTTTCTTATACTCACCATTTGTAAGCTCTTTTTCAATCAATCTAGAGGCATATCGAAAGAAAGTCATTCGCCGCGGCAGGTTAAATCTGGTATTCCCCACTTTCAGCAACACCTCCTTTTCTGTGATTTTCTTTCTGTCCGCCTAACCGTCTGCATGGCTAGTAACTGGTCGGTTATAGTTTTTGCCCTCTCTGTAACTCCCCCAGAGTGTTGTGTGTGGAAGAACTTAGATGAAAAAATTTGCAACGACACTCGTGGAGTTTAGAAGTTGGAACACCAAGTCTACTAGTGGATATGTATTCTATTGGGAATATTGCCCTTCAATATTCCTTGGATTTGAAGATGCATCATCTATAATGCTAAGTCCATATTATATTTGATAAGCCTTTTCTTTCATATTATTACATGTTAAAGTTGTTCTAAATACATGGTTAGATCATCTCAAGATATTGCTGCTATGTCTCAGCAATTTAAAGGATAATCTACTGAGAAGGTAGTCTGGTCTCAACAGAAGCGCTGAGATGCAACTGATTTGCTGCTTAGATAGAATCCACTCTCAGCTCTACTGAGAAGACAGTCTAGTCTCATCGGAACTACTGAGAAGACAGCCTGGTCTCAGTAAAACCACTGATAAGCAGCTGCTTTGCTACTGAGATAGGATACAGTCTCAGCTTTGCTTAGAAGACAGTCTGGTCTCAGCGAAACCACTGAGATAGAAGCCAGTCTCAACGAAACTGCTGAGATGTTTTCAAATAGTGCCTTACCTATTTTTGGTGGAAAGGAGATAAATTAAGATAACTTTATCTATTCCTAGCCATGCTGTGTCAGTACAAATTCAAAGAACCATTGCTGAGTTGAAGCATATAAAAGTAACATTTAGGTTAATGAGAGACAAGTTCTGAGATCTGATCTGACCTAGCAGAAAGTTCTTTCCTACCGTGAAATGGGAAAAGTCAATCTTTTTGATAGCTGTGCACTTCAATTTCAAGAAGATAGTGTGTTCTTGTTGAACAGGTTTAGGAGAACAGGTTGAGTCACTCTGGACTCAAGGGGTTGATCTTCTTCCTTCCGCTAAAGATATGAGATCAAGGTGGAGCAAGGGATTAAGCTGCAAAACCATTTTTCCAGTCCTACTCCAAGCAAGCTAATTGCCGTTCAAGTTCAATAGAAGAAAAGGGTTGAAAGTTTATTATCTAAGGTCTTCTGTTGTACTCATTTACATATATTCTCTATAAGAACATTATTATTCTGAGTGTAAGGTCTTAGACCTGAGTTAGGGATGTTGAGCCTATGTATAGGGCTTTTGAGCATGAGTGTAGGTTGTTAAGCCTAAGGTAGGGCTGTTGAGCTTGAGTGTAGGGTTGTTGAGCCTGAGTGTAGGGCTGTTGAGCCTCGATGTCCACCTAGCCTGAGTGGTAGGGCTTCTTGATAGGCCTGAGTTAAGTGACCGGGTCATTAAGCTGTAGGAGTAGAGTGTACTCTGAGTTTGTAGGGCTGTGGCCTGAGGTAGGGTCTAGGAGCGGACAAGAGAGATCCTAAGGGATCTATGTTGTAAGTTCTTTGAGTTGAGTTTTGGAGGAGGTTGCCTTATCTAACTCACTATTAGAAAGGTGGTGAGGGAGAGTGGATGTACCCATATATTGGAGAACCACTATAAATCATACTATGCTTTTTGTGTATGTTTTTATTGAGCAAAACAAAAAAAAACAACTAAATATAAAAAAAGAAATCAAATAACCTATTACCTCCACTCTAGGTGATTTAGACTACTACAAAATTAGCTATCAAGTGGTATCCGAGGAAAGATGGTTAAAAAGGACTTAACAGTATGACCAAATTCTATAAGAGGTAGTCTTCTATTCCAAATATGTCTGCTATAGAGGATCAAAAGGAGATGAGCTCTTTGAAGTTGCCCATATGCATAAAAGAGTCCTTTGGCATATGGAAGCAAAGAGCGAGGCTATTCATGGAAGTATCAGACCCTAGGATCTATATCACTATTATGGAGGGACCTTTTATTCCCCAAAAAGCCTCCACTATTGTTCTAACTATGAGATTGCCTAAGTCATATACTGAGATGACTAGGGATGAAGTTGCGCTTGCTACTATGGATAAGAGAGCTAAAAATATCATAGTAAATGCAATTGATAACTCCACTTTTCAAAACTTCGCACACTGTGAAACTGCTAAAGAAATGTGGGATACACTATTGTGTATATGGACGACACTGAATAAGTAAAGTAAGGGATGATAAGAAATCCCTGCTAAATCAAGAATATGAAGCTTTCAGGAAGAATAATAAGGATAACATAGTTGAATGCTATGAAAGGTTCTTCAGTATGGTCAATGATCTGAGGACCTATGAAAGGGTCGTCAACAACTATGAGTTGAATGATAAGTTTCTAAGGTCTCTAACTAGATACTGGGACACAAAAATCTATGTCATAGGGGAAGTGGCCAAGCAAGCTGATACTCCTCCACACACTCTTTTTGGTTAGCTGCTCTCTTATGAGATGTAGCTATCTGTAAGGAAGGAGGAGGAGAACACCATTAGGTCCCATACAAAGGAAAGGTCTGTGACTCTCAAAGCTGAGAGCTCTAATAAGAGCAAGGAGAGAATTCCCTCTCCTCCAAGAAGGCCAGCTGACTCATGGAGTTCTGACTCTAATACATCTGACAATAATATGTCTGATGGGGAATTTGTTGTCTTCTCAAGACAATTCAAGAAGATGATAAATAGGAAGCAATGGAAGGGAAAACCTTCCTCATCTTCAAACTACAAGAAGGATAATAATAGACCTAGAAAGAAGTACTCCAAAGGATACAGGTATGAAACTAAACCTAGTAAACATATTTCTAATAATATTATATATTATTACTGCAGCAAGCCTGGGCATGTCATTGCTGATTGCCCAATCAAAAGGAAAGAAATAGGTGAGAAGAAGCACCATCACCACAAGGGCAAGAAAGCTGAAAAGACTTTCCTTGCCAAGAAGGAGTAGAGTTGGAGTCAATCTGACTAAGCATCTTCAAATTCTGAAGAAGAAGAAGCTTATATTTGGCTATTTGCTGCTGCTGTAGAAGATTATGAATATCCAGCTGCAAGGATAGACATTAGGTCCCCTCTGTCACATTCAGACGATGATAATGAGGATGATGAAGAAGTTAATGGCTGTTGTGGATTGATGGCCATGACTTGAGGGGAAAACATCCAGGATAATTATGGTTTGAATCTGAAACTAGTCCAGATTCTGAAGCACCTTCATCTTGTGGTAAAGGTGGCTCAGAATCCAAGGAAGATTTTAATCAGTTGATTGACAATTATGGTTTGATTTTGGAAGCTCTAAAGAAGAGCAAGCTGCTTGTCAAAAGACAAGCTAAGGAGTTTGATTCTCTAAGAAAAGATATTTCTTTGCACACTGAGTCTGCTTCATAGCTAAATCAACTGAGCAAGGAAATATCCAAACTTAAAGAAATCACAGTGATCCAAATCAAAACTATAAGTAATAAAAATATATTAATTAAAGATCTAGAAGAAAAGCTCCTCAAAGAGAGGAAGCTAGTGGCCCAATACTCCAAACCAAAATCTGTATTGCCACTCATTGACACCTTCACCTCCCAAACTGGTAAGAAGGGGTTGGGGAATGAGAGGAATGCCAACAGAATGAATAAGAGTTAGGGCAATGCTCAAATGAAGCCTATGATTTCTTTTGAGAAGGTATTGTTCCATCTAATAAGTATGATCAAGAGAGCATGTATGGTCACTTGTTGAATGATAGATCCAATAATATGTGAAAAATGCCCGCAACTATAGTGGAATAATTTGGATGAGCTTAAGTTCCTTAAAGGCCCTATATGAGGAAATACAAATGGCCCATCCTGGACCATTTGTGTTTGGTGCCTCAGCCCCTTCACTCAAGGAGAAGGAAGCTACTTCTTCCAAGTCCCTTCCAGAAAAACAGATGGCTCCTATCAAGCCTATAGATTTCTCTCATAGGGAAATATCTGATGCTATCAACTCATGCTCAGCCACCAAATTGAGACTTTCTTTTATCAATCAGATAATGACTGCTAAGTCAAGCTATAGACAGGAAAAATGCCAAGTTATTACTGACAGGAACTTGAAGAATGCTGCTGTCTTCTTTAATTAATAAAAAGGTGAGCTTCCACTTCTAAATCTATTCAGAAAATAAGATACAATATTCATGAGTGTTGGTGTTGTGGCAAAGTAGGATGCTTTGTCATAGACTGTTCGCACAACCCTAATGTGCCAAAGGTAAAGATATGCACTCCTGCCATGCAAAATTTTAATAGAACTTCATCTTATGCTGCTAACAAGTACCTAAGACCCAAGATAAATTGTGTGCCTAAGGATAAGTGAATTATATTTTGCAGGATAGTTCAAGTACCCTCCTAAATTAGATATGGTACTTGGACAGTGGTTGTTCCAGATATATGACTGAAATAAGGAGCTTTTTAAAAGACTCTTCTCTTATAAAGAATGGACCAAAGGTCATCTTAGGTGGCTCTAATAGGGGTATCACCAGAGGATATGGTATGATTACTGTTGACATAGTTTCAATAACAACGGTAGCTTATGTGGAAGGGTTGCAACTCAACTTTATAAATATAAGTCAACTATGTGACTTGGGTTATGTTATTGAATTCCACAACGACAAGTGCTTGATCAAAAAGTCAGTTGACTTAGAGGTCATCCTCTCAGGCACTAGGAGTGAGAATATATATTGCTTATATTTTATTTGTAATAATTCTTTAACTCCAGTGTGTCTTGTAGCTAATGAGAAAGAATCTCTTTGTGTTCAATGCCACAAGAGACTTGCTCACATTAACTATAAGACAATGAACAAATTATTTTCTAAAAATCTAATTATAAATAGTCCAAATATAAAATGTGTTAAAAGTGGTCCCTATCATGCATGCCAAATGAGCAAGCAAACTAGGGCCACCATTATGAGTATTGGCTCAAAAGATACTGAAATATGTATTTATCTATTGCATATGGACTTATTTGGTCCTTTGCCCATTCAGAGCTTAAGTGGGAAGTTATACACTCTAGTGATTGTTAATGATTACTCAAGGTATACATTAGTATTCTCCTTAAGAAGAAGTCAGACACCCTAAATATCTTTATGAACTATGTTAAGGAAATTAAGAATGAGGTGCAATGTACTGTGGTCAAAACAAGAACTGACCATGGTACAGAGTTTCAATCTGGAGCCATGACAAAGTTCTATCAAGTATTTAGTATCACTCAAGAGTTTTCCTCTCCCAGAACTCCCCAATAAAATGGAGTGGCTGAGAGAAGAAATATGACCTTGATAGAGGCTGGCAGAACACTGCTTAGTGACTCCTAACTCCCAGAATATTTTTGGGCTGAAGTAGTCAATACTGCATGTTATGTTTTGAATAAGGACTATGTTAACAAAGCATAAAGGAAAACCCCCTATGAAATTCTGAAGGGCAAACAAGCAATAATTTCATATTTTAGAAACTTTGGTTTCAAATGCTACATTTTAAATAATAGAAGAGCTTAACTTACTAATTTTTCTGACAAATGCAATGTAGGTATTCTTGTTGGGTATAGCTCATATAATAGAGCATATAGAATATTCAATAAGAAGACCCATGTAGTTGAAGAATCTTTGCATGTTGTCTTTGATGAGACTAGCATGCTTTATAAGGGCCGTTCCAACACTCCTATCCTTATAGGTAATGATTTGAAGATGCAAGAGCTGTCTATTCTAGACATACCCAGCTCAAGCAGGGTTACTTTAGAAATTGAAGCACTCACTGAGGAAGTAAATCCAGCTGAAGGTGATCAGATTATTGAAGAAGAAGATGTTGTAGAGGAAATCCAGTAAGAAGCTGACAGATTACCTTCTCCAACCAGGTTTCTGAGAGATCACCCAAGGAATCTCATTTTTGGGAATGAAAATCAAGGTGTGACAATAAGAAGTAGGTTTCATAATGAGGCCTTATTCCTGAGTTTCTTGTCTCTGGTTGAACCCAAGAGGTTTGAAGAAGAAAATAAAGACACCTTCTAGATCAGTTCCATACAAGAGGAACTACAATAATTCAAGAGATGCACGGTATGGAAGTTGGTGCCAAAACCACAAGGACACAACATCATTAGCACCAAGTGGATTTACAGGAACAAGCTAGATGAGAATGTTGTAATCATCAAGAAAAAGGTAAGAGTGGTAGCCAAAGGATATAGGCAAGGAGTAGACATTGACCAAACCTTTGCCCTAGTTGTAAGGTTACATGTCATTAGGATGTTCATTGCCTATGCTGCACACAAGGGATTCAAAGTCTACTAGATCGATGTCAAGTTACCATTATTAAATGGTTGCCTCAAGGAAGAGGTATATATGGAACAACCCACTGGTTTTGTACATCCAACCCTCATTAATCATATTTATAAACTAAAGAAAGCTTTATATGCTTTAAAGCAAGCCCTAAGTGCCAGGTATGAAACCTTATTTACATTTCTCATCAAGAATAAGTTTTTGAGGAGAATCCTCAAGAACAAGTTCTTGAGGGAAAAAAAGATAGTACATTATTTCTCAGGGAAACAAAGGGCAAATGTCTCCTAGTCCAAATTTATGTAGATGACATAATATTTGGGTCTGCTGATGATAACCTTTGTGAAAGGTGTTGGGTATTGTATCCACAATTACCTGGATTTGAGGAAGCCACCTTTCAAGCTAGGATGAACTCACAATGTATTTGATGAAATATTTTAAGTTGTGCTTGCAGTTATTCCACGCTAAGTACACACCAATGTCAGGGTGCAGTGGGTCAATATACACGGGTCTGTGCAACGTAATCCCTCGTTGAGCAGATCAGTGTGTTGGCTTACGTGTACTCTCTCTATTGGAGTGTACTTATTCCAAGCACAGGGTCATGAAAGATCATGAGCAGACAAGGAGCAAGGATGGGCCAAAGACCAGCTCACAGGTTGAAAGACGAGAATCGTCTAAGTGTAAATCGTCGAGAATCACTAAGTGATTCTCGCCGATTCGTCGAGAATCACTAGATGATTCTCGCCGGGTTGGGCCGGCTGTCTCGACGCAGTCAGAAAATTCTCTAAGGCAGAATCGTCGAGAATCACTAAGTGATTCTCGCCGATTCGTCGAGAATGACTTTGCATTCTCGACGATTCGGCGAGAATCAAATGTGATTCCCGCCAATTCTCCCCGGCCTCTATAACCTGTGCAGCCAGAATTCGCCAAGTAGAATTTGGTGAGAATCGTAAGTGATTCTCGCAAATTCGTCGAGAATCACCTACGATTCTCGCCGATTTTGCCCTGGGCGATTTTTCCGAATTCCTGGACCGGTCCATGTTACCTGCAGCTATTTGAACCGGACTTTGGTCTTTGCTTTGGTGGGGCCCACAACGGTCATCTCCATGAACTATTGTATAAATACACAGGTATTTGTGTACAGTGGTTCACGGATACAGAATAAAAAAGTCGAGCCGCCGACTAACCCTAAAATCGCGAACCAGCTCCGCCTCCGTCGCCGCCGCTCGTGCAGTGGTCACCGTAGCTGATCTCGATCTCCTCCAGATCCCCGGTGACAGAAGCCAAGTCTTGCACAGCGTCTCACGCGTCTAACCAAGAGATCTTTTGTCTCTTGATTTGAGATAGGGAAATCCATACCGTCCGAATCGAGCGAAGACCGGACTTCACTCGATTGACTCTGCAGTGTGGGGGGGTGGGGAATTTTGAAAGATCAAGGACTTTTCGTTGCCTACGAACAAGTAGTCTAATGAAAAGGGAGCGATCTTCAAGTGGACATCCTCTTTTTCAGGAACATTTGGTTCC